>QEPC01011180.1:4183375-4199746 GCA_003113815.1 Sphenodon punctatus
TTTTTACATTGCAGCCATTTTTAAATGGCTGCAATGTAAAAAAAAATCCGGTACCCCGGAATCCGGTACCCGGACCGGATTACCGGGTCGAATCCGATAATGCCAGTACGCCCGGTACCGGCATTATCGGATACCGGATTTTACCGGTTTCCCACCCCTACCAGTGAGAGTAGAGAGAAGGGCTGGAAGTAGTCGTTTCTCAGACCACTCTAGGCTCTTTGCCCGTAACTGCTACGGCTCAAACAAGAATGCGTTGCATTCTCGCAAGAACACGTGAGATTCTGGCAGCCCCCAGTGAGATTTTGTGAGATCTCGTCAAGATTCTCAAAAATCTTTAAAATGCACTGTGCATGCACAAATGGTCATGCGTGGCCCGCCAGCAGCCATTTTGCACATACACCGTGTTTTCAAGGTTTCTCAAGAATCTCATGAAGTTCTCAAACCCCCCCCGAATGCTTTGCGCGTGTTCAAAATGGCTGCCATGGCCATCCTGCACATGCTTAGCTAGCCAGCAGCCATTTTTGAGAGTCTCACAAGAACACTGGTTCTCGCGAGATTCCTAGTGCTGGTGGACCTGTATGTGCGGAGGCTACACACCCCCTAATTGACAGGACACAGACACGTGGGTGTACGTCGTTAGCCTGCATTCACCTGCACGGCAGGCTCTACATTCTCTAGGACCCCTCCGTGAGTGGGGGCTGAGGGTCCGGTGGGGGGGGTGGCCCCATGGCCAGTGGGGGAGAACACCTACTAAACAGGCAGGTGGACACCCCAGTGTGGGCTAATGTCTCATTTGTTAACACCAAAGGAGCCATATCCAGGAACTGGAAAAGGGACAGAGATTCCCCATCCCAGCCCTGGAGGTTTGTCAGAGCCTAAACCTTTCAGGAGAAATGCAAAACTTTTTTATTTGGTCAGGTGTTTAGCATGTGGGGATAGGTTTTTTATGTACGTTTGTATGGGTTTTATATCCTAGTTTGACTTCTTTTCATTTTTATACTGTTATGTTGTCCACCCTGACTCCTTGCAACATTTAAATAAATAGAAATAAAAATGTGAGCGTCCTTGGGCAAGTCATTCTCTCCATGTAAAAGGGGACTGATGATGTCATGTCTGGCAAGCCAGTTGGTGCCAAAGTTAAGCCAATAATGGCTGCTGTGGGAGCCGCCAAGCCCAGGTACGAGGATCAAGATGTGAGTGACACACGCATCAATCATTTCATCATGTGTAAATGAAAAGCAATTGCTCTCCTCTATGTACAGTGGTGAATGAATGGCCCGGGGGTGGGCAATCTGTTCCTCCTAGGAACATAGCAAGTCTTGTTGGGTATATTCATTGCAATAGCAATTTGTTGCATTTATAAAAGATCTTGCCAGAGCCAGAACAGTGCAAACTGTGTGACCACACAGGGTCCCATGTGTTGGGAGACCCTATTACATCATACTTGAAGCCAGCAGTTCTTAAACTGGGATGTGTGTGGAAGGTATTCGGGGGGAGGGTGTATGATGAGGAGCACAGCTGGGAAACACTTAGTACCACTCTGACTGAGCTAGGGGAAACTTCCAAAATGATGGGGAGAATGGAGGGGCGGGGAGTGGGAGTCAGAGAGCAAAGGGGATAGTCAGAGAGCAGAGAGCAAATTTTTGCCCCCGGCCCTTGGCGACGGCCCTGTTTCTGAGAATGATGGGGGATAGTATTTGATTTCTTTTGTCTTTGAGTGATTAATGTTTATTATGATTGTACAATTTTGGTGTGTCTTTGTATCTATGTATGCTCTTTGTTTGTTTGTTTGTTCTTTGTTTGTTTGTTTGCTTTGGACATCAAGGACCGGATGGTCACGCTAAGAATAAAGTAAAGAGAGCAGAGAGGAGAACCAAAGGCAATACGGTAAGGCGGAGAGAGGGAGTAAGTGGGGTGGGTGCATGTGGGTAAGGCCACAGGAGAGGGTTTTTGTTTTTTAATTTATTCTTCAGATTTATATCCCGCCCCCTCCTGCAATGCAGCTCGGGGCGGCTAACAACAATAATAAAAACAATTAAAATTCAGTTAAAATATAAATATAAAATACATCAAAAAACAGGGCTAGAAGACAGTAATAAATAGATAAATGGGCGGGGGATTAAAATCACCCCCCCATCACCCTCCCTCCCAAAGGCCTGGGCAAACAGCCAGGTCTTACAGTTCCGCCGAAATGTCAAAAGGCTTGGGGCCAGGCGAGCTTCCTCCGGAAGGGAGTTCCACAGCCNCTGAAGAAGGGTGGTGACACATCATGGGCTACTGTTGCCCCACCAGGGCCAATGTGGGGTAATGGGTCTCCTCCTGTCTGGTTGGCTCATGCAGCCCTGCAACAAGGCGAGGTTCGAGGATCAGGCCCAGAGGAGCACGCTCACCCCAGCCGCCAAGCGTCTGATTGGGGGAGCCCGCTTTCCCGCCCCCCCATCATCTGTTTGGCAGCCAGGGTGAGCACGCTCTGCCAGGCCTCCCTGATCAGCTGTTGGGCGGCAACTCCTTCCAAGGCCCCAATTCTGCTGCGCAGCAGGAGTCCTGTCCCATGTGGACGGCTCCTCGGCCCATTCTGGGGACTTGTGATGGCAGCCCGCCCACCCAGTTTCCCCATGGGGCAGAAGGGAGATCATTTGGACGGCTCTCCCCACCAGCCCGAAGTGTAGCAGCTGTGCTCACCCTCCCGTGAGCAAGTGGGGGATCCAGCCGGCCCTGTTTCATGTGGTTTTACCCTCTGTGTGTGTGTGTGTGTGTGTGTGTGTGTGTGTGCGCGTGTGTGTGTGAACCACTGCCCGAAGCTGAGATCTACAAACCTTCCTCCAGCACCTTAGTCACATCCTGAACCTGAGTGCCCCTTCAGCACAACTGCTGTTCAATTCCTCTAGAGGAAATTGGGACTCAGGACTGGCATTAAACAGGACCACTAGGGACCATGGCTTGCGTCCGATGGTTGGAAGAGGCCCTGCAGGGAGGCCAGTCCTGGTAGCCTTTGGACCAGTACTCTGGAGGGCCCAGGAGAGGCTATTTCTGCAGAGCCCTTTCCCCACCCACAACTCTTAGCTCCTGTGGGGCCCTGCCCCACTCCCTTTGCCTCACCTACTGGGGTGTGGGATCATCACATTGACAATTGTTAAAGGGGTGGGTCTATGGGTGTGGGGCCATGACCCACATTTTATTTTTGTCCTGGGACCTGCAAATTCTCAGGCCGTCCTTTATTTGGAGTGTTTTCTCCATGGGTTCCTGTTTCCTGGTCTTCACTCACATTCATCCTTTTAGCTCATAAGGGAAAAATGTGGTGCCCAGTTAGGCAGACCCGGCATATTTGCTACCATGTCTTCCCTTACCAAGCACCTGCTCGTCATCATTCCTTACACCAGCGCAGAGCAGGCCCTCTCTTTCTTGCATGCAGACAGCAAGAGTAGTGAGCCCAAGTCATGTTTTTGCCAGGTGTACTTACACAAAGAGTGCCAACAATTAAATCCAGCAGCCTTCTAAACCAAGGATGGGAAACCTCCAGCCAATGGCCAAATCCTTCTCACAACCCCATTGGGCCCATGGATCTAGTCAAGTGCTTAGGAGGAGCTATGGGGAAAGGAGCAGAGATGAGGGCACACACTCAAGATAGGGAAGGGGTCCATAACCTGGACCTTCCTCTTCCTTCTCCCCTCCTGAGCATACCCCGTAAGCACCCCTGCTCCCAAAATCTATCCAACCCACAGGGCTTGTATTAATATTCTGCAATATGCCCACTTTTGTTCTAAATGAAGGCTCCTATGGAAGACAAATCGGTTATTAAAAATAACTTACATTCCTGTTTTCCGGCTTTTAGAGAGATATGGGCATATTGCAGAATGGTAAATTCTGCCTTTAATCCCGCAGAGCTTGTCTTGAATTTTGCCTCTAATCCCATACAATCTTAGTCTCACAATCTTGTTTCGCATAACCCATCAGAGCCCATTTCTTGTTGTTAAATCTAAATGAAAGGCAAGCTTCGCAACCTTCACTTAAAGGGGTTCCTTGAAATGCCAAGGCTGGGGCAGAAAATCCCTTCTGCTCAAGGCAGATGCTCGCTCCATCGACGGGTTGGAAGACGTTGACGCTCGGGGAGGCGCAAAACAGCCAGATGACAAGACCATGTGTGGAAAAACGTTTGCGTTGTTGGCAAAGGCCTCATGGACAAAGTAAGTGGCTGAGGTCACTCCCTCACATGCTGCTGGGCGGGGGAGTGGAGGTGAGCGTAAAGTGAGCTCCTGTCCACTATGTAATGCGACCTTCTTTGATGTCCATTGCCTTTAAGAGGATTTCCCCCCCCCCTCCTTCTTAATGTTCAAACACATGCTGTTTTCTCAGCGATTGCCTGACAGACCTCTGGAATTCTGCTGATGGCTCAGACTTGTTTAATTTCAATCAACATTGCCCTTCCCCCGCCCAGACCCCTTTTCTCTCCCCTCCCCCGTCATTTCTTTCCAAGTATGGCCAGATACTCACATGCTCCTTTTCAAAATATCTGAGAGTTACATGCCCTCATGAAGTGTGGACTTCTTCGTATCACATGCAGAAAATTAACGGGGCTGTCTTCTCCGCTGACAGTTATCCTTAAAATAACCCCAGAGGATGGGCTTGTGCGCGTGCATACCACTGCCCTCTGCTGGATGCATCCTAAAGTCCAGACTCCCAATGAGATCGAGAGCAGCAGAACCCCATTTTTTGGCCTGAATAGTTCAGACTGTGCAACTGCATGGGGTCTCGATGTGTTGGGGGAGGGCCCACAGGGGTGCCCCACTACGTGGTGTCCAGGAGTAAACTTGAAATGACAACATGAATGTGAGAGGCAGTGGTGTAAAATACAAGCCCGCAGAGCCTCAAACACAAGGAGCCCCAGCTTGGGAAGTGCCCATGGTAATTCAGGAGCCCTCCGCCCACAACACGTGGGATCCATGTGTAAACTAGAAATACAGCCGTGCAGGGAGCCCCACCTCCAGCTCCTGAAGGGGCGGTTATGTTTACTTGAACATCAAAAAATGAATGACAGTAACATTTCCCTTTTTCTAATGGGGGAATCAGTGGGTGTTAACAAACATGACCGTGGCCTGCTGAGGCCCATCAGCCACCAGCATGTTTGTTGGCCAGGCTGCCAGATGTTGCCTGGGACTTTTCCCAGGCGGGTTGGCGGCAAGCCTAGGCTGTGACCCCCAGAGACATCCGCGATCACAGCCTGGGCTAGCTGTCAACACGCCATGGCAATGGCCCACCCAACCAGGCCTAAGTTGGCTATCACATGTGCGTTCCAAGCCCAATGTTTTTTTTGGGGGGTGGGGACTACCATGGATGCCCGTCCTGGGGAGGCAGGGTGCTGGATGCAGCACGGAGGCAGGGCCGGGCAGCTGTATGTCCCCCCTTCAACTTGCTGCCCTAGGCGGCTCTGACACTGGATCAGGGATGGATGAGGCGTCCCCTAGGTGGCGCCACCCCCGATCCAACTTCCGCTGCCATCTCTCCTGCCCCTGATCCACCTGTTGCTGAAGCTTCTCCTGAAAGGTGAAGGGGGTTTCTCTCCCAACCCCGATCCAGCTGCCACCACGGCCACCACTGGTAAGCTCTACAGCTGGATCGGGGGCCAGGAGGCATGGGGGAATGGGGCTACCAAACCCTCAGTGCCCGACAAGCAGGCTGTGCATGTGTGTGTTGCGCACTAGTTGTGTGCACGCGGGGGTTGTGCTTGATGTGGGTTGCATGTGAGGTGCGCAATGTGCGCACTGGTTGCACAACGGGTGCTCATGCAGGGGTTTGCCTAGGGCGGCAAAAATCCTTGCACCAGCCCTGCTGTCACTCTGCCCTTCCTGGCAGCTCAACAGCCAACATGTTTGTTGTGCCAGTGGGCCAGGTCCAGACTGTGTTGCCAGTGTGTTCCCAACCTGGGTCGGGTTGTGACGGCAGCGTTCCGCCATCACTTCTGTTAACACCCAGCGCGTGCCTGTCAAACATCCCTATTAGGAGAGCGGCGCAACGCCATCATTTCGCACAGGACCCCAACTTCTCTGTCTCTAGCACTGTCTGTGTGAACCCAGACAGCATCAGAGACATGGGGTGGCGGACCCACTTCAAGTCCCAACGCATAGTCTGGGAACATATCTGTCCTAGAGATTCTCTTTGAGTATGGCCTTTGCTTTCTTAGCAAGAGTCAACCCTTAGCCATACTCTTGACAGAACAGGAGAGGCGGTTGGGGAAAGGGCCTGAGGGGAAGCAAGTATTCTAGGTGTGTCATTCCAATAATTCCACTCACGGGTACTGGGAAGAAGGGTGCCGAGGTGTGTGTGCACTTGCACCCCCTGAATTTTGCCTGTCCCTGCTGAGCGCCCTTCAGGTAGGGGGCAGGGCCACCTCAGGAAAGAGTGGAGCAAAGTGGGATCTCCCACCCCCTTTCTCACGTAGCTCTGCACCCTGCTCTGGAAGGGGTGTGGCTGTATTGGGAGGGGGCAGGGCAATGGGTTTATCCTGCCCCTTTCTGATGTTGCCAAGCCCCTTTTGGAGTGCTGTGACATCACAATGCTCCACGGGGACAAGCCCGTATCAGAAAAGAAGTGGGAAAGCTCGCATCAGCCCTTCCCTCCCAACAGCCCCCTCTCCTTGGAGGAGCATTCTGGCTTCACTATCTCATCACAGTAAAGATACTAGTATGTTTTACAGATTTGAAGACAGGCAAAATGTGACCTGCTGGTGCCTTCGTACCTGTTGCCTGTCAATCCTCCTTCTACAGCAAGCACAGGCAGCAAATAGAGATTTTAACACATGACCAGCAGGTCATTCAATAATTCCTCAGTCTGGCTTTCATCCTTAACCTCAAAATCCTGTGTAAGTTATCTACCTCTTTTTAAGGTAGGAGGGCTCAAAACGAGCACAATACTTCAGCCAAGGTCTGACTAGAACTGAACTCTTACGTCCTGTGTAAAAGGCCGTTTTTAGACAATCACGGCGGCGCCCGCGCTTGTTTTCCAAAACTACCGGGAGGCGGGTTTACACGTGACACCGCTACCGATTATGCGCATGTGTGGACGCCGCGCGTCCATTTTCGGCCGCGTACGTCCACCCTCGATCGGCGACCCGGTCAGCTCGCAGCCGGAAATGGATGTGCGGCGCCCACACATGCGCATAATCGGCGGCGGTGTCACGTGTAAACCTGCCTCCCGTTCGTTTTGAAAAACAAGCGCGGGGGCCGCCGCGATCGTCTAGAATTCAGATCAGGGGTTCAGTAATCTGTCAGGGCTGGCCGACGTTTTGGCGATCACAGACTGGATTGCTAATGGGCCAGAAATGTAGAAAAATCTTTCCTTGTGTGTCCGGTGCACATTATTTCCATAGTGCAGGGATAAATGAGCCCTGTTCAAACTTATCAGCACAAACTGTGCATGTTAAACATGCAGAGTTTAGAGTGGATCTCGCCTGACATCATTCTGGACATTGATTTTTTTATTGAAAAATAATTCTGACCTTTAATCGGGTTTTAAGGCCATCGGTCAGATGGAAACCTATTGTGGGCTGGATCTGGCCCATGGGCAGACTGACCTGAGATATAGAAACTACGGGAGAGGGGCATTTCATGAGAATTATCACTCATGGGTAAGGTGCGTAGTGATGAAATGGATCAGTCTTTTTATCATCAAGTATTCCCAGTTTTGGAACAGTGCACAGAAATCCAACACGATTTTTTGAAACATAGGGGATATCTGCGTATCCATTCGGAAAAGTTGCCAACCTGGGCACTGTGCCATTTTGTACGTGTGCAATAAACAAAATACTTTTTTGCACCTGCTCAAGAATTAAAATACATTTTTGCACTGGTGCAAAAGGTGCAAATGTATTTTGGCTATTGTGCATGCACAAAAAAATGTATTACTAAACCTTATCGCACATGCACAAGATGATACAACATAGGGGCTGGCTTCTGGAGCAGCTGAAGGATTGTTTTGATGGGCAGACCCCATCAGACAGAATTTAACCAAACACCTCTAAAGTTACCTTTGACTAATCTAGGGTGCAATCTTCCATCCATTATAGTCTATGGATCAGATCCCATTGACTTTAATGGATGGAGGGAGGATTGTCCCTGCAACTAGGTCTGTTCTTTATTGCCCACTAATTTTATAGGCCAGGTGTTAGACCGGGACTTGGGCAAGCAAAGGGCAACACAAAACCTAGAGCCTTTGTCGACGCATCCCAAAATGAGACAGGACACCAAATCTTGGGGTTAAAATGGCCGCACTCTTTATTATTATGCCAGATCTTAATTAGAATAGGTGGGGGAAATTGCCTACTGCGATTTTGCGTCCAGTACTATACTAACGTGCAACAACTAAACAGCAGGAGTGGTTTTGATATACCCTTGATTACCACCCCAATTAAAACACAGCGTCTCCCACCCCTCCCGCGGCGCCGACCACAAGTCCATTCCGGACCAGAGTAAGGAGAAGGTGCCTGCAGGTTGGGGACCGTACCTGTCCCTACCGCCCTCACTGGTCACCCCTCCCAGGGAAGCTACCCCGCCACTTGTCATACCCTGATTTTGCAGTAGGTGTGTCCTCCCCATCTCTTAAGGAGATGACTCCCACTTATGTTAATCCTAATATATAACCTGAACATTTCAGTACTGGACCCCTGCCACTCAGGGGCCACCGGAGTTAACCGGATGCCCCCTCCCCACACCCTAACTATCCTAAAACTTGTGCTAGCTTATCTTTTAGGGCCCGTAGGTAGCAGTCATTCCTCTGAGGAGACAGGTGAACCCCAGCCCTCTGGAACAGTTCTGGTCGCTTATGCAACAGGGCGTAAATGTGGATAATGTCTCCTCCCAGCCCTGCTAGCCACCTACCTATGTCCCTATTGATCATCTTCCTGACCTTATCTGTTTTTCTCGGGTGTACAGCCTTACCCAGGACATCCATTCCACTAGGTCGGTCCAAATAATAAGGACAAATGGGAACAACTTCTTTATCTTCCACTCGTCATTCTTGACTTTCTTAATAGGTTGCACACCTTTCAACTGTGGCAAGTCATTCTTGCCCAAATGGAGGACTATGATGTCTGGAGGAGAGCCGCTGTGCGGCACCTGGAAACTGGGCAGCAGCTGATGCCATTTTATACTGCTACGGCCCTTCCACCTGATCTCCGTTCTTGCTGACAGACCCAGCTGGGTTCCCCACTGGGACTAACCAGCAGCCTTAGCTGCCCAACGTACCCGGCTGTGACCGACAATCCAGACCTGCCTTCGCTGCTGAAAGCGCATGCCTGGGAAACAAATAACCAGTTCAATGTTGATAACGACAATGGGGTTGTCAGGTATATGACCAGAATGGTCCCAAACGCCAGCAGCCTACCTCCTGCACCCCGTTTCGACATACCAGCCGCCGACACAAAGCTGGCAGCCCCAATCCAAAATGAGTGGGATCTGAAATCTGCTGCAGGCAGGCAAGACAGGTCACGGCAGTTCTCACGACTGCCGTAAATTGGTGTCTGGTCAGGTAGCGGCCCCTGGCATGCCTGAACAGGGGGGTGGGGGTCCGTGGCCGGATTGTGAGGTATTGCTCCATGGCCTAGATTGGGCACAAGTCGGGGGACCCTGCCCTGTTCAGCCTAACCCATTTCCCCCTGGCTTTCTGGTCTATTTTGGATCGGCGGATCCGGAGGGACATTGTCATTGTTGTAATCTGTACATCCTCCACACCTATTGCCCTACCTGTGGAGTCCCTGGTTGATTCAGCCACCAACTCGCTCACCCCAAAGAAAGCCAGCTTGAAAACTGCCCTAAACAAACAAAGCTCATAAACATCCGAGCAAACTCATGGCAGGACCCTGCAGCAGCAGCAGAGGGGGTATGTCTAGCAGCAGAGGGGGGTAATGGGGATACATCCGTCTGGGGTGCTGCCTTGCTGCCGGGACCAGCTTTCTAACAAGCGCCTGGCGAAAAAAACCCTGTCGAGGGGTGGCTAACCTGCCACGCTGCTCTTAAATCCCAATGTTGCCAGCTTGCCAGCTATTGTGCCGACCGCTGCCCCTCTCTGTCTCAGGTGCAGGGCGAACTGGAGCATATGGGGTTCCGGGATGAGGAAGCCAAGTACCCAGTCCTGGAGAGTTCAGAATTGCTGGAATTCCCGGAAGGCTTTATCATAAGCTGCCCTTGTTCTGGGTGCCAGGGATCCCCTGTATGGTACTGTAAAGCTCTAGCACCCAAGGTTCCACACTGTTGGCAGCCGTGGTTCAGGAGTCAGCCTGGTTCCAGGCGCCAGCGATCGGAAGCACTCCATCTGGAAGCGAGAAAGGGTGTTGGCGGCACAGTTATCAATGCCGGGCACATGCTTGGCTTGGAATAGAATATTGTGGTTCAAGCACGTTAACACGAGCACCCTAATCAGCTTCATGACCCGTGGGAACCGTGGTGACAGGGTGTTTATGATGTGAACCACAGCCTGGTTGTTACACCAGAAAAGGACCGTGTGGTTTGCTAGCTCAGTCAGCCAGCATGATGGGGAACAGTTTGAGGAAGGTCAAGTCCTTTGTCACCCCAGTCTCTTTCCAGTCTGAGGGCCAGGGGGGCAACGGCCCACCTGTTTCTAAAGAATACCCCGAATCTGAACCCACTGCCCATGTCAGAATGAACCTGTAGTTTGTCCTCCAGCAATAGCTGGTCCCTCCAGAAGCTGGTTCCATTGAAACCTGCCAAGAACGTGGCCCATGTTTCCAAGTCCTCTTTCATTTCCCTGTTAAGCCCGACACGATGGTAGGGTTGGGGGGTATCCTCCAACTTCGCATACAGGCGGGACAGGAAAGCTCGCCCTGGGGCCACCACCCTGCACGCAAAGTTGAGACTCCTGAGCAATGACTGGAGTTGACGGACTGTCACTTTTTTTGCTGCAAGACATTCACAGATCTTGGCTCAGAGGGAGCTCAATTTCTCCTCAGGCAGACAGGAGATGGCCGCAACCGTGTCCAGCTCAATGCCCAGGTATGTCAATTTGGTGGTTGGCCCCTCTGTCTTTTCAGGTGCCAAGGGGACCCCAATTTTGTCAACCACTCTGTGGAAGGTCCACATCAACTCCCAGCATTCCTCTGTGCCTGGCTGACCGATGAACAGGAAACCATCGAGATATTTCGTGACTTCCCCAGCCTCGGCCCTTCTCCGCGCCACCCATTCAATCAGTGAGCTGAACCTCTTGAATGCTGAACACGAGATTGAGTAGTCCATGGGCATGGCTGTGTCAAAATAGTAGTGGCCTTAAAAGTGAAAACCCAGTAGTGGGAAACTGTCCAGGTGAACTGGCAGTAGGCAAAAGGCCGACTTAACATCGCACTTTGCCAAGAGGACCCCTTTGCCACAACGCCTGACCAGTGCCACTGCTGAATTGAATGATGTATAGTGCACTGAGGTGAGCTCCCGGGACTCATTCACAGACCCACCTCTCAGGCGCGAGAGGTGATGAATCAGGCAAAATCCACCCGGGGCTTTTTTTGGGGACCACTCCTAGCAGGGAAATGACCATATTGGGGAAAGGGGGAGTCGAGAAAGGGCCGGCCACTCTCCCTTCTCCCTCCTTGCCCAGCTTAGCCTTCACGGTGTGTTCCAAACCAGTCGTGGACTTTAAATTGGGAGGGACCTTGTGCTGCTGGACCGGGCCCGTGGGGATCCTAAAACCTTCAATGAAACCTGTTATAGTGTACCTGACTTCCTCTGGGTCTGGATGGTCCTGAAGGGCCCTCTCCAGGCTCTTTAATAGGGATGTGCAAATGTGGTTTGGACGTTCGGTGTTTGGCCTGAGGTCAGCCAGTTTGGATGGCTGAACCAAATGCCTGATCCAAACGCCAAAACCCCCGAACAGTTCGGCCCCATTCGGATGAGTTCAGGCAGCGTTTGGGCAGGAAAAACCTGGCTGGCAGGCCTGGGGGGGGGAAGGGTCATCTGAGGAGGGGTGGAGAGGCTTGGACTGGCAGCCAGCCTGCCCAATCACCATCCCGCTTTTCCTCAGACCACTGGCTTGGCAGTCTGCGATTGGCCACAGGCTAGACTGTACAGAGCCAATGGGGCTTGTGGTAAGGCGGGCACAGCAAGTAACAAAAGTCATTGCCCTCCCCCCTTCCAATTCCTTCTGAGCTAGCCACTGATCCTGTCAGCAGGCGTTTTCAGAAGTCTCCCTCTCTCAGCAGTTTGTGTACCTCCCAATCCACTGCCATCCTCCTCCTATTTCACCCATTTCCACACATTTACCTCCGTAGTTTCATTTATTTAGATCAGATAGATTAGATAGATTTAGGTGTTATTTTTATTTTTTACCCCTCCCTGTGTTCTTTCTCTTTACCCTCCATTGAATCCTTCCCTCCTCCCTGTATATATTCCATCCCTGATTCTCTTCCCCTGTTTTTGGATTTATTTAGAGTAGCATTAGATTGATTTAGGTTTCATTTCAGTTTTGTACCCCTCCCTGTGCTGTTTGTTGTGAGCTGTCTGTGTCCCCCCCACCCCCATCCCTGTGTATAGAGACAGACAGAGACAGACAGACAGACATTAGATAGTTACTATGGATAGATAGTTGTAGGAGTTAGCTTAGTTATAGAGATAAATAGAGATAGTGTGTAGTGATTCAGTTTAATAATTTATAGTGTGTTTGTAGGACTAGGCCTTTGTAGATATTAGATAATATTCCATCTAGTTCCATAGGTTTTAGAATAGTTAATAGCAGTTAGAGTTCGTGTGTATATATATAATAGATTACAAATTTGAATAAATACATTTTTAAAAATATAAAATCTTCCTGTGCATTATTTGGGTGGGAGAAAGGAGAAGGAAAGCAGGAGAGGCCGGTCTGCTGTCCACAAGGCAGGCAATGGGGCACGAGGCAGAGGTGGCAGGGGCCATGCCAGTGGAGTGACAGCAGGCAGCAGCAGCAGCCTGAGCCCATCACCACACCCCAAACTGCACAGGCCTGATTTTGGCAGTCAGGCTTCAGAGGCTCCCAGCAGTGGCGCTAGGGGTGTGGTTCGGCGTCGCCTCCTGCCAGTGTTGTCTGCTGCCACGCAGGGCACTGGAAGGCCTGTAGTCCAGGAGGCTGCGGCTGTCTCTGCTGTGGCTGCAGGTGCAGGTGCTTCGGGGTCGGATGTTCATCATGGGCCACCAATGTTCCCCATTATTTATGTGATCCCCAGCAGTCCAGGGCTGGTGGATTCCACCCCAGCTGCTAGAGGCAGGGCCCNACACACACACACACACACACACACGTACATATACATCTTATACACATCTAGATGTGTATAAGAGACAGATCCCCAGCAGTCCAGGGTTGGTGGATCCCACCCTGTCTGCTAGAGGCAGGGCCCGATGCCTGGGCAATGGCAGCAGGGAGAGGAGCAGCAGCAGCAGCAGCTATAGGGGGCACAGGAAGAGTAGCAGCAGCTTCGCGGGACATATCTCAGATTGGGGCCAGCGAGGCAGACACTAGTCCTGTGGAGATGTCTGGTGCTGAGGTGATGGCTGTCCCTCCGAGAACTGTGTCGCCACCATGTTCTGCCCCTCTCAGCAGTGCTGTCAGTGGTGCATCACCCAGTGCGGGCCCGAAGGGGGCAAAAAAAATTCCTCCTTATGGGTACATTTTAAGTCGGTGTGGGCGGATGATCCCAGGGAGGTGCAGAGCAGTTTGTGCCAGAAGGTGGTGAAGTGTGGGCAGGTGCTCACCAACCTTGGCACAACTGCCATGGTGAGGCACCTGAAGGCATGCCACAGGGCTGTGCTGCTAAGCGGGCAGGCAAGGGCAGTGGCCACTCGTCCGCCTCCATCAGCGGGCAAATGTCCTGCTCAAACAGCTGCCTCTAGCAGCAGGAGCGGCATCACTGATAGGGGGGAACAGCAGCAGCAGCAGCGTCAGTGCACCATGGAGGAGCTGGGGTGGGAGCAGCTGCCAAGTCCGTCAGCGGCTGCAGGATGTGGAGGGCAGTGTTGTTGGGGGAAATGATAGCGCTTGATGGGCAGCCCTTCTCAGTGGTCTGGAACATGGGGTTTAGGCACCTGACTGGCTTCCTGGCCCCCCAGTTTAAGCTGCCCTCGTGCACTACGCTGAGTCAGCAGGTGGTGCCAGCCTTGTACCAGGCTTTAAAGGAGCGGATGAGGGAGCAGCTGGCAGCGGCTGGGGGTGCCACTGTCCACTTCACCACTGACCTGTGGTCGAGTTGAAACGCGCAGCACGCCTACCTGGCAGTGACGGCGCACTGGTGGCAGGACCTGGAGGCAGCATTTGGGAGTGGCAGGAGGGGTTCCGAAACAGGGTAAAGCTGGGCCCTGCTTCAGGTGGAAGTAATGGATGGCCCCCACATGTCTCAGAACATTGAGGCAGCCCTGACCGCCATGGTGAGGGTGTGGGTCACGCCAGGTGCACCCTTCACTAAGGGATGCGTGATGACCGACAACACGGACAACATATTGAGGGCAGTCCATGAGGGGGGCCTCACCAGCATCCCTTGCGCCACACACACCCTTCACCTGGTGGTCAGGGGCGCTCTGGGCTTGGGGGAGAAGGGGATTGTGGCAGACACCCTTAGCTCCCTGATCGAGCAGGGGAGGAAGCTGGCCGGTTTCTTTAACCGGAGCGTGAAGGGCAGCAACCTACACCGGGCGAAGCAGGCAGAGCAAGACTCCCCAGTGCACCAGCTGGTGCAGGATGTGTCCACCAGGTGGAATTCTGTGTTCCTGATGCTCGAGTGGCTTCTTGAGAAGAAAGCCATCTTGCATCAGGTTCAACTGGTGACGGACAGCGGGGCACCTCCTGGGTACAATGGGACGGAATGGGAGATCCTGGCTCACGCTGTCTTCATTCTGAGACCATTTCTGGCTGTGATGGAGAACATCAGCTCCTCCACGGCCACCATCAGCCAGGTGACCCCTCTCCTCAGGAGGCTGGAGGAAATTCTTCAGGGGCGGAATTGTGGCCCTCAGGGCAATAAGCTGGTGGATGAGGCAGTTGCCCTGGTGCGGCAGCTGAAGGCGGGGCTGAAGACGCGGTTCAATGAGCTCCTGCAGTGGGAGGAATATGTCTTGGAAACCATGCTGGACCCCAGGGTCAAGGGCAGCGTGGCACGCCAGACACAGCTCTATGGGCACTGGAAGGGTGACCTGGTGGAGAGGGTCTGGCAGGCAGAGAGGGCTCTGGAGAGTGTGTGGCAGCAGCAGCAGGATGCCCCTGGGGATGGGGGGAGTAGCCACCCCTTTCAGCCAGTGGGGTGTATCCCTGCCCCCAGCCTTAGCAGTAGTAGCAGCACCAGCAGCAGGCTGAGCAGCAGTAGCCGCACCCCTGTTGCCAGCAGCAGCAGCTCATATGTGCAGGCCACTCTGGCAAGCATGGGCCCATGCACAGCAGGGCAGGCAGCGTGGCTGAGGGCAGTGGTGGAGGTGGTGCCAAAAGACAGTTACGTGAGGGAGCACAACAGTGCCTCAGCAGCAGTGGAGAGCTACCTGGAGGAGGAGCCATGCATTGATCCCAGCAGCGATCCCTTGGCCTACTGGGCCAGCAAGACTAAGTGGCCAAGGGTCTGTTGTCCTGCCCACCAACAAGTGTCCCCAGCAAGCAAGTATTCTCCATGGCAGGGGGCATTTTCCGCACCGCCTGAGACTGGGGGCCAAGTTGGTGGAGCAGTTGCTGTTCATCAAGGTGAACCTTCCGCTACTGGGATTCCCTGAGCTGCCCCTGGACATGGATTGATGGTGCAGTGGCACATACCATCCCATGCCAGGTGCAGTCTTGGGATGAGGTTCCTCCTCCTCAATCTGGGCTGCTGCTGCTGAGGTGCTGTCCCTCCCTCCCAATGCCCGGTGTCCGCCCTGCCTCCCTCTCTCTCTCTCTGTCTCTCTCTCTCACTAGATGGCCTCGGCTGGCCTATCTGACTGACCTCATGACAACGGGTCGCATTGGGAAGCTGTAAGCCTGCCAGCCGGCCTCTCGCTAGATGATCTCAGCCCACCTATCTGACTGGCTCTCTCATGTGCTGCACAGACTTCACCAGCCTTTCTGAGTGCCCTGCCAAGGTCCCAGTCTGCCTTCCCTACTGCCTCTCATGCCACGCTGCCTGTCTGCCCACCCAGGTTGCCAAGATCAAAACTTGCCTCAGTCTGCCTTCCGATGCTCATGCCACACTGCCTGTCTGTCTGCCTGCCCAGGTGGCTAACCTCAAACCCTGCCTCAGTCTTCCTTCCAATGCTCATGTCAAAGTGCCTGTCTGCCCGCCCAGGTTGCCAAGATCAAACCCTGCCTCAGCCTGCCTTCTGATGCTCATGCCATGCTGTCTGTCTGCCCGCCCAGGTGGCTAACCTCAAACCCTGCCTCAGTCTGCCTTCCAAT
>QEPC01011180.1:4200901-4227479 GCA_003113815.1 Sphenodon punctatus
TATGTCTTGGAAACCATGCTGGACCCCAGGGTCAAGGGCAGCGTGGCACGCCAGACACAGCTCTATGGGCACTGGAAGGGTGACCTGGTGGAGAGGGTCTGGCAGGCAGAGAGGGCTCTGGAGAGTGTGTGGCAGCAGCAGCAGGATGCCCCTGGGGATGGGGGGAGTAGCCACCCCTTTCAGCCAGTGGGGTGTATCCCTGCCCCCAGCCTTAGCAGTAGTAGCAGCACCAGCAGCAGGCTGAGCAGCAGTAGCCGCACCCCTGTTGCCAGCAGCAGCAGCTCATATGTGCAGGCCACTCTGGCAAGCATGGGCCCATGCACAGCAGGGCAGGCAGCGTGGCTGAGGGCAGTGGTGGAGGTGGTGCCAAAAGACAGTTACGTGAGGGAGCACAACAGTGCCTCAGCAGCAGTGGAGAGCTACCTGGAGGAGGAGCCATGCATTGATCCCAGCAGCGATCCCTTGGCCTACTGGGCCAGCAAGACTAAGTGGCCAAGGGTCTGTTGTCCTGCCCACCAACAAGTGTCCCCAGCAAGCAAGTATTCTCCATGGCAGGGGGCATTTTCCGCACCGCCTGAGACTGGGGGCCAAGTTGGTGGAGCAGTTGCTGTTCATCAAGGTGAACCTTCCGCTACTGGGATTCCCTGAGCTGCCCCTGGACATGGATTGATGGTGCAGTGGCACATACCATCCCATGCCAGGTGCAGTCTTGGGATGGGGTTCCTCCTCCTCAATCTGGGCTGCTGCTGCTGAGGTGCTGTCCCTCCCTCCCAATGCCCGGTGTCCGCCCTGCCTCCCTCTCTCTCTCTCTGTCTCTCTCTCTCACTAGATGGCCTCGGCTGGCCTATCTGACTGACCTCATGACAACGGGTCGCATTGGGAAGCTGTAAGCCTGCCAGCCGGCCTCTCGCTAGATGATCTCAGCCCACCTATCTGACTGGCTCTCTCATGTGCTGCACAGACTTCACCAGCCTTTCTGAGTGCCCTGCCAAGGTCCCAGTCTGCCTTCCCTACTGCCTCTCATGCCACGCTGCCTGTCTGCCCACCCAGGTTGCCAAGATCAAAACTTGCCTCAGTCTGCCTTCCGATGCTCATGCCACACTGCCTGTCTGTCTGCCTGCCCAGGTGGCTAACCTCAAACCCTGCCTCAGTCTTCCTTCCAATGCTCATGTCAAAGTGCCTGTCTGCCCGCCCAGGTTGCCAAGATCAAACCCTGCCTCAGCCTGCCTTCTGATGCTCATGCCATGCTGTCTGTCTGCCCGCCCAGGTGGCTAACCTCAAACCCTGCCTCAGTCTGCCTTCCAATACTCACGCCAAGGTGCCTGTCTGCCTGCCCTGGAAACCCTGGGTAATGTGCCCCACTGGCCGTAGTCCCACTGCTGCTGTTTGCTGGTCCATGGGTGCTCTGCCCTGTCAAATCCAAATGTTCCCATGCAATCCTGCTGCTTCTGTCTGCTGCTGTATGGGAGCTCTTCCCTGACAAATCCTACCATCCTGGCTCCATGGGTGCTGCGCACAGGCAAATCCTGCTGCTGCCGTCTTTGCTGTTCCACGGGTTCTGTGCCCTGGCAATTCAATGTCTGCTGATGATGATGATGCTGCCTCTGCAGTGCCACAGGGTCTGTGCCCTGGCCATCCAATCTATGATGCTGCTTCTGTTGCCGCCTCTGCTGTGCCAGGGGTACTGTGTCCTGGCAATCCAATGTCTGCTACTGGGTGGCCACATGATTCACCACCGGGCAAGTTGTGATGAATTTGCAGACGAGCTTGTTGAGATCCAGCGAGTAGGATGCAAGCCTGCAACACCCGGCCAAGTAAGGGTGCCAGCCACCAAGTCCTGGCTGGGCCTCTGCCGCTGCTCCACTGATTCCAGCCAGCCTGCAATGCCCGGCCAAGGATGGGTGCCAGCCACCAAGCCCCAAGCTTTCCCAGCCTCTGCTGCTGCTGCTGCTGCTGCCGCCGCCGCCGCCGCTGCTGGGTCTCAGACGTCCAGCCATGCCCCGAGCCTGCCTGCCCAGGCAACCTGGGATGCCAAGTCCCAACCCTTCCGGGTCTCTGCTGCTGCTGCTGCTGTGTCTCAGACGTCCTACCATGCTGCCACGGGCACCCCTGGGGGTCCATGGAGTGCCCCAAGCCTCCAGGCAGCCAAACTTTCTGAATGTTCAGGGGGGACTGAGCTCCGTGGGACCGAACCCACGAACCCAAACTAAAGTTTCGGACCAAACGGCCAAACATCTAAACCCTGTTCTGTTCTCACATCCCTACTCTTTACATTAACCAGAGTTGGGGCTCTTTGCCGCATTACCGGCCGGGTTTCCTCCAAAGCTTTCTTTTCCTGAGGGGCCAGAGTTGGATCTTCCCTTTGCCCAGGGCTTGGACCTTCTTTCTGTCATTGCGAAAGAAGTCGCTGGCAGATGCCGTGCCTCCCTTTGTGAGGAGATGGCCACTGTCCGATTTGGGGGCATGGCCTGTGCTGCTCATGCAGTTTAGCCACAGATCGTTCACATGAGAAGGTCCCAGTGGAGGCCTGGGGTGTAAGCCACCCTGTGCCTGAAGACCTCGTATCGTAGCCATGTTCCGGCGGGGCCAGATTCGTACGCTCGGCATGTGCCACTTGTGATTGGCCATTGCCTCTCTGGTCCAGGGGGGTTTGCTGCATCTGCTTGGGGTAGGGCACCGCACCCCACTGCCTGGTGGTGGTAGGGGGCAGGGGCACTGGTACCCAGACCCCATTCCACCATACAAGTTGGGCAGACCCCCCCCCCGCCCCCATTTGGCCACCACCACAGCTGTCCCCCCAGCCTCCGGTGGCACCCAGGGGTCGGTTTGCAATTTGGGCCCCACCCTCCCGTATCCTGACCATTGAGGAGGCGCCGTTACATCACCTGCCACAGATGGGGGTGGTGGTTCCTGGGTGGCAGTTGACTGCTGTACCGTCTGCTCTGCCATGACCCATATAGCCTGCTCCAAGACTTCCACCCTGTGTCAGAAATCCCCACCTTCCTGGTCCTGGGGGTCTAGCCCTCTGCCCGCCTGGTTCCTCAGTGGCCCAGGCATGGCCCTGTAAGAGAAGGGGGGTTCTCCCCATGTCCACCCCCTGTGGCCCAGCAGCGGGCAGTGGGGGCATCCACCCAGCAGGGCCCCCCCAACTGAGCCCCACCAGGCCACTGCCCCCACCCTATGGTGGGGGATGGGGCTATAATTTACTGGGCCCAGCCAGGTGATCCTAAAGAGGGGGCGCCCCCACAACTATTCTACCCCGGGGGGGTGGGACCTCACCCAACATCTGACACCCCCACCATAACTGCTGTCAAGGGGGGAGGCGAGCCCCTCCGCCTTCACTTTACCATCCCCTGGCACACCCGGGGGACTGCCCCACCAGTCCAGCAGCACTCACACACACCCCTGCCTGGGAAGGCAGCGGCCGCCATCTCCCTCAGGAGGGCCTCGCACCCAGCCAGTCTCTCGCGGAGAGGGGGGCTTGCCGCCTGTCCATACCCTGTCCCCGCAGCTGGGGCAAGGGAGCCCGGTGGGCATTCCCCCCCCCCCCACTAGGCTGCGGCCGCCCCCACAGCACCAACCGATTCCCCCGGTCCCAGGGGGGCACCGCCCTCTGTGGGGTGCCACAGCCTGGTTGGGGGAGGGGGTGCAGCCCTCCTTTTTGACTTGCCCATCCTGGGATTTAAGGGAGGGAGCTGCCCGGAACCAGGGGCGCAGCTTGTCCCATGGAGGGGAGGGAATGGGGGCCGCCGGAGCCTAAACTGCCCTTCTTTGCCTACCTCTCCTGTCTGCTGTGTGGCTTTCCCTCTTTCTGATGCAGGTGAGGTGGGGATATGGGCTGGTGGCTGCTGCTGGACACACACTCGCAGCCTGTTGGAGCAGCGTGCTGCTCAATTCAGCTCCAGCCCAAGACTGAGGCTGGAGCCCTTGCTTTCATGCTCCGTCCCCCATGCAAATGAGGGAGGTAAAGGGGGGTGGAGCACAGACTAGAGCCTAGGCACCCGCAGCCTCAGTTGCCCTGGCAACCGAGGCTAAGTTTCCTTTCTCCCTCCCATTTCCTCACTGCTTGATGGGGGGAGGGGGGAGGAGGGAAACCTCTCCTTGTCCTGTCTCCCTTTTCCAATGGGGAGCGCGACAAGGGGTCTGTCACCCCTGACCCCGCAAGGGGTGAAGACAATTCTCAGTGCTGCTGCCCTCTGCTTCCTCCCTGCCCTGCTGCACTCTGCAGAGCTTATTTATTTATACTTTAATTTCTATGTTGCCTCCTCCTGCCTGTGGCAGCTTGGGGCAGCTCACAACAAAATAATAATAGCAATAAAAACATTCTAATAAATAGCAAATTACAAACAATATAAATATATATTATATACTTTATTAAAATATTCTGCAGAGACCTGAGCTTGCTCTCTGCCTCCTCGTTCACACCGTACTCTGTACACGGCAGAGCTTAGCTGGGCCCTGACGGTAAATTATCTGAGTGGGGAGGGAAGCAACATAAACTCTCAGCTCCTATTGACCCTAATGGATGTAGGATGCAACCTGAGTAGTGAAGGTAGGATCTGCTCCATTATTAATTCATTTCATTAATTCATTCATTCAAATTTATATGCACTGCCCTTCTCGCAGAGGGTCACAATCCATAAAACAATAACAGTAATAAAATTCATGCCATAAAAACTCCCACTCACCCCTCAAAACTCCCACCCTCCCCCACAAACCTGCCCCCAAACCTAACCAAGCCCCATCCCCACCCCCACCCGCCAAATGTTTTTAGAAATACACTGCCTCCGGAAGATGCTTAGGCTTGGACTCAAGTGAACCTCCTGGGGATTTGGGGGAGTTCCACAAAACCAGGGCAGCAACCGAAAACACCCTCCTGCACATCCCCATCCTACAGACAAGGGTGGGTAACAGACCATAGGGGACACAATGGGACATCACCCTCTGGTGGGTGGATTCTCTGATGTTTCTATGCAGTTTCTTTGCCTGTAGGAGCCTTGAACTTCCAACCTTTCTGCTTCTTTTTCAAAGCTCTACCTGGAGAGCTACCACAGCAATGGCTAGTGATGACT
This sequence comes from Sphenodon punctatus, assembly GCA_003113815.1. Taxonomy (NCBI): domain Eukaryota; kingdom Metazoa; phylum Chordata; class Lepidosauria; order Sphenodontia; family Sphenodontidae; genus Sphenodon; species Sphenodon punctatus. The sequence continues at coordinate 4,205,974 of QEPC01011180.1, forward strand.
GTCTACTTGGGTCATGAGGATGGGCACTGTATATTGGTCCTATAAAGAGTTTACAGCTAGTGCCCTGAAAGGACCCTAACCTACCTCCCACAGAGTTATGGTGAAGATTAAAAGTTGTGTTAAATTGTTGTATGTCAAGTGCCATGACAGGGAGGTGCTATATAAAAATAAAGATTAATATTAAAACACAACAGTGCGCAACTTGCGTAGAACTTTCCAAGTGGTGTGTGGCTTCTGCCGTCTTGTAGAAAGAGCATAGACAGGGGCTGAGTAAGAAGAGGGGCAGGGCCGGCCTTATCATAGGGTGACCTGGGACAACCACCCCTGTCCCCAAGTATTTTCTCTATTTATGGGGGCCCTGCAGTGGCCCCCATTTTCACCAGGGTGGGGGGTGGGGCCCCCACTCCCTCCTAGCAGGGCCCCAAACACGACCTCTAGAGACACCCCCGAGAGGGCAGGGGCACAGGAGGGTGGGATTTTATCTTTCACCTGGGCCCTGCTAATTCTAAGGCTGGCTCCAAATTGGGGAATACCCACTGCCCGTGGCAACTTCCGGTGGGAACTAGCCAGCCTCCTGCCTGACGATAACCAAGAACGGAGAAATGCCACACATAAATTCACACCATCAGTCACAGGGAGGGTGGGGGGAGGGGGAGAACAGTCAGTTCCGTGATTTACGAGTCCCCCTGAGCTACAGGGTAGAAAAAACAAAACCGCGCACGCACACACACACACACACACACACACACACACACGTACATATACAGAGAGACTTGCCAGAGAGAAATATGATCCCATTTGCAGCTTTATGCCTTCATTATTCTTGCTGATATAGATATGAAACTGTTGTCTACACTGAGGGGTAGGATCGCACACTGCCGGGCCCTCATTAACAACAGCACTGTGCACTCATCTTTCCAAGAACCTGAGTCCAAAGCCATCAAGGTCAAGTTCTGCCCTTAGTTAAAGCAGTTTAAATCTGGAGTAAGACCAGCAAGGCCAATGAAGTTATCACCATTTGGCATGATTTTAAAAAGGGATCCAACTGTCCCCACCCCCCACCCCCGCTCTAGCTGATGATGTGAACAGATATCCGAGTCAGACCATTTTTACCTGTTACTCTCTCCCTCAACTGGTCTGCCATGCCTCAGCCCATTCCTCAAAGAGCTCCTCAAAACATTCTTCTCCCAAGAGTCCCATAGGTCAAGATTTTTAAAGTGCCTTTGGATCCTGCATGCCTCAGCACTTTTGGAAAAAATCTGGTATCGGAAGTCATTTATATAGCACTTTCAGTGTTCAGAGTACTTTACAATCTCTATTTAGTACACCCACACTACAGCCCTGCAATAATAATTATTCCTATTTTACAGATAGGGAACTGAAACCGAAAGATGATAATTTGCTTAAGACCATCTAGTGAGTTCATAGCTAAGGTAGGCACCAAACTCTGGTCTTCCCAAGTCCAACCACAGCACTTTATCCACTAGGCTACCCTTTCTCCAGAAACTCTTGCTCTGTATAATCAATGGGCATTTGGGGGCTTCTTCCACACATTACATTTTTCAGGTAAGCCATCTGCCCAAACCTCTCAAAACAAGATGTCTGAGACATCTCCTCTTGTCAAATTTCCATGCATTATGGAGGCGCAGTTGCGTCTCCATTAGTTAAGGCAAGATGGAGTTCCCATTGTATCTCTGCCTATCTGTAACATGGTGGTTTTCAGCTACTGATTTTGCCACTGAGACTCATTGAAAACTTTTGCTGGGGATTTCTCTTTTAATTGGGGGTCTGCGTGAACATTGCTTGCTTAGAAAAAGGAAGCCCAGTCTTGCGCAATTGGTGTTGATTTGGGCAATCTGAAAAAGTTCCTGATTTAATAAAAAACAAGGTTAAAGTTCGGAAGGGAATCCTTATGTTGCGCATGCACATTGCCGTGCTCTTGGTACGTTGGATAAACATCATGTCTGTTCTGCGCATTTCACCTGATTATGCGAGCAAAGTTATTGGAAGTATAGGGAAAATCTTCTTATGCAGCACATTCATGCTGAATTCAGTTGAACCATCCGCCGTGGACCGCAGGCTGGCATTTGCTTCCCTGCTGCAGCCGGCAGTGGCAGGGATCTTCCCCTCCCAACAAGGAAAAGCGGCAGAGTCACATTGATTGGAACTGACATGGCTGTACAAAGACGGCTGCATTGAAACTGATGTGGCTGTACACTAGGGGTGGGACACCGGGGAGAATACCGGATTTACCGGTATCGGAGCTCCCCAGTATCGGATTTACCGGTATTGGCATACCAGTTTTTTAACATTGGCCGCTTTACCGGTTTTTTTACATTGCGGCCATTTATTTCAATTACCAGTATGGCGATACCAGTGATTATTGGATTAATCCGATACCGATATTCCCACCCCTACTTTACACAGCCGGTCACATTGAAATTGACGTGGCTATGCAGTAGCACCTGTTAGTTCTCCCTCTATTAGCCACCTCCCTCCCTTCTGCTTGCTTCCAGCTGTTGCCCCTATCTTCTGTCCTCTCCCAGAATGTTCCCCCCTATCTTCTTTCCCCTCCCAGAACAAGACACACAAACAAAGTGTGTGTTTGTGTGAGTGAAGTAAAACCAGTTAGAAGTGATGAACTGCTGACCAGAGAGACTGGTAAGGAGGGTCCCATCTGGGCGCAGCCTCTACCTTGCTTCCTTCAGCTCGAGCATGCACTACCAGGAACTGCAGGCACCAGTATCACCAGCCCCCCACGATCGCGGTAGAAAGGAGAATCCCAGGGCAGCAGCGCAGCTTCTACCTGTTTCCCCCACCCCCTCCTCCACCCAAGGAGGTGGCGAGCCCAAGCCTGCTGAGGGCGACAGGCAGATCTGTGTGTCTGTCTGTCTTGTGTATTAAACCTCTATGCACAGAGGTACAAGTGAAATGGTCTTCCTTTAATACTGTTATTCAGGCAGCTTCACACTGGGTGGGGCGGGGAATGACTTTAGACGCATGGATTCCAATATCAATTGGGATCACACAACTTTCTGTAGAGGATGTGATCACCTCCACCCACCCCCTCCTTAGGATCCTAATTCACAATATGGGAACCCCTACTTTAGACCATGTGGTGAAGCCGTGAAAGCTTTTCTCTGCAGCTGGGGACACATGACATTTTGTGACAGTCACTTTTGCTAACCAAAAACCTTATTAAATTCCATAATCGAGAAATCTCCAGTTTACAATGATAGTTAAGGCTCTTGCAAATTCAATCATGCAATAAAAAGCATAGAAATTGCAAGTTAAGGCTCCTGCCTTAACTTATGTGCCATGTAAGCAGCAAAGACATTGTACGGTCTCACATATTGGTCTTAGGGATGGGTGAATGCGGTTCCTAAGTTCAGAGTTCGGGCCGAACTGGGCCTGTTCGGACGACCGAACCAAACGTCCAAACCAAATGCTCGAATGACCGAACAGTTTGGAAAAGTTCGGATGAGTTCGGGGATGGGGAAAACGTGACTAGAAATGGGAGGCAGCTGAGGAGCAGACTTCTTGGCACCAGGGGTGGAGACCAGGGGTGGTTTCAGGGTAAAAAATAAAATAAAATTGAATTCAGTTTCGGTATCAATAGCGCTATTTTTGGTTGTTCAACCAAGTTCGACCAAACCGAACTCTGCCGAACCAAACAGCCGAACCCGAACTCGAATTTCAGACCGAACGTCCAAACATCTGAACCACGTTCTGTTCACCCATCCCTAATTGTTCTTACTTACAACTTAGGCTCCATGCACCCATGCTCTGCCTTGGTCTTTCAGCCCCAATCCTTTTCCTCTGCAGGTTGGGGGCAACACTGAAACTGGGGACAGGAGGGCATGAGCTGCCCCTCACCCCCTCCTTTCCCTTTATCCTTTCTTTTGGGTTGGGAAGAATGGGACAGCTAAGTAATGGCTCCAAACCTCTCTTCAACCAGTAGTCCCCATTGCCCTCCCAGACAACTTAGGAGTCATGGCTCCCACACCCTCTTTATCTAACCTACTAGGTCCCCACCCTTTAACAGAGAAGTCAGGAGTCCTGGCTTCTGGCCCCTCCATCACACTCTAACCCAGTACCCTGCACTCCCTTCATAGGTAATCCAACAGTTCTGGTTTCCAGACTGATCTGTTCTCCCCTGCTCTCAACTTTGGGTGAAAACAGACATGATGCTAACCACCCTTGGTGGTTATTTATGCATGTTTCAGGGCTGTATTGGTGCCCCATGTAGCCCTGCAACATGCATAAATGACCACCAAGGGTGGTTAAAGGGTGGTTAGCATCATGTCTGTTTTCACCCATTGTAACAGACAACCCAGGGGTCCTGGGTCCAAGTTGGCCCTTCCAACCCTCTAGCCTCCACCCCTCACACAGAACTCCAAAGTCCTGGGAAATACATCTGTCTGTTTAATACAGAACAGGAGTAAAGGTCTGTGCGTGGAACGACAAAAACAAACAGGACAGGAAGTGGAATAACAAGGAGGGAGGCTATAGGGAGTCAAAGAATAGGAAGTCAGCTATGGTAAGTGGCTGCAATGATTCAAGTGCTCCCACAGGTATTCCATCAGTCTTCTGAATGATTTATTTCACTCAGAAATATTTAAATATTTCTAATTCCTCCTGTCATTCAACCCACTTACTTTCTCCTGCAAACTCTTTGTATTCTTTCCTGTACTTCCAACCGTTTCACTTAGTTCATCTGGTGCCTTCATCATTATTTCACACACTGCTGTCTTCCCTCTGTACTCCCCAAAATGCAGCTGTGTTGTATTCTTTGATGGTCACTTCATTTCATGGTGCAATGATGATCGCATTTATTTAGAAATAGCCATTGCTGTTGCCTCCATTCCTTCCAATTGCCATTCCATTTTATTCATTACAATATGTAACCAACTAAAACTTTTTATGAAACGTTTGCATACCACTGTACCTAGTTTCAGTGTAGTCAGTGCGCTCTGCTGCCCCATTCTCCCCAACCCAAATGAAAGGATAGCGGGAATGGAGGGCGCGAGGGACCAGCTCACGCCCTCCTGTCCCCAGCTTCAGGGTTGCCCCCAGCCTGCAGAGGAAGAGGGCTGGGGCTGAAAGACAAAGGCAAAGTGTGGGTGAAGCATGGAGCTTAAGTTGTAAGTGAGCACAATGTGTGAGACTGTACAATGTCTTTACTGCTAACATGGCACAGAAGTTAAGGACTTGCAATTTCCATGCTTTTTATTGCGTGCTTGAATTTACAAAAGCCTTAACTATCCTTATAAACCAGAGGGTTTTTTGATTATGGAATATCTCACAGACTCAGAAAATGGGACTATGCTTTCAAACTCATACATGGTTCAGAGACGGCCGCCAGAATGCCAAATCTTACCTGGAAACTCATCTAAAGAGATCGCTATATATATTATATCATAGAATCCTAGAATTGGAAGGGACCGTGAAGATCATCTACTCCAACCCCTTGCTTGGATGCAGGGTATCTGTAGCTACAAAATCCCTGACAGATAGCCGCGCCTAGCTCATTTTCATTAGACCTTGAATGTCTACAATCCCATCTCCCATTAACTGACCCTGCAGAGGGCTGATCTGCAACTTCAGTTCTTTAGAAGTCTTCCCCCCGCCCCCATATAATGGTTCCTTCTCTTTGGCTAGGGCTCATCATGTGACCACCGTCAGCAAACATCTTTTGAACAGCCCCCTCATTCCTCCAGGGTTATGTGTTTAAGGGCATTTCCAGCACAGATGGTTTTTCTGCAATCCCACTCTCTGCCTTTTCCACAGCTAGCTCTAGTATAACCTGAGGTAATTAACAGAGCTCTCCGACACAAGCATTCAGTCCTTCACAGTTCCTTTAGGAGGGGAGTGTCATCTAGTGGCTAGAGCAGGACATGGGTCAGAAGGACAGAGATTTCCAGTAATGATAGAAAGCCATCACTTGTGGAGACCCAAACACCTGCTTTCTGAAAACCAGATCACTTTAAGGCATCTCATTTTGGGCTCCCCAAATTAAATGAGGCACCCAAAATTATGAGTCACTAAATCTTGGCCTTCAGACAAGGTTGGGCCCTAGCTATTTTGCAATGCCAAATAAAATAAATACTGCCACCACCCCCACCCCAGCTCTATCTTAGATAATGTTAGTCTACGTTGTAGATGGATGTAACGAAGATAGCAATGTCAGACTATTAGCAGAAACATGGATTGGCAATGCAAAGACCCACAGTCCCTCTTTTCCCTAAATCATATGCTATTACATGCCCAAGATCAACTGTCACATGCCAAATGCCCAGACTAAAGCAAATGCCATCAAGTGTTCTCAAATGCCAACCAACACCCATGTAAAATCACTGCAGTATTTGAGGATCATTTTTGGTCTATTCCTCACACCCTGATAGCTTGCATAATGGCGCCTTCTTCAGTAGAATCATATGATTATTATGATGACTCAGCCCTGACGACGACTTGTTCGAAACGTGTTGCCATTTTAACACTTTTCAAGAGTGTATTTTTCTTTACAATACAATGTATGGGTATGAACATTTATATTTGTTTTGATCTGTATTCCCATTTTGGGGTATGTTTTCAAATCTCTCATGCATTTTTCTATGATTTTTTAATAGATTGATATACTAATAAATTGACAATTTTATATTATTAATTAATTAATTAATTAATTAATTAATTATTATTATAAGCATTTGTATAGCACCAGCTGTGTACCTGGCGCTTTACAGAACAATGAGATAGACGCAGTCCCTGCCTATGGCTTACAATCTAATAGACACGGAGGGGGAAGGCAAGGAGAGGGGACATAGGGAGAGACAAGCGATAAAAACATTGAAGCGGATGCGAATTCTCAGGTGCACGTGCTTGGCTTGGTTGCAGTTAGGCAGGAGTCAATGGGGAGGGCAGACAGTAAATATTGAGAGGGAAGTTCTAACAGGCGTTGGGAAAGGCGGCGAGGAAGAGGTGGGTTGTGAGGAGGGATTTGAAGGTGCGGAGGGAGGGGGCGAGGCGGATGTGGGCAGGGAGGGAGTTCCAGGCATGGGGGGCAGCAAGGGAGAAGGAACGAAGGCGGTTAGGTGAGCAGGGGAGACGAGGGAGAGCAAGGGAGGGGACAGAGGAGGAGCGGAGAGTGCGTGCAGGAGTGTGTAAGGAGATAAGGGCTGAGAGGTAAGGGGGAGCCAGGTTGTGAAGGGTTTTGTAAGTAAATACCAGGAGTTTGTGAAGGATGCGTGCGGGAAGGTGGAGCCAGTGAAGTGAGGATAGGAGAGGCTGCACGTGGTCGAAGCGACGGGCCGAGTGGATGATCCTAGCAGCAGAGTTTGGGATGGAAATAAGGGGGGACAGATGAGAGCGGGGGAGGCCAGCAAGGAGGAGGTTGCAGTAGTCAAAGCGAGAGATGACCATGGCGTGAACAAGGGTTTTGGCTGAGGAGACAGAAAGGGGCGAATCCGTGCAATGTTACGGAGGGCAAAGCAACAGGACTTGGCAACAGAGTCAATGTAAGGTTGGAAGGAAAGGTGAGTGTCAAAGACGAAGCCCAAGCTACGGGCTTGGGGGACAGACTTAAAAACTTAAAAACACAAAACACATTAAAATACATTAAATCCCTTTTTAAAAAACTGAGTTGATGACAGCGGGTGGTATGGGCATTAGGGGAGAAGATTTGCAAGGGGGAAAGAGAAGGGGAAGATGGGGTGAGCGAGGTTGGGTTTTCTTGTGTAATGTATTGTTCTATTAATTGTTGCAATTCACCCTGAGCCAATGTTGCGATAAGGCAGGATATAAATCTAAAGTAATAAATAAATAAAAGTAAATAATGGAAACCGTGGGTGCTCAGCACCCGTGGAAATCAGGCCCAAAGAATTCTCAAATTTGGCACACAAAAACCAGAGCTCTCCTATTCAGAGAATTTTTTGTCCATAACTTCTTGATGCCTCCTGTTCAAGGGCACAGCTGTGAAAGATGCAGGGGGTGCAAAAGCCCAAGAGCCTGGAGCCCACGCGCATATGGGATGTGAATGTTCTGTAATAATGAATTAACTTGGGAGTGTTTGTGGGGGAGGTCATTCCTGACTGTAAAATGTAAGTCAAAAACCTTTACCTGCCAGGTCCTTCAACACAGAACAAATTAACGTAGATGAAGATTGGAGCTGAAACTAATAACTGCCACTATTCAGTATCCAGACCAGAATCGCAGTATCTGCCGGTATCCAGAAAAGCCCAGATACCAATGGTAACTGATTAGTGTTTGGTGGATTATCCAGTTAACCAGATTACTGCATTACCACAAGACGGTATATTACTGTTTCCTGCTTATCACATTGTCATTTGCTGCACTACTGTTTGCCCATAATTCCTTTACTATGTACTCCCTCTTCACCTCTGGTCCTGGTTTTAGAGTAGTAGTGGTAGCATTTGGTAATGCGGTAATAGTAATGGTAATTCAGTAAACCGGTTAACCTCCGCAGCAGTAACCAATTCATTACTAACTGCCGAACTAACCAGAATACCAGATATTAACCACAAATATATAGTGAGGATGCTCCATGCAACATGAAGGTGGGAACTGGTGTGAAGTCAACTTCCAGACCTATCCGTCTAAACTCCTCTAGCCCTGTCCTCTAAACAGAGTCTATTACCTGGGTAACCAGATTACTGATCTCCGGCAGTACCATATAATACCTTTTACTGCTTACTGCATTTGCGTTTAGAGGACAGGGCTGGAGTTTCAGCACAGAGATGGGATCCTTCCCTGATGGCAGCTGGGTGATGACACCAGCAATTCATTTGACCAATTCAAACCTGATTTGGGTGGGAGGAGGAATGGGGTACAATACTACCTGACTCCCAAGCTCAGCTTCCCCCTCCTCCCCCTAAAAACCTTCCAAAACATTTTCTCTTAATATGACATGAATATATGAGGAGTAAAATAATAATCACAAGTAACAGCTATGTAAATAAAGTATCAGTATAATCTCCAGAAATTGATTTCAAAACTTATTACAGTGGGGATGGAAGGTAGGGACCCCCTCCAGCTACCAGGATGTACCATGGCCCAATATTTTTCTCAACAAGTCTGGAACCATTATTTGGGGTACCATCCAGTACACTTCAATGTTCTTGTGTAATGCTATGATCTTCATAGAGTGTCGGGAGTAGGGCTGTAGCGGAATGTCACAGCGGTAGCTATTTCCGCTGGAAACAGCGTTTCCGCAATTAGCAGTATGGCATGGGAGAGGCTTTCATTCTGCTTGTTTCATTCCACTACTTCCGCAGTTCCGCTAATTTCATTCCGCTACTTCCACAGGCTTCGCAAAATAGCAGAAACATGACATTTCCACTACTTCCGCCATTCCGCCAGCACAACAAAATAGCGGAACAGCGGTTTTCCGACAGTTTCCAAAAATTCTGCAATTTTTCCGATAGTTTCCGAACTTGCAGAATGCCAGCGGAATTAGCGGAATGTCATCAGAAAAGCCACGGTGCGGTGCAGGCAATTCTGAAATGGCGGAATGGAATCGCAACACGGTAACAGCTGCTGCCACATCAGCCCTAGTCGGGAGAACATGGGCTTGGTCTTTGTGGTGAGTCTAAGCCAAGAGGCAGGAGGCCATGATTAGACAGAGCAGAAGACTTGTAGGTTTGTGTCCACTGAATAATCTCCCTATGGCAAAGTGTGTGTGTGTGTATGTGTATGTGTGTGTGTGTGTGTAGTGAGAGAGAGTCATGCACCAGCCTGGAACGATTTTGCCTGCTCTGTAATAGATACTGCACTGAACAATATTTCTGGGGCGGGAATATAAAGGAGGGGGAGATAGAAGGCAGGCCTAGTGGCTGCAGGATGATGTATTTGTGCCTTTCCATAACACCTGTTGTTATGGAGCTCAAATGAGCTTTGGGAAAAAAGTCCAAACCTCACTCCAACGAGATCTCATGCAATCAAAATCCTCTATTCCCCTACCTCCCAGAGCTTTTGTGCTGCACTCTCAGTGCAATTACATGCTAAATATCTGTCTGTCAATAGGCTGGATCCCCTCAATTTGTATGACACGCTTTAACGCAGGCCCAGCCAAGCCTAATGGAATGACAGCTATGCCCTCAAACCATAGACCCAAGTGCTGCTGGGATACTTCGCGCTGGGTCGCTTGAGGAAATAAAGAGAAAGAAAGAAAAAAACAAAGGCAACCCATCAGAGACTGAGATGGGGGCTCACATCTCTTAAAGAACCACAACAGGAAAGAAGAAAGTTGCTTTTGTGACCGAATCTTAGCTCTTTAAACATTAAAGTTGCAAATCGTTCTTGTCGGGTTGCTCTAATTGTCTCAGAACAGTCTTTCCCACACATACAAAAACATTTTTAGTCTGGTTTCGTAGGGGGGGGGGAGAAAGGTTTGTGCCAGGGGTGGGAGCCTTTTTCCGCCCATAGACCACTTTGAAAATTAGCACGACTGCCATGGGCCTGAGAAGAGTTGGGCAGAGGTGCTTAAGGGGTGCCCTCAGGGTGAGGAAAGGAAGAGAAGGTTCCAGATCACAGATCTGTGCCATCCATCCATTCATCATCATCGAGTGCATGCCCTCACCTCTCCTCTCCCTCCCTCATGAGCTCACTCTCTTGGGGCTTGAGGTTGGGGGCTGAATCCATTGGCCAGACCTAGGAATTGGAAAGGGGCCGGATGAAAACCAGACATGGGCCAGATTCCTCAGCTCTGGCGTGTGCCATCACTGTGTATGTGTACATCTGTGTGCGTGTCCCACCCCCACGTCCCCTAAGAATGTTTGATCCCACAGGCCGGTTTTAACCAAATTTGGATTTATTATTAATTAATTATAGTATTATCATTATCAATCATTATCATCATTAATAATAATATTATTAATTATTATTATTATTATTTATTATTTATTTGACTTATACCCCCACTTTATCCCAAAATTGACTCAGGGCAGTTTACAACAATTGAAAATATATATACTGCTGAAAACATATTAAATAACATAAACATATTAAAAAATCCCACCCTCAAACAGCTTACAATCATTTAAAACAATAAAACATATACATACAACACCAATCCCAGTCCTCCCCATACCCAAGCATCCAAGAGCCACCCCTCTTCCCATCCCATCCATTCCCACCCCCTTGCCTCTCACACAAAGGAGTTCCCAATCCCCAGGTACTCCCCCAATCTCTCCCCTGGGACAGCACTCGCCCCACCATACCCCACCCTCTCACAGAGAGGTCATGGCTATATCCCCACCCCCACCAAACCATTTGCACCCTAAATTCCCTTTAAAGATAACATCAATTCAAAAATACGGAATTTTTGAATTGGACTAAAAGTCCAAAGATAAGTAGGGATCCAAAATTTCATAAAATAGGTGTACCTCAAAGAGAGATATCCCAAAAAGGCATCCTTTTCTATCCCCCCAAATCCTATTAATTTGCACTGAGCACAGTTGCCCCACTCCTCTAATGAAGCCATGCTTTATTAGCTGGGGCTTATCCTACATGGAACCACATGTTTTAAGACCCAGGGGTTCAATCTTCAAGACAGTTCTATTGAACTTAGAGTGACATGGATTTCCATTAACTGAAATCCTAATTGTTAGGATACTCCTATAGCTTAAAGCATAGCTAATGGGTTTGATATTAAGAACAGAAGATGTGCCCTTCTGCATCAGATGAATGGTCCATTTGGCCTAGCATTCTGTCTCCAGCCGTATCCAGCTTCAGTTGCTTCAGAGGAGTGACTACAGGTTACTCCCAGGCCCAGCCCCCAGCTGTCAAGAGGTCTCATCCCAAGAGCGTAGCTGCTGAAGACCAGGTGGGCAGGCAGACAGTTAAAGGGAAGCAATGTTTAGTAAGTTAGTTCGTTTCAGGGAAGCAGCAGTTAGTAAGTTTCAGGGAACGACAGATAGCATCCCATGTTTATGCTGCCACCCAAAGGACTCCTGCTGGTGGACAGAGTCCAAAGGGCAGCTAGTTATTCACAGCAAAGGCCATTTTTGAGTCCAAAAATGGCCATTTGCTGCTTTTCAGATGACTGAGGAAACCTATTTGCTCACGTTTCTATTTGTCATTTTTGGAAGTGCGGATAGGGATGCCAAAAGTGACAAAAGTGATGCTGAAAGTGAGAAAAGCATTGTAACACCATAGAGCTGCGGGTGGATTGGCTGTCGCTCTAGGCTGTCACTCACAGCTTTTTGATGTTGCCCAGGGAAACTCCTGGCCAGGAGGAGAGCTTCAGTGGCCGTCCACCAAGTAGACGGAGCACTGCTCCGTCTCCAGCCAGTGCCGCAGATCTGGGTGGCCTGCTGCACTGGCGGTGCTTCAGGATGTCCCAGAGCATCATTAGGCAGGGCTGGAGCAGAGCATCTGCTTCTACTCTGCCTCCACGTCTGGAGGCCCACCTTTACACAGACAGGCCACCCGGGTGCGAGGTGCAGCAGAGACGTGAGTGCCATCCAGGTAAAGGAAGAGTGAAACTATTCTACTTCTCCGATGGGTGGAGTTGCAAGAAATATTTTTGGAGGCACCCAGTACCCCTTGCCACCTCTTGGTTAACATCTTTGGGAACAATGCTCATATGTAAATCAGTGAGATTTGTCTGCTACAAAAGGGGCCCTATATCCCCTCCAGGTATACCCGTCATGAAAGGTTGGGTCCCTACTTAACTTTGGCCAAATTTGGCTGAAGCTGACCTGTCAGATCAAAAGTTATTAAGCCCCTCCCCCTCCCACAGTGATCACATAAATCCGGGCAAGGGACATTTCCTCTCTATGGTCCACTATGAAAATTAGTACAAGTTCTTCAGTCCAGTTAGGAGTTGGTGGTTAGGGGTGGGTCCACATTACGGATCTACAAAAGGGGCAGCCAATACTGTAGCTAGGGAGCTGCATGCAACTCTTGAGCAGTTCATGTGTGGCTCTTGGACAGAGTTGGTCTTGGGTCATTCACTGCGTTAATGGTCCTGTGTCTTACTTTAGCTGCTCCTCAGAGTCTCAGCAACCAGAACACTGGCTCCCCCAGCCAGTCATGAAGTAGGAGAGGTTTGTATGTGTGCATGTCCTGTGGCTCTCAGCCATACGAACATTCCAGTACCTGGCTCTTGGGGTAGGAACTTTGGCCAATCTGATCTATGCCATGGATCACATAGAGCACATGCCTTCATCTCTGCTCCCCTCCCCTGAGCTCACTCTTCCAGGGCTTAGGGGTAAGTTCTGGATTCAAGGGCCAGATCCAAGAATTGAAAAAGGACCAAATAAAAAACAGCCACATTCTGGAATTGACCCATGGGCTGTAGATTTCCCACCTCAAACATAAACGTTCTTCCCATTAGAAGCCAGACTAAAATGTCTACAAAAAGAACCCTCCAAAAGCTCCTAACTCATTTCCCAAGTTATCAATGACTCTCTGAGATTCATGTTCAAAACAGCTGGGAAGATCCTTAGAAAGGGGGCCAATCTATCATTCTCTCTTAGGAAATAAAGAAATAAAAAGGCCAGAGAAATGCTTAAAAACCAGAGAGAATTCCATTTCTTCAAAAAAGAGAGGAGGAAGGGGCGTGGGGGAGGGGAAAGGCGGAACGGGCTCCAACTGCACATTGTCAGAAGGAGAACAGAAAGCAACAAGTGGGACTGAGCGTTAAAAGTAATGATTTTTCTGCCAGCAGCCAGACAGCCGCCTAATCCCACATGAATAAAGACATCAATTGAATCAATTGAACAGCACCCGTCAATGCGATCCCTGATGCTGATCCCAGCTGGACGAGACTCGGACAGCCCAGTCGACATACTCTAACTGATGCTTCGGTTTAGCTTTTATTTTTTATGGAGCTTTTTTTTTTTTTCTTTGCCTCCCCTTTCCCCTCCGCCCCAGTTGTCTGCGTTGCAACCCGAGCTCCCTTGAAAGCCATGTGAAAATAAAATAAAGTTAAATTGAAATTGTCCGCTGGTAACCAAGTGCTGCATTTGTGAGCTGGATGCACAGGCATTTGGCTGGCACTGGCAGGGTGTCCTATTTGCAGTCTGAGCTGAAGGGTTGGAATCCCATAGGGTGCTTTGCAACTTTGAGGGGGAACGCTCTTCTCTCGCATCCCAAAGCACCTCAGAATGTTCACTTGGCTCAGCTTCTCCTTAGGCTTGATGGAGGTTCTAATTCAGGGATCACCAAGTGACCCCATTGCAAGTCTTACATTGAATCCCATGGCTCCAGAGAGCACGAAAGGCATGCAAAGTCTATCAAATAGCAATCAGAATGACAACCTAGGGTCCATGCCCACAGTTTAGGAACCTTTGTTCTAAATACCAAGAGGATCCTCTTGCAGAGGATATACCCCTTGTACTACCAACCCTCACTTCAGGGGCTCAGGAGAATGAAAATACCACTTTGTTCATTTTGTATTTTCAAAATGAATGCATTTTAAAAAAATAAAAAATGAAAATACCCTGGTCAGATGTCAATGAGTAATGTAATATACACAGCCATATGTCACAAACACTGTCTTCCAGCAACAAGGGGACTAATGGTAGCTCACCTGTGCACTCTCCCAGTAGCAGAGGAGCCTGTGCTGGGGAAACTGGGAGAAGGCCCAGCATGGAACTTGCTCGCAGCTGCCCAGGTCTACAATAGATCCAACCCCATAAGACATCTCAATACAGATGGGGGAAGATTTCCTTTTCAGGCAGGAGAGGGGATGACGGAGGTGAAGTGAGCAGAACTGAGTATCCAGCCAGATATCACAATATCCACAGCATCTGGAATCCGGTTGTATACTGAATGGTATCCGGTTTGGTATCCACCGGCTATCCAATTAACCAGATTACCGAATTACCATTTGCCAATTACCGTTTGATTTTTATTTTATTTTTTTAACTTCCCCCCTCCCCCCCCAATCCAGCCTGCTTTGGGTTTGTAATATGGTAATATCTGGTATTCCAGTTTGACAGTTAACTTACATGGTTACTAGATTCCCAGAGTGGCAATCGGTATCCGAGGAGGAAGGTTGCATTCTTATTTCCCAGCTTACGGCTGGGAAAGCTCCAGAGCCCGACCATATTACTCCGGAACTTTGGCAATAGCGGAACTGTTAAAGAGTGCCCCAGATTGGTGGGCCAAATTGTTTGCCCCGCTTTTCACCCAAATAAATTCTACTGGTCACAGTCCTGCAGGTTGGCTTAACAGTATTGTGGTACCTTTCCACAAAAGGTAACCCTGAGCTCCCTGTTAATTACCACCCAATCAGCTTGCTCAGTGTATTGGGGAAACTATACGCACAATTTTTGCTGGGAAAACTGCAGTGTTGGTTGGACAACAATAATATGATAGAAATTGAGCAAGCGGGTTTCCAGAAAGGTAAATCTACCACTGACCAGATTTTTATTCTTCATCAGCTTATAAGCCACTACGTAGAGTGCCAGGGGAAAATTTATCTTTGCGTCGTAGATCTGTGAATGGCCTTTGACTCTGTTGACAGGGAGCGACTTTGGGTCAAATTTAGCAACTCCTCATTAGATCCGCGGCTCCTGTATTTATTAATTAGGCTGCACTCGGAAAATTCTCTCCAGATAAAGTATGCCCCCTTCAAGCAACCCACAAAGAAGGTTCCAAGTTTTTTGCGGTGTTAGGCAGGGGTGCATATTGGCCCTGGCCTTATTCAACTTTTATTTAAACGATGTGATAGCTTTCCTGAAATCTATTGACACCCAAGCACCTAAAATAGGTGAGAGCAGGATTCCAGCATTGTAATACGTGACAATACAGTTCTAATCTCCCAAAGGCCTATTGGTTTGAGGCGGGTTATGCAAAAATTTGAGGAGTACTGTGATGCTGAAAATCTATCTATTAATTACTCCAAAACTAAGGTTCTGGTGTTGGGGGGAGGGGTCGGGGTGGCTTACAAATCGAACAGGTTAGTTTTTACAAATACTTGGGGGTAATAATTTCCACCACTGCAAGTTGGAGACAACATATGGAAGCATCTCTGACCCTGGCAAGGAAGACATCTGCGTCCATTATTAGTTACTTTTACAAAAGCGGGGGTAGGTTAGTATCCCCAGCTTTGCATTTATTCAGGGCTAAAGTAATTAGCCAATGCCTTTACGCATTCCCTGCTTGGGGGGTTAGCTTCCTGGATAAACTGGAAACGGTGCAAAATGGCTTTCTGCTTGCCATCCTGGGGGTCCCTTGGGGAACACCCCAGGTTATCTTGTGATCTGAAACAGCTAATCAAATAGTTCATTCCTGTACTCTGCTGGCACTTATCAAATACTGGTTGAGAGTTTCAGTATTTCCAGCTCAAGGAAGGTCTCTGGTATCATTGGGTTCAGTTAACAGGCTCTTTCGGCAATGGGATATCGACGTGGAGTTGGAAGTCCATAAGTTGGGCTTCTCTAGGAATGCCCTTTTTTACTTAGGACCCAAAGGAGCCTTTGCAGTCCTCAAAAGGAGAGTTTTAGATCAGGAGCTCCAATCTGAAAGACAGTTATTGCTAACCCAGGAGGTTACCCCCGCTTACATGGGGATGAGTCCTATGAGTAAGGGTCAGAGCTATTTAGTTTCATGGGTGGACTCAATCCGTATATGAGCATTTACCAAGTTCCGTTGTAATGTGTTCAGCTCTGCCCTCTTGGAAGGGCGCTATTTAGGTATTCCTAGAGAGGCAAGGTTTTGTCCTCTCTGTGCCCTTCAGAAAGTTGGGTCGGCTGAGCACATATTTTTTGTGTGTTCCGCCTACTCAGGACCAAGAGGTAAATATTTAAGAGGTTTAATCTCGGATTTTTCTTCCACCTACAATCGGCTCCTCCTCAAATTGTTTAATATAACTGACTCTGAGACAACAAGGCTAGTGTCTATTTTTTGCGCATCTGCTATCCAAATAAGATGGGATTGTTTAAATAACATCGATTAGACATGGTTTTGGAAAATCAGATTCAAAGGTAGCTTATAGATGATTGTAGTCCATATCACAGATACTTACTTCTGTAACTGGAGGTTTAAACTGTAGGGTAATGAAGAGTGTATTTAATTGTACTTGCTGATAGCCTTATGTATTAGGCGATTGTTTAATTCTTTCTGTGTTTTGTAACAGCCTTTCGGCTATACAATAAAATGTATCTATCTATCTACATGGTTACCAGTTATCAAGTAACCACCAAGCAATCTGCGATACTGGATATTAACAGTAGATCATTTTTTTGCTATCCATTTCAACTTCAGGCACAGCTGGTGCGTGTAAGCATGTTTGATGGGGCTGAAGGGAATGCGTGAGTGAGGGAGATGGGGCTGAGGGTGTGGGAATGGGAGTGAGGAAGCAGGAAGGTGTGGGAGTGAGAGGGCTGGAGGTGAGTGAGGGAGCTGGGGAGAAAGTGGGCTAGTGGGTGAGAGTGACAGGGCTGGGGATGAGTATGTGAGAAGTTGCAGGGGCACCATTTTGGGATATATTGTGTCATTGTCCCCTCCTGTGGCCTCACCAAAAATTTTAAGCATCTGCTGCCACTGGAGGTGAAGACCTCTCACCCTAAGCCCCAATATCTTAGTAGGATTTGCAGAGTTACCGGTATGATCAAGAACAACCAGAAGCATCTTTAAGAATTGGTGGGAGGGAGGCTCATGTGAAAAGAACAAGGAACATCAGGTGGAACCAAATAAGACAGTAACCCCTATTAGCCTTCACCAGCTTCATTCCCACATGCCATCTATTAAGCTTCCTCCACATGACCTCCACGTGGTCACCATAAAGCCTCCACTCACAGCAGAGTCCAGGGACATTGCGGGCCCACTGTGTGGGTCGATCAAGGCTAATGGGTGTCCATGTCCAGCCTCACCGGCATTCAGGTCCACCAGCACATAGAGTCCCTCCTACCACTCCCGGCTAGCTGAGAGGCAGGAGCGGTCGCAATCTCCCTCCCCCATGACCACAGCTGAGAGGCATGCTTGAGATCTCCCTCCCCTGCAGCCACTCAGATGAGAGGTGGCCACCACGGGGAGGGAGATTGTTGGCGTGCCTCGTAGCTGAAAGGCAGCCACAGGGAAGGAGACTGACAACTGGTGGAAGCTGCCACAAGCACATGAAATATGGGCAGAGGAATGCCTGATTATTAGGCTGGATGTGCTGAACATGTGATTGGGGGCTGTGCAGGAGCGCCATAGACCAACAATGGACTCCAGCAGGCTATCATCTCATTTAATTCCACCCACTGTAAACAAGGGACTGTAGGTGAGTTGCACTCGCAGACTATGGTGGGGATCCTCCTTGCACGATGCCCCAAGGCAGCTATCCTAGTCACACATGCTTCAGGTTGACTGAGAGTTACCACTGGGAGATCAGGGTTCAAATCTCATCTTAGCCATGAACTCACTGGGTGGTCACTACCTCTCGACCTCAGTTCCTCATTTGTGCAATGGGAATAATAGTGACCTGCCTCACAGGTCAGTTGTGAGGGTGATTAGGTAAGGATTATAAAGCACTTGGAACACTGAACTCACTATAGAAATAATGAAGAATAAAATCATAATTAAAATAACAAATATCCATGTCAAATACTTCTCTGCCGCAACACTGTCTTTTTGAGCTGAGAGACAGAAAGAGATTGAAAATGGTACACATGAAAACATCATTTTGAAACATTCTGGACGGTTTGTAGGAGCCAAGCAAGGGTCCAACAAAGCAGATGCTAATTGCTCATGTCCTGCTTTGTTTACTGAAATGAATAACCATTTCAGGTACTTCCTTTCGATTATTTTGGTCACTTTGTTTTGACACTATAACACTATTATTTAGCACTATTGCAATTGAGCTATTCTTCTGCTATTGAGTGTGGCTGCTTACTGGTTTGGGCAGCTGTGGTCATATTACATCCATCCTGCACTGGGTGTCTGTAGAGCAGCGGATTGAATTTAAGATTGCGCTGCTGCTTTTCAGGGTCCTGCCCATGGAACTTCCCCCTGCTGGAGATCTCAGCTCGGATACCACCTGGACTTCTGCTGTGGCAGGCCCCTCTGTGTGGATCTTATTCCCTCCAGATATTCATCTCAGTTCCTCCCTCCTCACCATAAAAAAAAAAGCACCTGAAGACTTGTTTATTTTCCAGGCACCCTTAGAGAATCCACTCCTGGTTCCCCTGAATTTAATTTTATCTCCCCTTTTCCTTCCCCTTCTAAACTGTTTTTAACTGGGTTGTAAATGGATTTTAGATTGTTTTATTTTATTTTATTTAATTTTGTGAAGCACCTCGAGTTCCATTCAAGGGTGGGGCGGGACACAATATAAATAAAATGAGGAGGAGGAGATTGTGCAAACGTTTGGTGCACATTAGTGCTAAATAGTGCCAAGACAAAGCAATGAATACTGAAGTGACCAGAATATCAAAACAAGAGTAACCAGAAGGACACACCAAGTAAATGGATATGTGAATGTCATTCCCATGACATTCCATTTCCTATTTCGATATTTGGTGGAATATCTGACAATCTGAATAATGTTTGTTGATATGAAAACACCTATTCATTTTTACTCTAAGGACATCTCAAGGCATAGTATAAATATAACTGGTTGGGTTTTTCCCTTTTGCTTTTTTTTTGCAGCTGTGGTTTAGTATTGAAGAATTATGTATTGTAATTAAATCATTCCCTCTATGTAATGGCTTTTTATAGCTGTGTAAGTTCTAACAGGGGGAATCCACTCTGCCTTGAAGCAACATCATAGTGGAGGTTTCGTATGTCTCATTGTTGGGAAATTGAAAGTGCTGGTTCTCACAATAATTTGACCCCACACATATACCTCCCATGTACATGGATAGCATTTTGTGTAACTCCATGGTACAGCTGGTGGATTTAAAAAATAATAATAAAAAAATCTCATGAGCGTTTTCAAAATTAGAAGTGATTTTTTTTTTTTTTTGCTTCCTTCAAAATGATTATTTATCATTTCTATTGCAGTTTGCAATCATTAGTTAGTCCCCCCTCACAACAGCCTTGTGAGATAAGTTCTGTTTTACATATGGGGAACTAAGGCCGAGAGAGAGTGATTTGCCTGAGGCCGTCCAGTAAGTTCGGTGCTAAGATGCGACCTGAATTTGAACCCTGGTCGCCCCAAACCCCAGGCCCAAGACCAACACTTCATCCACTCGACTGTGGAGACATCTTTTTAAAAACTCTCTCCTTTCCCTGAAAACTGAAAATGTGTGGTTGTGAAAAAATATTAAATTTTTGTGCTTCAGTACATCCTGGTGGCCACAAACTTCCATCTTTAGGACTAATTTTTTTAAAATAAATTTGAAAAAACTTATCTGAATAATCTCAATGTTTTAAAAAAATTAAATATGTAAATTTTAAAATGATATTATCATTTGTGGGTGTATATGCAAAAAAAATTTAGTAATCAACCAGTTGTATTCTGAAAAATACAGTGATCACACTAATGACAAGGGGTTAAACTGAGCACATATAAAAATAATGACCACTGATGTGGAAAATTATCTGCCAGAGAAAGTGCCAAAATGTGCCAGTGATCTTCTATTACAAGAGTTGAAGAGAAAGCATTAGAATATGTACTCCCTGGTCCCTGAACCATCTTGACCCTTTTCCTATACTGCCCCCTATGTCTGGAACTCCCTCCCATACAACACATTCTATTCCCTCCCTGCCTGCCTTCAGATCCCGCCTGAAAGCCTACTTTTTCTGTCAGGGTTTCCCTGGTTCCTCACCACCACAGAATGCTCCCTACTGCCTTTCATTCAAGATCCTCCTCTCCCCTGTAGCTACGGCCTTTTTTACACGGATGCTGCCACCCGCTTAGCGGGTGGAGATGGGTGGGTGATCACACCTGCCAAACACCTGGTAGCGCCGAGCTGGGTGATGTTTACACGAACGGCACCACAGGGAGTTGTGGGACGGAAGGGGAGGGACCGGCACACACCCATCAGCCAAACACCCACCCCAGGAAACACCGAGCAAACACCCATGACATTTTCACGGACACCCGCGACAACGAACGGCAGGGAAGCCCCACCCAGCACAGCGACGGCACAACATGGTGGACTGAGGGCAAAGAAAGCCATGGCACGCAGCTTTGCCCATTAGGGATGCGCAAACAGAGGCGAGTTCAGAAATTCGGTTCGATTCGAAAATCGAGTTCGGTTCGGTCGACTGAACTATTCGAGTTTGGTCCGAACTCCAAACTTCCAAACAGAGATCGGAAATTCAAACCCCATTGAACTAAATGGAATATTATCTTATAGGAATGGGCGAACAGGGCTGAGTTCAGAAATTCGGTTTAGTTTGGTTTGAAAAGCAAGTTTGGATCAGAAGTTCGGTTCGGTCGAGTTCAGTCCGAACTTCTGAACCGCGTTCACTCATCCCTACTGCCCATGAACCACCAGACCCTGTGCAGGCAGGGTAGGAGGGAGCAGGAATGACAGGAGACACACAGTAACAGACCCCAAAGAGCCCTGTAACAGGGCCAGACAGCTGGGCACCACAGACCCCCCCCC
>QEPC01011180.1:4229392-4240070 GCA_003113815.1 Sphenodon punctatus
CTGGGGCCCCCCCCCCCCCCCGGGCCGATCCCCCTTCCCCTCGGGCCTGGTTGTGTTCCTACCTGGATTGTCTTCCTCTGCTTCCTGGGAGGCATCCCGGGTCTCCGCCCACTCCGTGTGCGCCCCCCTTCCCTGTGGCCCGGCGCCCTCTAAGTTTTGTGGGTGCATGCACAAGGCGATGTTTGAATGAGCGGGTTCCCGGGCCACCTCCTCCCCCTGTATGATGGAGCCGTCCCCTCCCACATCCTGACTTGCCTCACCAGGGGCAGCGGCTTCCCCCTGCTTCAGGGGGTCGGGCAGGGGGGTGTTGTAAGCGCCCTACGCCTGCCCCTGGCAAAAGCGGTGCCATGTAAGCAGGAGGCGACTATATATCCCCGTCCATGCAGAGGAATCGGTCCAGCTCATCGTGGAACTCCATTGTACACATGGCACAGCCGGACTTGAGATTTGTGTCCTTGATATGTTTGTATCCAGACCTTAAGTCCTTTGCCTGCTGCATGCACTGGGTGACATCCCTATTGTACCCCTGCCGCTGCATCTCCTGGGCGATGGCTTCATAGACCTGGTCGTGCTGGACCTTTTTGGCCCCCCACATGCATATGAAGTCCCTGGTCTCCTGCCTTGACCAGGGCTCCTTCTTTTGGGTACCACATGTGGGGGGCCTACCAGCTTGGTGGCTTGGGGCCCGCCCGATCGCTGTGGTGACAGTGGAGCTGGTCGTCTCCTGTTGGCGGTATTGCAGAGGGGTTGGCATCTGCTCCACAGCCCCCCTGTGCTCCTTTGTGGGGGGATCCCTCCTCACTCCCCCCGGGGGGCACGGGTGCCTTACCTGGCTGTCACGGAGACTCTCCTCAGCTGTCTCCCCAGTGGTACATTGCTTCTGTGTCTAGGTGCTCTCCTGGGGGTGGGGGTGGAAACCGTTAGCTCTCAGCTGCCCACCCTGTGCTCCCTTGGGTTGTTTTCCGTTATTGGTGTGCGGGCCCCCCTCCCCAGGTTCTTGGGGTCCCCTCACGCATACCTCACTGTTGGTCGCACTCCCTTCCCCATGCTCCATGGCTGTGCTGGCATGGGGGGATGCAGTCAGCGTGGGCGCCGCGGTCTGTCCTTGGTCCTGTGTCAGCACGGGTTTGCTGTGTTTAGTGTTCCTTTCCACTTCCTCCCCCGGCCCATGGGAGCAGCCTCCCTCCCCTGGGCATCCTGGGGTCCCTCTGCTTACCCTGGTCCATCCTGTGTGAGTCACAGCATTGGCTCCCTTCGTTTTGTCGGAGGCTTTTCTTCCAGACATATTGGGAGCCGGCACACCCATGTCCTGTTTTGGATCCCTTTTAAGGGCTCCCGGACGGGCGTCTGGCGTCTCCCCGGGTGGGCATATCTGCTTGGGGGCACCTGCATGGCCTCTCTAGCCATCTCTCTGTGGTTGCGGCAGACCCGTTCCCGTGGATGTGGGTGTTTTTGTTTTTACACGGACAGGCAGGTATTGAACCCCCCATCTCCACCCACGGAGCATGCTGGCTCCTTCCTGGCTGCTCCATGGGTGGGTCGTGAACGCACACCCACCCACTCATGGACGTTTACACAGGCACTCTCACACCCATCCGATGGGTGTTTATGGGTGTTCGTGGGTGGGTGATGTCTGTGTAAAAACGACCTACCACTAAGCATGTGCGACAAGCAACACTTCTCAACTCTGTGAACATATCCCTGTTTATTCCTATGTTCTAGAGGCGAGAGCCTGGGGGGAACTTTGGTTCAAGGGGGTTTCGGTCTGGTTCTTTTGAAAAACCAGTTCTTTTTATGGTTTCAGTTTTTTGGTTTCATATTTTTCCCACTGAAGTCAATGGGAAATCTTCTCATTGAAGTCAAGGGGAAGGGAAACCAAACCGTAAAGAAAACCATGCCACCACCACCCCATCCCCAGGGACAGTGGGTCTGACATCCTCTGCCCTGCCTCCACCCCACCCCGGGGCCCTGGCAAGTACTTACCGGCCTTGGGGGACTTGATTGAAGCTCTGCCGGCCCATCACGGATGTGGGGGCCTCCCAGCAGGCTCCCCTACCATGGCAAGCCAGGACCATTTTGCGTATGCATAAAATGGCCACCACCCTTAACCAAAATGGCAGTGGCTAAAACGATGTCACCACCATTTTGGTTAAGGGTGGTGGCCATTTTGCACATATGTGCTGTGGAGCAGGGAGTTCAGCAGGGCACCTTGGCAAGGGAGCCTGCTGAGAGGCGTCCCCACAGCAACAGTGGGCCGGCAAAGCTTCAATCATACCCTCCAAGGCCGATAAGTACATCCCAGGGCCCAGGGGGTGGGGGTGGAGGAGGTTGGGCCCAGTGTCCCAGGGGATGGGAGGGGTAGGGTGGGTTCATGGATCTATTTCCCTGCACATTGAAGTCAACGGGAAAATTTCCCATTAACTTCAATGGGAAAAATACAAAACCAGAACAGGATCCGTAAAAGCCAGGCCGATTTATGAGTGTTTTGGATTAAACCAAAACCGCACTTTTCCAAGCGATTTGGGATTCATCCAAAACCAAAAGTCCCTTCCCTATTATGCATATAAGTTCCATAAGACAACCTGGTCTCTCTGCACTAAATACATACAGATCGGAACTGCAGCAAACACTCACAGCAATCTTCAAATTTGTCAAATTCACCGTATTTGAAGTTTGCAGGTTTGTTGACCATTCATTTCCTGTTCATTAGTTGCTGTGCTTTTAGACATTTTTAAGTCATTCCTTGATTGGTGCTTCAATACTTCCTGTGGCACAGGCTAGCCAATCAGAATGTACAGGCAAAGAAAGAGATGAATTTGACAAGTTTCCTGTGGGATATGGGCTTGAATTTTAATATTCTTTGAAAAATGTGAAGACATGAATTGCATTAGAGTGGAAATGGACAGGCCTTTGAAAGACTTATCACAGAACTGTAGAGATGGAAAGAGAAAGGATCACAACCATCATCAATCTAGCCCACTGCTTAGTGCAAAAAGCCTTCCCTCCGTTCATCAGGAATGGGCTCCTGGAAAAGTTGGTCTCTGCAAAAATACAGGTGGAGACACAGTAGATTGAATGATATCTTTTATTGGACCAACTATTGTTGGTAGAAATGTTCAAGCTTTTGGACCTCACAGGGTCCTTCCTCAGGCAGGTAGGAGTCAGAACTGTCTCCATCTCTGTCACTTAGAGCCAACACAGCAACCACACTTTCTCTAAGGCACTTTTTACATGAGACGGTACCACTCATGCCCATGGAGCGGATTTGCGTGAGCATGAGTGGTACTGTCTCGTGTAAATCCCACAGCTGGTGAGTAGGGGTGCGTGCGCGCTTCCACAAAATACACATCCCCACTCACTCCCCATCCCCACGCATGGAGCAACCGGGGGAAACAGAGGTTGCTCCATGTGTGGGGATGCATGGGGGAGGGGGGTTGCGACCATGTGCACGGGCACCCCCATGCTGCCCACGCTGCGGCGCACACACTCACCCCCCACACAGCCGCGACCCATGTAAAAAGGGCCTAAATTCAGGTGGGCATTCACCCTGATTTTGGAGATGTCTCTATTTGGGGGAGCAGCCTTGTCCAGGTGTCAATGGAATTTGGCCCTTTGCACATTAGGTAAAATTTATTATTTTATTTATTCAAATGTATATGCCGCCCGAGGCTCAGGGTGGCTCACAATTAATAACACAACAACAACAACAATAAAAACTCCCCCCCCTCCTGCACAACTCTACACCCAAACCCAACCAACCCCTATTCCCGCCTGCCAAATGCATCTTGGAAGCCGCCCCAAGCTGCTCTGTGAGCAGGAGGGGGCAGGGTAGGAAAATAGTAAAATAAATAATGAATAACTAAAGAAAAGAAAGCTGTTTTACACCACCTCCAGAAAATGCTCAGGCTTGGACTCAAGCAAACCTCCTGGGGAGTTGGGGGAGTTCCACAAAATAGGGACAGCAACCAAGAACACCCTCCTGCGCATCCCCCATCCATGGAGAAGGGTAACAGATGGAACCTGCAAGAGGGCACTCCTGGCTGACCCTAGGGGCCACAATGGAACATGGCAGGACAGGCGGTCTTTTAGATATATGGGACCCAGACCATTTAGGGCTTTAAAAGTCAAAACCAGTGTCCAGAAAGCTATAGGTAGCCAGTGTAGACTTTGGAGCACCAGTGTAATGTGCTCACGGTGATTCGTCCCCGAAACGAGCCAAGTCGCTGCATTCTGCACCAGCTGCAGCTTCTGAACAATCATCAAGGGCAGCCCCACATAGAGCGCATTGCAGCAATCTAGCCTTGAAGTGATGAAAGCATGGGAGACAGTGGCTAGATGAGATCTGAACCAGAAAGAAAAGGCCCCAGACTTCTCACCAGATAGAGGTGGTGAAAAGTGCTCCTGGCCACTGCCACCACCTGGTATTTCAGGCGCAGTGAGGGATCCAAAAGCACTCCAAGGCTGTGAACCCAATCAACCGGAGGGGGCCAGATCCCATCAATAACAGGTGTCCCAATCCCTTCTAAGTCAAAAGATCAGCCAACCATCATCATGTCAGCCTTGTCAGCATTCAGCTTCAATCAGCTCACCCTCATCCGGTCTCCAACAGCAGCCAGACATCATGTAAACACCGAGACTGCAGGACCTGGGTCAGATGAAAAAAAAGGAGGTAGAGCTGAGTGTCATCAGCATATTGATGACACCTCACCTCAAACCTCTGAATGAACTTTCCCAGCGGGCCTCAGATACACATTGAACGGGACACGGCAGGGGAGGCTCCAAAGGGACAACGAGCAATTGCCCCTCATCACCCACTCGGACCTCACTGACAGGGAGGAGCATAATCACTCAATAGCAGTCCCGCACACCCTCACCAGGTCCTGCAGTCATGTCGACAACACCCTATGACCAACTGTATCAAAGGTCATTGAAAGATCTAATAAGATCAAAAAGGTAGAATTTCCCTTGTCCGTCTCCAGACACCAATCATCCACCAAAGCCACAAGCACAGCCTCCGTGCCATACCCAGGGCAAAAACCTGACCGAAATGGGTTCAGGAATCCGATAACATCAAGATGAGCCTGGAACTGTTGGGTAACCACCCCATCGATAACCTTCCCTAAAATGGGAATATTAGAGACAGGCCGATAGCTGGAAAAGGAGTCAACATCCAAAGATGGTTTTTTAAGCAGGGGCCAGACCACCCCTATTTTAAGGGTGTCCAACACCCTACCCTCCCATAGGGAGATGATAACCCCAGCCAACAATGGCCCCAACATCTCCCAGATGTCTTTTACCAGACAGGATGGGCAAGGATCTAATTCACAACTGGTTGCCCTCATCTCCCCAAGCACCTCCCCCGCATCGGTGAGCAATACCAATTGAAACTGATCCAAACAAACAGGACAAGACTGAACTTCCATAAACCCAAACTCTGACTCTGCAGTTGAAATGTGACGGTGCCCAGTCATGGTGAATACAAGCAATTTTGTCCACAAAGTAATTAATAAAAATGTCACAGTGGGCATTAGATGCTGGTGGAGACAAGCTGGCTTAACCAGACCCCTCACCACCTGGAACAGTTATGCCAGACAAGACTTTGCAGATGCTATGATAGCAGAGAAGAAAACTTACTTCGCCACCATCACAGCCATGACATAATCCCTCAAAAACAATCTATCCCACAATCGGTCAGCTTCAGCACAACTTGAACACTGCCGGCACTCTAACTACCTACCCTTCTGCTTCAACCACCTTAGGTCTTCCATATATCAGGGAAACCTGTCTTGACAAACCAGTGGGAGCAGATGCCTGGGTGCAACCGTGTCAACAGCCATGGTCAAGATGTCATTCCACAAGGCGACCGGATCATCAACAGAGCAGCCATCAAAGTCAGTGGGTAAATCCCCCTGAGAGTTCTGGAAATCAATCGAATCCATCAGTCTCCAGGGGCGGACCAACCTAACTGGTCCACCACCACGATGAGGGCATACAAAGACTGGAATCAGAGCCTTCAGGAGGTAATGATCTGACCACGACAACTGTGTTATAACAACACCTCCAATAATTGGAACCTCTGTCTCCAGGCTGGTGCAAAACATCAGATCCAATGTGTGTCCCTCCTCATGCAGTGGGCCCAATATTATTTGGGATAGACCCATGGTTGTCATAGTGGCCATGAACTCCTGCTCCTCCCCTAAAAGGCTGGCCTCAGTCTGTATGTTGAAATCACCTAGAGCCTAGGTGATCACAACAACACCTCCGAGATCATCTTGACTACAGCAGTCATGAAATCAACCTAACTAGTTTAGTTAGGTCCAGCACTTAGGTTAGGTGCAGTGGGGTGGTCAGTACACCAAGAGGATCCCCAATCTATCCCCACCCAAATCCAGCACAAGGTGGACACACTCTATATTGGATGAGTTGGGCAGCAGATATCTCCGAAAGGCCAAGGTGTTTTTACAGACCATGCCCACTTCATTCCCATCCCCCAAGCTTCGGCTGGCACCATCTGAGACAATACGATACCTCATCCACCCAGGTCTCTGTAATGCATAGGAGGTTGGTGGCATCATCCTGAACCAAACTGTGTACAGCAGATATTTGATTTGCCACCGACCTCGCATTAAGCAGCATCAGTGCCAGATCAGGGCCCCTGCTGGCCTCAGCTCCCAAATATCCCAAGATGTGGGGGGCGGAATGGGGCAGGGGAACAAACTGACACCAAGCGTCTCTCCCGAAAATCCCAATGGTCTATCTTCCCCCCTGCCATACCCCTCCATGTCCAACACAACCCCAATAGCTGCCCCTCTCTCCTCCCTGCCCCAGAGAGGCTCCCCTTCCTGGCTCCTGATTAACAATTTACCCCCTTCAAAATGACAACTCTTAAAGGGCCCATCAGGGCCTGGGAGAGGGGATGGCCGTACAGGGACCCCCAAGCCCAGCATCCCCAGAGGCAGGCTGGCAGGTGAGGAAATCCCTCCCCTCTCCCTATCCAGTCCTTTCACCTCATGCCCATAACCCCCTTCCACAGGGGTGCCATGGCACTTCCTCCCACCCACTTCCCCTGTGCCCAAATCCCCCTCCCACAGGGGTGCCATGGCACTTCCTCCCACTCAGTGCCCCTATGCCTATACCCACCTCTCATGGGGGGGGGGGGAAGGGGCATGGCACTCCCTCCCAACCACTTCCCTTGTGCCTGTACCCCATGTGGCCTAGTTACAACAATTGTTGGGAGAATCATCATTTTAAATTTCCCCATTAGTGTGCGGGAAATCTCAGCTATCATGTTGCATGAAGGGTTAGTTGGGTTTATGAAATTATTTTCCTTGTGGGAGGTATTAACATTTTCATAAGCTGTCAGTGCAGCTACGTGGAGCTAGCAGGCCACTGGATGTGCTGTATTGTTAAATGTTCTGTTCCAGTCCCATGAAGTCTGGAGCTGTGTAAAGAATAAACAGGCAATTCTAGTTGAGGAGAAAAGTCAGATGTGGAAGGGTGGTGTTGCTAGAATGTCTCCACTACAGCAAGCCTTTTCCCTTGCTGGTGCCTTTAAAATGGGAGTTGTTGAGGTCAGAGTGTCCATTTGCTTGCTAACCAACGTACACAGCATCAGGGGCGTAGCTACCATGGAGCAAAGGGGCTCAGCTGAGTCCGGGCACTGGGCTCTAGGGGGCCCTTGCAAGACTTGTCAGTAGCTTGAGCACTGCTAGGAAATCTTCAGAGTGAGCAGAGGATGGAGCAGGTCCAACACTATCCCCACTAGAGATGGGAAAATCAGAATTGGATTCATCTGATTCACCCAATTTTTATTCCTTTGGATTGCTTCCGATTTAATCTGATTCTGGTACCAAAACCGATACGCCTTGCATTGCTTATTGGAATGAATGGGTTCAGTTTCCCATTAACTTAAACGAGAAACATTTTTTCCCCATTGAAGTTAATGTGGGGGCGGGGGAGAATATGAATAGATTCTGATCCGATTCCAATATTGATCCAATGCCAATTTCCCTTCCCTAGCCCCCACCCACTTTGAAAGTTTTCTAGCAACGCGCAGGCTGCTTGCAAAGAGGTTTTTAGAGTTGGAAGGGGTGGACTTCTGGTCCTGTCCTTGTCCACTCTTAGAACTTTCTTTCTGGTGGGTTTCATTGCCATTTCCAGTGGGGCTCATAGGGAGCCAGGGGGAGACCAAATCTGGTGGGAGCCCACTTGGAAGGACTGTTGTTTAGGGAGAAACTGCCCCCTTGCCCTTAGGGGGCCCATAAGTGGAACATGAGCCCGGGCCCACCACAGCCTTGCTAGGACACTGCACGGCCTTGATTTCACTCACCTGTTAGCACAGTACTGGGGTGAGTATTGAGGACACCAAGAGGTTCAAATATGGAAGTTCAAAACAAGGAGAAGAGGAAGTGAGGGTGCAATTCTGTTAATGAAGCGGGAGTCAGAGGTCCAAATCTGATGCAAAAATAATTATTTTATTATTTATTTATTTATTTATTATAAAAATTTCCTATCCCGCCCTCTCCAATAAGCCTGAATTGTTACAGCCATATTATTATAATAAGGTCCTTTTGAATTTGAACCAGTGGCAACTCGTGCCTAAACATTTCAGCTGGGGAAAGTAGCTTCCTCCATCTCAGAGTTCTCCAGGGAACAAATCTCAGTAAACCCGTGTTCCCTCCATGGCTAGCTCCTTGGTTTGTATGAGCAAGTGTAACGCTTGCCCCCTTGTTATTTAGTTGGAACGGTCGCAAACATTCTGAGTAGAGACACCCACTGACT
Organism: Sphenodon punctatus; assembly: GCA_003113815.1. Taxonomy (NCBI): domain Eukaryota; kingdom Metazoa; phylum Chordata; class Lepidosauria; order Sphenodontia; family Sphenodontidae; genus Sphenodon; species Sphenodon punctatus. The sequence continues at coordinate 4,238,174 of QEPC01011180.1, forward strand.
GAAGGTAGGAACAAGAGGAGACAAATGCCCAAAAGGTGAAGGTTTTAGATTTAAATGGTGCAAAGGGCCTGTCTCCTCTTGCCAACTGAAACAGAAACCTTGGATCTCAACATGTCAGACTAAAACCTGTTCAAAATCCAGATCTGAATTCTGCAGCTTAAGCACGCCTTTGGCAGGCACACACTTTCCTCTTAAGAGTTTGAACAAACACTCGCTGTGCAAGTGACCCAGCATTAACGGCCGAGATGGAGTCAGCAGAGCCAGATGTTTTGCGTTCTTAAAAAGTCAATAAAAAATAGCACAGCACAGCAGGATCTCTCCAAAGGCTTTGAAATCCCAGACTGAGAGCAACAACATTGCTTCGATCTGATCCACTGCCGAAGACCTCATCAAAGTCCAAGTATGCTGCAATTTTGATTTAAAGCAGGGCTGGTTTGTTTTTTTCCCTTTTTCTGAAATTCCAATAGTAATATAGTTGAGTGAACTAAGAAGGTAGTAAAGCAGCCTTCATAATTCCTTGGCTAAAGCAGCAGTGGAGTTTGCCATAGATGGAAACTCCTCTAGCCAGTAGGTTGGTAAGAGGAGGCTCCTGAGATTAAGAGGCCCTGCAGAAAGCTCCCTCGTACGTTCCCAGTGACACTTGCTAGTGTAGAAAAACCATTGGCCAAATAGGAAGTCATCATCACCATCATCAATAGAGCTGAAACGAGTACCCAAAAAATGGTTAAACCCATTGAATATACTCCTTAATAACCAATATATGTGTATGCGCCATCCGGTATCTGTTCTGGTTATCCTGTTTTGGTTTGGGGTTTTTTTCCAGTTTGGTTATTTTGGTATTTTGTTTACATCATTTTGGCAACATTACCACTATTGCACATACACAATTGTCCAATCTGAAGCAGTAACGAGTTAATGGAGGGTGGGGGACCCACAATGAATCAATGAAGTTACTCTGTATAAATGCTGCACTTTTTCACTAAAGGGAGGGGAAAACTTGGAAATCTCCCATCGTCTAGTTTGGTTGAATGATCGTGAATTGCTTTAGATTCTCACTCTCCAAATGCTGTAGCTACAGGCAGCTCATAAATGACATACTGCCATGGACATCAGCAGCGACTTACTAATCCAGAATTTTGTACAGTACCTGCCAAGCCATTTGAAAACCCCAACTTCCCTCCTCCTCGTGGTCAGGCTGTTCTATCTAGCCCCACTGCTTTCTGTTCTTCCAACTCACCGCCAGTACCAGGTGCAGTGCTACCCCTAGGAAACATGGGGCAATGCCCCTCCTGCCCCCCCCCTCCGCACCCAGTACCACTACCTACCTTAAAATCCTGTTCCCCAGTGCTGGCTGCACGTTCAGAGGCTGGCGCGGGTGTTTCAAGCTGCTCCGATGCTCTGAAGTTCCTGTTTAGCAGGCTGGAGTGTGCGCATGCACAGTTTTCCAGGCTGGAGAACTGCGCATGTTCCAGCTTGCTCCTAGGCTCTGTGCATGCACAAACTGCGGGGGAGGGAGGATCACTTGCAAGTCAGGACTTGCGAGGGAGCCGGCCTGCCTGGGAGGGGACTTGGAGAGAGCCAGAGGCTCATTGAAGGAATCAGTCAGGAGACCTGTAAGGGTCAAAACTTGGCAGGACGCACTTTGGGCAGTTAGGGAGTGCTGTCCACCACGTGTTCATAGGGAAGAGCAACACATTGCCAGGATCGCTTAGGGCAGTATTTCATGGAGCTCTATGGAGAGGCAACCAGCAGCAACAGTAATGTTATATGGGCTGTAGCCCTTGGCACCCTGTGGGTAGGAGAGGGGATGAAATGGACGTGTGTGTGTGTGTGTGTGTGTGTGTGTGTGTGTGTGTGTGTGTGCTATTGGCCGGTGGAACAGCAACTGCAGGGGGGG
>QEPC01011180.1:4240944-4256343 GCA_003113815.1 Sphenodon punctatus
AGGTAATGCAATAGTGGTTTCCAAGTGCTAAAAATATCCTATGTTCACACTAGTAGTAGTATCTCTGCACTGCAATAACCTTTAATAAAGTAAAGGCTATTATTGCAGAGATAGATACTACTACTAGTGTGAACAACTTGGGTTTTTCTTTCTCACTTGGAAACCACTATTGCATTTTCTTAATTAAGATTGATGTGTCTTGTGTCTAAGGGTTGGTTGAAACCAAATATTGAGCTGTTGACCTAGACTATCAAGTAGATGTTCTGAGGTGAGCAGCTGAATATTTGGCCTCTAGCTTGGTATGATCTGTGCTAGTTGCAACGCATGCTGCAAGGGATGTACTGCTGGTTTCCCTCCTCTGCTCTCCCAAGCCCAAAGCATGGGCAAAAAAGACAATGGTCATTTTGTGGAGATAGAGCCCCCACAAAATGGTTTATTGAAGTCAGTGTTGTTCCCTTTCTTTGCTGTTTTCCAGTCTAAACTGTCTGCTGTCTCTGTGTTTGGTGGGGGAATCTAGGGACTTTGATGGAAAAGATTTCCAATCTTTGCTGCAATATTGTCTGCATTTGAAAATGGTCCTGTCCTGCCCTTTTGAAGTCTGGGCATGGGATGTTGCAGACTTGTCTGTGAGAAGGCCATGCCACAGATTGGTTCACTAATTAGTAGTCCTTGCAGAAAGGTTCATTGTAGCAGCTCCAACACCTTTTACATTGCAAAAAGAACTGTGTATAGCATGTTTTCTGTTTTGGGACAAGTGGAACTCCATGCTGCTGTTTTCATGATGCACAGTGCTAAGGACTTCACATAATACTGTAGGGTCAATGGCCTATGCTTGCACGATGCACTGCTGCTTTCCTTCTCCCAAGCATGAGTAGAGAGGTCATTTTGTGAATTTGTGGGTCCACTGGTAATGACTACTTTTGTTTAAAATGGTTCCTTTGCCATCTCACTGCTGCCCCCTGCTGGAAATTAGTTTCTTGCCTCTCTGCTTGTGACTGTATGCTTTTGAGAATCTTGCTTTCTGGTTTTGTGGAGAAACAGCAATGCATAGTTTGAATTGGTTTATTCAGTCCAGCGTGTATGGTTGCTATACAGGCCTGCAACTGGCCAGACCTTTTAAAAAAGGGACTGTTTGCTTGGACAGGCATTTGGCTGTCAGGGATAGGGTGTAGCTACTAGGGATGCTGGTCTAGATGGGCATGGTTTGCTTGCAGTGCAGCCTGAAGCTGGCCAGACTTTTTAAAAAGGGCCTGTTTGCTTGGACAGGCATTTGGCTGTCTGGGGACTGGAAGCCTACCCTAGAAAACTACAGGCAGCCAAGGAGAGCATGAAAATGAAGAGGGTTCTGGATAATGGTAAGTGATGGTATGGGGAATGGCAGGGTCTTGGACCTCTTCTTTAGGGGAGAGGTCCACAACGAAGCAAAATTAAAAATATCATTCAAAATGCAAACATCTAAAGTAGTTTGCTTCTTTTTTCTATCCAGTTTGTCTGAGGCATGATTTTACACCTCGCCTTGCTTTCCTTGTGAACAGAGGAGAAAGTAGGTAGGAGCCCAGCAGAAGAGAAGACTGCAGACAAGGAAACCCTTTTCCCCTGTCCCCCACTGAACCCATCTCTTCCTCTTCCTCTTCTCGTGCTCCAAAACCAAACCCTTTCCCTCCTATTTCTCCTCTGTCCTGTCCTTCTTTGCCCTTTCATTCTCTTCTGATTTGGCTTGTCGCAGGACAGGGAGCTAACATAGAGCGCATTCACACATACATTAAAATGCCACTTTTCCTAAATGCAGTCAATTTCAAAATGCACTTAAATAAACCCTAGTGTGAATAGTGCATGGGTTTATTTAAGTGCATTTTGAAATTGACTGCATTTAGGAAGCAGCATTTTAATGTACACACAGTGCCCCGCTTTCCATCTCTCAGAGAGGGGAGAGGAGCAGAGCCAAGAGCCGGGGAAGTGAGGATCTACCGGTATCCAATACTGCCGGTATTGGGTGTACCGGCAGTATCGGATTAAACCCGGTAATCTCGGTAAATTACCGGATTCCCCCCATACTGGATTTTTTACATTGCAGCCATTCAAATGAATGGCTGCAATGTAAAAAAACAAACAAAAAAACAACAACCCACAAACACTTTCCCTCCCCAAGTCCAGGCTGCACAGGTGGAAGGGGGGACACCCCCCACCCACCCTGCCCAGCCTGGATTTAAACAACAAAAAATTCCCCTAAGTCCCCTAGTGCGGGCTCCGGGCCGCCACCGGCGACCCAGAGCCCGCATCAGCACTGCAGCAGCAGGTAAGTGTACCGGTACTTTACTGATCCCTGGGGTGGGGGTGGTTTAACACTCCCCCACCCCAGGGATCACCCTACCTCCCCAATGCCATTGCCTACCTTGAGCTCCGGGCGGTGGCAGCGGCACTCCAGTGGCTTCAGCGCTGCCTGTGACTGCCAGCTTCAGCACGCTAGTAGGCCTTCCGGGGAACTTCCGGGTTCCCCAGAAGGCCTAGTAGCATGCTGAAGCCGGCAGCAGCCACAGCCAGCACTGAAGCCGCCAGAGCGGTAGGTAATGGCTTTGGGGAGGTAGGGTGATCCCTGGGGTGGGGGGGTGTTAAACCACCCCCCACCCCAGGGATCAGTTAATTACTGGTACACTTACCTGCTGCTGCAGTGCTGATGCGGGCTCTGGGTCGCCGGCGGCGGCCCGGAGCCCGCACTAGGGGACTTAGGGGATTTTTTTGGTTGTTGTTTAAATCCAGGCTGGGCAGGGGGTGGTGGTGGGGTGTCCCCCCTTCCACCCGCACAGTCTGGGAGGGGGGAGGTTTTTGTTTTGTTTTTTTCCCCATTGATTTCAATGGGGACAGTTCCCCATTGAAATCAATGGAAAAGATCCGGTACCGTTAAACCGGTATTAACCCAGTAAACTGGTTTTTTAAAATCCGGGGACCGCTAAAACCGGTACCCGGTATTTGCCCTCATGTCCCACCCCTAGTCAGTATCATGTCCATTACACCGCGCCCGCTTCCCAGCTCTGCTCCTCTCCCCTCTCCAGAGCCCTGTGTAACTGACATGACACTGACTAGCCTAGTCAATATCATGTCAGTTACACAGCACCTCGCTTCCCTGGCTCTCGGGTCCCAGAGAGGGGAGAGGAGCGGAGCTGAGAGCTGGGAAGCGGGGTGCTGTGTAACTGACATGATACTGAAGAGCAGACACCGACATTCTGACACGAGGATTTATGCGGTTGTTTAGAAGCGCGCTCTTGTAAAGATAGGTTTTGGCCACTTGTCAATGCGCTTAACAAACAAATGCAAGCATGGTTAAAGAAGCGCATAGAGTCTTTCACACTTCAAGGTAGCATGCGGGGAAAAGAAAAAAGCACTGGTCTGCTGAATGTGGGAATGTGCTCTCAGTCCTCCCAGTTCTCCAAGCCAGAAGGAAGGCTTGTCCCAAAGCCTACACCTTCAGAAGACTACAGGTGGCCAAGCGTGCCATGAAAATCAAGAATTCGAGGGTTCAGGATAAAGGTAGGCGATGGCAACGTGATCTATTTTTTTTTTTAACTTACTATGGTTAATTTGCACCTGGTGGGAAAGAGAGTGGACAGGACCCCAGTAAGAGGGCTCGCTATCCCCTGGTGGCAGTGCTTCACACAGCAGCGTTTCCAGCGTTATGTAATGTCCATCCAATGTTAACCCGGGGAACTCCTTGCTGCTGGGTTATGTCACGCCACTGGCCCACCGTTGCCCTGGCTCCACCTACTGTTGCCCTGGCTTCGTCTACCATTGCCCTGGCTCTGTCGCTAGGCCCGCAGGTTCAACCCGCCCACTGCCCCGCCAGCCTCCAAACCCATCAGCCGCCACTGGCCACTACCACTAAAACCCCTGTGCTCCATCCTACTTGCCTCTGCTGCTTCAAAGCTCTCCAACAACCAATCAGAGATTCCCTAGGACTTCGTGTATGCTATGTTACAAAAGTGGTACATAATTCCCAGGGACAGAGATAAGCACTTATTGTACATGTTCTTCTTATAGAAAATTCAGCTTGGCTCTTCCCATTCAGGTATAAGAAGCACTTGCATTCTAAAAGGCACAGTAGCGGTAGATGGCAATGGCCAAGTGTAAACCAAAGCCACTTCATGGCATGGAACTGGGATGTTCAGAATAGTTGGGAATCGGGCAGACAGAGCAGCCTCATACCAAAGTGGAGAAGTGAACCAACTTTGCTGTGACCCAAAGGGTGTTTTCAGATGTGACGGGGCGGCCTCGCCCCGTCCCGAAAACAACCCAGAGATTCCCCGCTGGGATCACCCAGGCACGGCAAACAGACGTGCTGGGGATCCCGGTGGGGAATCAGGGAGGGGGGCGGGGCCACGCGGCGCAACGTGCCGCCGCATGGCCACGCCCCCTCCATGCTCCCTCGCTGCCCACCCTCCAGGGAAATGGGCGGGCGGCGAGGCCAATGCCACCGCAGCTTCTGACCGAGTTCACCACGGCCCGGAATCCCGCTGGGGATTCCAGGCCATGATAGCCGACCATACGTTACTTTTTATTGATGCCCGCCTGGAATCACTTTCACCACGCTTCTGCGGATTTTCCCTCTGGGAGTCCGGGAAGCATGGTTGAAATTGACCCAATGTGGATATTCAGTGTGGCGAACATCTGGCAGCCGCCAAACAGACGTGCAGGGCACAGTGACCACAGGTGGATATTCACTGTGATCTCGTCATGTCTGAAAATACCCAAAGAAATTATTTCAGGGGTGAGGGATTCTAGCTGAACCAAACTTCAGTGCGCTGAGGCTTCCAGACAGAAAGGGAACGACTAGGGTTGCCAACCTACAGCTTTCAACATTCAGGATAAACCATGGACATTGATGGGTTTGGGGAGAGACCGGGGACAAAGAAGTATGGAGAAAGCAACAGGGATCTGGCTAGAGCTTAAATGTATTATTTATTTACTTCTACCATTTATATCCCGCCCCTCTCACCTGAAGGCAACAGGAGGCGGCTCACAAAAAGATTTTAAAAAAGATATAAATACATTCAGAATAAAAAATATATATAAATCCAATATAAATATATAAGTAAAACACATTAATATTCATGGTTTATTTAAAAAAACACACAACCCAGACTCCTAACCCATCCCACCCCCAAACACCTGGCAGAAGAGCCAGGTCTTACAACTATGCTGGAAGGCAAGGAGATTCGGACTGAGGCAGATCTCCACTGGGAGGGCATTCCAAAGCGACGGTGCAGTCACTCAGAATGCCCTCCTGCCTGTATGGATCCGCTGAGAACGCGGGACCTCCAGGAGGGCATTCTCGAATGACAGCAGGGGTCACCCAGGGACCTGGGGGGGTGAGGCGATCTTTCAGATAAGCAGGGCCCAGACCGTTAAGGGCTTTAAAGGTTAAAACCAGCACCTTGAATTGGGCCTGGAAGACAATTGGCAGCCAGTGCAGTGCTCGGAGCACAGGTGTTATGTGCTCTCTGTGGCCCATCCCAGACAAGAGATGGGCCGCTGTATTCAGCACCAGCTGCAGCTTCTGGACCGTCCGTCACCAAGGGCAGCCCCACGTAGAGCGCATTGCAATAGTCCAGTCTCGAGGTTACGAATGCATGGATGAGGGTGGCGAGGTCTGAGTCTGAGACATATGGGCGGATGTAATTGGTGAAAAGCGCTCCTGGCCACAGCCGACACCTGAGAATCTAAGCACAGCTGCAAATCTAGGAGCACCCCCCCAGGCTCCGCACAGACAAGTAAATAGGTATACCTGTCAAACCTGTGCCACTCAAACTGAAAATGGCAGATGGTAATATAACTGATTCCTCTTTGTGTTCCATCAGGAACCCATACCCATTTTAAAGTATTTTTGTGTTGTTGGTTTTTTGGTTTGGTTCTTTTGATCATTTCAGCATTCTCAGTAGCAGCTCCACAATTGTGGAAGTCTCTTCCCCCAGAGTTTTATCTAAGCACGAGCCTGCTCATCTTCTGGAGGTAATGTCAGACTTTCCTATCTGGCCAGGCATTTGGCAGGTGGGGATAGAGTTTAGGGAAATTTGGGAGTGGATATTTTAATTGGTTTTTACCTGTGTATTTTAAAATATATTTTATGCATTGTAACCCATCCAGAGTCCTTGGGATACGGCAGGATAAAAAACTGAATGAATGAAATTGTAGTATTTAGGCTACATCATTATGACAATATTTGCGCTACAGCACATGTGCAATTGAAAAAAATAATGTAATTGAAATACCAAAATGCCTGCTCATCTTCTGGAAGTGATTCAAGACCTTTTTGTTTGATCAGGCATTTGGCAGGCAGGGATATGTTTGGATGGGTGTTTTAAGGGATTTTTTATATGGTTTTAAATATTATAAGCTGCTGTGGGTCTTAGGGGAAGGGTATAGCACAAATTTGAATGAATTAATATAAAATGGCTCAAATACTGAAAAAAACCAAACTAAAAATCCCCAGAATTAAATATGTGAAAAACTGGAATATGCAAGTACCTATTTGCAGTCATAGGCAGCTCCTGGATCGCCTGGGGAAAATCAAAGCGTCACCTTAAGCCTTGAGATAATAGTTAAAAACTGGAAGATTCTGGGTCCAACCCAGAGGGGGGTTAACCCTAGTCACAGGTAGGACACATCTGCAGCCATCACTTTAGCATCGCGTCATCTGTACCCTGCATCCCAAAGGGGAGGGGACTAGAAAGCCAGTATCTTTAGCTTTTCTCTTGGTGCTCTCATGAACATGGTCATTTTTTACAGTAGCCCACCCCTTTGTGCAGCATTTCCCATGGAGAGGGTGATCTGGCCCTCACCCTGTGAATTCTCATCAACATGGCCACCCCCGTAGATCATAACAACTGCTGTGTTTATAGTAAATAAGAGCAGTAACTGGGTGGCCTTTGAAGCCAAAGTGTCCATTTCTGGTAATTAAGGGTATGCTGGGCGCCAACATAATGTTTCTCGAGTGTTCTTGGCTGTTCAGATGTCATTGTGTGGCTCTTCTTGAGTTTCTGGCCTAGAGCCCCTCCTTGAGTGCAGGGGAAAGAGTATCCTACAATGACTTGGACAGAGCTGAAAGAGGAGGAGGGGGTTTTGAGTAACACTTGTGCTTGGTGAAATTCCTCCATGCCACCTGGTGCGGCGAATGGAGAAAGCCTTTGCTCCAAGGAAAGCAAGTGATGACGGAAGGCCCCTTGAGCACACCAGGCAAATGGATTCTACACCAGGGCCTCCCACCAAGTTGTCTCAGTCTCCAGTTCCCCCTCCCCCTCCATCAGGGTCCGAGAGATGAAGTTCAAAAACCAAACATGGGTCTCAGATAGTCACATCCTGGGAGAGAGGAGAGAAGCAAGGGTGCATAGTTTTGCCTTTGGGTTTGATATTTTTTTTGCCATATACAAACTGTTTTGCGCAAGCATTCCCACCAATAAAGCAGCACTACAGTCCTCTAAGTCCTACCTTCCTCTGCTCCTGGCAGGACTAGCACAAAGAGTTTATTCAAACAAGGGCCCTTTTTAAACAGACCACAGCTGAGGGAGGGGGGCAGCCCGTGAGCGTGTCCCTGTGTGGGTGAGAAAAGGGGCAAGGGGCGGGTACACACAGGGCAAGGAGCGGGTACACACAGGTGCACACCCATCCCCCCTGCATCCCCACGCATGCCCCTGGATGGAGCAATCGTCGTTTTCACTGGTTGCTCCGTGCAGGGGCGATGGGTGAAGATGGGTGGGGATGCGTGTTACACATGCCCACCCACACAGTGTACATGCATGGGCATGCATGGGTGCATCTTGTTTAAAAAGGGCCGAAGTGTCTAGTGCACAACATAGGCCTTTTAAAAACATAGGATTAGAAAGATGCCTAATGAAGGGCGACAAGAAGAACAAAACCACAGAGAAAGAAGTTTGGGAAGACAGATGGTTCGTTTCCCTATTCAAGATCAAGGTTTTGAATCACAGGGGCATGAAGTTCCATGATTCATTCCACAGCTAGGTCTCCAACGTAAACGAGACCTAATTTTCGGTGGTGCTTAGCACGCACAAATCCCAGGAGCTCCGTGGGAGATGCAATCATAGAATTATACGATGGGAAGGACCCGCAAGGGCCATCTATTTCAACCTCTAGGGAGGAGCGAACAGAACGCAGTTCAGATGTTCGGTCGTTCAGTTCGAAACCCAAGTTCGGGTTCAGTTGTTCGGTTTGGCAGAGTTCAGTTTGGCCGAACTTGGCCAAACACTCAAAAACAGCGCTATCGATACCGATACTGAATTCAAAGATTTTTTTTTTGTATCGGTATGATTTGACCCTGAAACCACCTCTGGTCTCCACCCCTGGTGCCAGGAAGTCTGCTCCTCGGCTGCCTCCCCCTTCCAGTCACGTTTTCCTCACCCGAAGTCATGTTTTTCCCACCCCCGAACTCAACCGAACTTTTCCGAATTGTTCGGAAGTTCGAACGTTCGGTTCGAACGTTCGGTTCAGACGTCCGATCAGACCGAGTTCAGGCCAAATTCCGAACAGCCTTTGACCATCCCTATCAACCTCATGTAAGGGTTGTGAGGTGAGTGGCATCCGGATGTGGAGATTTAGGGCGGGAGAATCAAATTCAGGGCTAGGACTCAGGATTTGGGAAGCAAGGCTGGGAACAAGACAGGAAGGGATCAAAAGTGAGAGAATTGCTCCTTCCAGCTTCCTGGTGGGACCAGCAAGCCTTATATGCTGCCTGGCAGCCAATCAGGAAGCTAGGAGGTGTGAGAGAGGCTGAAGACAAACTGAAGGGACGTGACGAGGACAAGACCTCTTGTGTGGGGGGGGAGTGGGTAGGCTAGAGGCAGGCTGAGCAGCGGCTCAAGAAGGCTGGCCACTGCTCCAGAACACATAAGGGCATGGCTTCAGGGCCAGCTTTATTTCCTGGTGTGACCAGCACTTTGCAGTGGCCCCTGCTTACACCGGGGTGGGAGTCTCACTTCCTCCTCCAAACACATCCACCTGGCCCCATCAGATCCTTCGTTATCCTAAAGGGCCACACAGAAATTGGGGGCAGGAGTGCTTAAGGGGTGTTGCTCAGGAAGAGGCGAGTCCACATCATGGATCTGTCCCTTCTCCTTGGGTGCATGCCTTTCTCTCGCCCTGCTCCCTTCCCCTGAACTCAGCCTTTTAGTGCTTGGGGGTACTAGGAACTGGATCCAGGGGCCAGATCCAGGCACTGAAAAGAGGTGACATAAAAACATTTTCCCCCATTGGTGGCAGAAAGATAAATAGAAAAGGGAGGAGTCTATTCAATAGATATATTTTTTTTTTAAAAAGAGAGGTGTCAGAACTTAACCCTACGCCATAAGCCCTACCCCTTGACTCTGGAAATATGGGAAGGTTTGAGGGGGCTGGTTGAGATTCCCTGTCAGGTCTCGTGACCCCTCCCCCATCCCAGCCCTACTTCACCAGCCCTAGCGAAGGACCAGATTAAGGCTGATGTGGGCTGGCGCTGGAGGCCGCTGCTACCATGGTTTTGTTTGGTGGCAAAAATACCATCCCTGCCAAACCACTGATGGGCAGTAGCAGCCCCCGACCGGCCCACCCACAACAGCCACAGCCCTATCGGAGGAGAGATGGGTTGAGGCTCACAGGCAGAAGTGACAGTCTGGTGGAGGAGCAGAGGCTTGGCCCTAGGCACATGGAGAAGCAGAGATTTCAGCCTTTACTCAGGATGTAGTGTATTCTGCACACAAAAAAATCCAGATTCTGCAACTAGAAAATCTAAATTATGTAAGCAGAAAAAATCATGCAAATTAACTTCATCCTGCAAATTTTAAATGCAAATTAATTTCCCAGCATGCCATCACATCCTTTTGCATATTTCATACATTTAAAAATCACCAATTAACCACACAGGCCCATCAGCAGGGGAGCCGTGCTCTCCCATAAGTGGTCACAAGCTGCTCCTCTTCAGGGGCTGTAGCAAGGGGGTAGCTATAATAGGGACATGTAGGGCAGCTGCACCAGGACCTACAAGGGCCCACGCTGCCTGGTGCAGCTGCATCCTTTGCTGCTGTAGGAGGTCTTGGGAGGGAGGACGATTTCATCATCTGCATCAGGGCTCATTCCAGCTTCGTGGCACAGGGCACAATGGCCTGTGAATGTATACTAGCAACTCACAGTGCCAGCGCCCCACCAACTAGCCCACAGTGCTGACATCCCATTGGCTAGCTCATTGTGCTCCCCGCGTCCCCACCCAGGCTGTAAATTCTGCACTGCCAGAGGCAATTTCTTCAACAATTTGGTCAACTGCAAAATTCCTTGTAGATGGTTTGATCGAAGTAGCGCAGAATTAATGGGGCTCTGCCTGTAGTGTGGGGATCAAAACCATCCCAGGTCAATAAAGCAGAAACCCCCATCCATTGAGTGGCCTGAGAAAAGTGACTAATGCGCAGAGGAAAATTATTTGCTGCTTTTGTTGACTTGAAGTCCACTTTTGGCACAACAAATAGAGGGTTACTCTGGTCCAAATTCGCTAAAACCAGTATCAATAAAAGACTCCTTCTTGTGAAGGCATTGTATTGTCACACCTCCTTAAAAGTTAGGCTGTCTCAAACAGGATGCCTTTCTGGATCTGTTCCTTCTATTAATGGAGTTAACAGGGCTGTGTATTGGCTCCATTTTTGTTTAACCTTTTTATTAATGATATTTTGTCTGAGCTTCAGGGGGATTTCTTCTACCCATTACATATCCAGGGGAAACAACTTTCTATGCTCATCTATGCCGATGACATAGGAATGTTATTAAATACAGACGTTGGCATGAGGAGGTTGCTGATAGCTTTGAGTAGTCATTGCAGGAGAAACTACCCGATTGTGAACTATGCTAAAACTAAGGTGATGCTAGTATTTGCCAAACAGCAGACAGAACTCAAATGAACTCTTGATTCAATTGACATAGAACAAGTTAAGAGCTATAGATACTTGGGGCTCCTTTTCTCTTCTACGGGAAGTTGGAAAGAACACTTGAAGTCAACAAAAATGAAAATGACTCGAACCGTTTATGGGACTGTTACATTCTGGAGAATGTCAGGGGGAAGACTGATTGCACCAGCCTTAAAACGTCTGGGGGGAAAAGTATACCCACAGGCCCTCTATGGTGCAGAGATCTGGGGCGACTCTGTGGGTGATTTCAGACGTGACGGGCGACCGCTTTCACCATGGGCCGTGGGGTGGATCGGACCACAGACGTGCACCCCATTGCCCCCAGCCGTGGGAACCACCAAACCACGGCCCATGGTGAAAGCGGCTGCCTGTCACGTCTAAAGCGGCACACACACCCCGGAGGGGGCGGGGCCGTGCGGTGCAGCGTGCTGCTGCACGGCCCCGCCCCCTGCGTTCCCCAGTGGCCCTCCTCCCTCCCGACGCCACAATCACAGGCGGGGGTGTAATCCATTGACTGCGGTGAACGGTAAGTAAATAGACGTTACTTTCCATTCACCACGGCCGTGGTGGCCTTTCACCACACTTCTCGACCTCCTCGCGTCCGGAGGTCCAGACGTATGGTGAATGCAAACACGGGCTGTGTTTGACTGTGGTGCACATCTGGCGGCAGGCAAACAGATATTCACCACAGTCAAACGCGGCCCGTGTTTGACTGTGGTTCAGGCAGGGTGAATTTCAGACTCGTATCATCTGGAAATCCCTCTGTGTCAACATTAGAGACTCTTCAGAACAGTTTTCTTAAATCTATTTTAGGTGTTCCAATATTGTTGATATTAGATTAATCCAATAATACAGATAAGTTTTGGTATCAGTATATCTGATTTTTAACATTGCCGGTTTCTCGCAGATTTTTAACATCGCAATGTTAAAGATTCGAGAAAATCGGCAATGTTAAAAAACCCGATGTACCTATAAATCCAATATCGGATTAATCAGATACCGATAAAACTGGTAACCGATAATTCCCCTGGAGTCCCACCCCTAATTCCAGCTGATGCCCTTGGCAGTCCTGAAGGGTAGATTTAACCAGACCCTATATAATTTGCAATTTTGCCCTTGTGGCATGCAGCAGGTTGAGGACCTTACGTATTATTTATTTAATTGTCTCCACTATAAACAAATTCGACACAGATTAATTAACCCCCTTTTGGCAAGGAACCCATATTGGGATACCCATCTGAGGTTGTCCTTTTTATTGGCTAATCCCCAAGATCATGTCATTCTGAAAGTGGCCAATTTGGCCCATGCTTTGGCAGTGCATAGGCGTAATACTGGAGATAATTGTACTATAACTAATATCTAGAAACTGATGTATTGCTTTTGTGTTGGGTAATTTTGCCATTTATTGTTTTATTGAGTTTTTCTTTTTTAACTAATATTGTTATGACCTACAGTCAAGACAAACGTAAACTGACTAAAGAAATCTCAGAAGAGGCACCACAGATCAGATGGGCTCTGGAGACTGAACTTGCTTCTACCTGCTACTGCTGGTCTTCGCAGTTCAAGATTGGGACGCACAGAGAGGGCGCAGGTAGAATCTCACCCTGCAGTTCCTTGTTCCGTAGACAAGTGGAAAATTGAGTTATTTGGGGCTGTTCATCTATCACTTTTCCCTTGCACTAAATGAATTAAGAAAGAAAGATAAATACAGAGGAAAAACAGACAAGAGATGATAAATGGCTCCCTCGCTGTTCTCTCCACCTTCAGATAAATACCACCCAGGTGTCTGCTGGGGAGGGAGAACAAAGAGGCTACCCCCAGCCTGTGAGAAGCAAGTGGTTATACCAGAGTATTTAAAGCTGCAAGAATCCTGGCAGAGCTAGGAACATAGTCCAGCTTTCCTGATGCACTTACAGAGCCTGGGATTCAGTGAAATCCTGTGGGAGAGGAGAGTGGCTTGGAAGAGTCTTTTAAGATCGTTCAGTAATTTTGTATTGTCATTGCACAGCTCTGAGTACTGCATTCAGGGGGTGAAATAGGGCTGAAATAGATCCGTCGTTTTGTTTTCATCGATATTCTGCAATTTCAGAACATGCTCAGGGTGGAATCACCATCACCATCTTGTACATGCACAACACAGGTGCCACAGCTGATTCAGATCCCTGGCGAAACAGACCAGCTTGCACCGTATTTTGGTCCACATTTTGCCACACAGATTGGAATGGCCAGATCCCCTGACAGAATCCATGCAGAAATCCTGTTTCAGCATGCAGGTGAAGGAAAGTGTCAATTCAGAATTTGAGTTCATTGTGTGAAGTCCATAAAAGGGGACAAATGCTTGGTGCAGAACAAGTTTTTGCGAGGCTGTGTAATCCAGCACATCAGGCACCAAGTCAGGAATCAGGGGACTTGAGATTCAGTTCCCACCTCCTCCGAAGACCTCGAGGAAGTCACTTTACTTCTCAATGCCTATTTCTCCCTTGCACCATTTGCCTATTTGTTAGACTGTAAGCCTAAATATTTAGTTTCTAAATGGTTTCTGGTTTCTAACATTTTTGATCTGCAAAATATATCAATAAGGATCACACAACCACAATTGCAGATGGTGCAACCCCCTGCGCCCCACTGGGGGTCCTAACTCACAGTTTGGGAACCTCTGCTGTAAGCTCCTCAGGGCAGAGACTGGATGTTTTTAAACGAGCAAGGCTGGGGGTCCATGGCCACTGAGTGACACAGCTGCGGCGCAGCCACTCAGGTCGAGTGCGTGGGGGGGGATTCTCACAGGCGGCTCCCAGCCTTGCTACCGCGGCAGCCACCTCACAGTCCTCCTGCTACAGACTGTGGAGGAGGGGGACGTGCACTGGGTTGGCCTTTGAAATGGACATGTCCTGGGCATGAGTGATGGGGAACTGGGCTCCCTAGTGCTTGTGGCCAGTTCCTGTGACTTGCAAAGGCCGTGTCCCCAGCTCACAGTGCTTATGAGTGGCAGACCAGTCTGCTGGCAGGGGTGGTCGCTCCAGTTCATATGGGCAGGGGATGTGTGGGTGCCCATTGCCACGCACTCTTTTGGCTTGCTCCACAAAGCACGCTCTGGATTTCTCAGCCGTGCTCCGTGCGTAGCCATGAGTGGGTGCTGCGTGGCATTCCCCTGCATCACCTTCAGATGACTCCTGGGTGGCCGTGCAGGGTAGCATCTTCTTTAAAAACACCCATTGCCAGTTACTAGTATTTTCAGAGGAATCCACTTAAGTAGATTGTGCTTCCTGTTGGCAGAAGCCCTTGGAATCCCCCCCCCACCTGTGACCACTCTTCTGTCCCTCCTCCAGGTAACCATCTTACAAGGGTCTGCTGCCCAGGGGGCAGGAAAACGGCATTAGCAGGAGCGGTACAAAGACTTTTGTTGCCCTAGGCAAACCTCTGCGCGTGTGCCCCTTGTGCAACCACTGCACAGATTGTGCACCACACATGCAACCCACATGCATGTTACGCACAACCCCCATGTGCACAACATGCACATGCATAGCCTGCTTCTCAGGCACTGAAGGGTTGGTAGCTCCACTCCCGCCTGCCTCCCGGCCCTGAGTTTACCAGCGGTGGCAGCTGGATAAGAAATGGGAGAGGCACCCCCTTCAACTTGCAGGAGAGGTGGCAGCAACAGCTGGATCGGGTGAGACAGCAGCGGAAGCTAGATTAGAGGTGGAGCCACCTAGGGGGCAGCTCTCCCACCCCCCATCAAACGCAGAGCTTATCACTGGTGGTGACAGCGGGGCAGCTTGATCAGGAGCAAAAGAGCCGCCCGGAAGCCCCCTTCATGTTGGCGCCGTAGGCGGCCGCCTGAACAGCCGAATGGTGGCACCGGCCCTGGGCATTAGCCAGTTGGCATGCTGTTAGCGGGCCAGAATGGCAGTGGCGGTCAGACGTTTTTCATCGGCTCCCTGGACTGTGACAATTATTCACCGGCTCACCTGGTGCCGCCACTCCTGAAGCTGCTGCCGCCGACACTGACGCCACTGATGCTGCCCGGACCTGTCACCACTTCCCGGAGCTGTGCTACCTGGCCCCACCGGTACCAACTCCCCCCTCCCCCTTCCAAAGGAGGGGGGCAGGCCAGGGCACACGGCCAGGACTTCAGGTTCCCGGTGCAGCCAAAAGCGTCCGGCCGCCTGGCACAACCGCAGGCGCGCACTGCAGGCAATACACTTAAGAGGGCTGGAGGGTGGGGGTGGGGTTTAGCTTTGTATTTTAAGGAGGGATTGGGGTGGGGATGGGTTATTTTCTTTAATGGGGAGGGCTGACCCCCTCGATGTGAGGGAGGGCTGCAGCCCTCTGGGAGGGAGGGATACTCTAGTGGCAGAAGAGGATGCGGGGTGTTTTGGGGGGTGGGGCTCTCTCTCAGGGGACTGGCGGGGTGGCCTCTGGGGGTGGGGTCTACAGTCATAGGGGTCGTTCTGGGCTGGGGGAACTATGGTTC
>QEPC01011180.1:4274130-4321482 GCA_003113815.1 Sphenodon punctatus
TACCTCAGGGACCGCCTCGCCCTCCGCGCCCCAGAGCGGCTCCTTTGGTCTGCCGGGGGTGCCTTATTGGAGGTCCCCCGTGTTAAGCGGGGGGCCACAATGGAGAGGGCATTCTCGGTGGCCGGCCACGCCTTTGGAACTCCCTTCCGGAGGAAGCTCGCCTGGTCCCAAGCCTGTTGACATTCCGGTGGAGTTGTAAAACCTGGCTGTTTGCCCAGGCCTTTGGGGAGGGTGGGGGGAGGGGGAGGGGTTTTTAGCTCCCCCACCTGATTTGTGATATTTAATGATATTTTAGCCCTGTTTTAACATTTGGATGTTATTATGAAATGTTTTAAATTGTTTTTATTGTATTTTAATTGTTGGAAGCTGCCCCGGGCTGCTTTGCAGGAGGGGTGGGGTATAAATTTATTAAATAAATAAAATAAATAAATTAATGTAAATTTCTAGCCATTGTATTTCCTAAGAAATGTTTGAAAATGTGAAACCAGAAGTCAAACGAAAATGGCCCAAAATGTATTATTTAAAAATCTCTTTTTTAAAAACCAAATGATTTGGGGGAACTGACTCCCAAATCCTAAACATTTGGAATTGGCAACACTGCTCAGTGTTCTGGAAGAATCATTTTGGAAGTTAAAGAATAAGCAACATAAAAAGGCCTGTCATGTTGCTACAGTGGCTGTTAATGGGTAAAAACAGATGCACAACTGGTGGGACCACTCCCCAGGCCACCCTGGACCAGAAGATCACTGGTGATATGGCCCAGGTCAGGCTGGGGCACTGAACTGATGTGCCCATGGCCGGGGAGCCATCCCACTGGCTGTGCACCCCGGGTAGGCCTGAGAGCACAACAAATGTGCAGACGGGAAGCCCTGCCCATGCAGTGCTCCCAGATCCCCACCCCGCACCATGAGTGGCAGCCATGGTGGCCAATGAGGCGCAGCTATGGCTGCCAGCCTGGGCCGTGTTGGCTGCATGGAAACAGATGTGCTGTGGGCCACTTTGGTCTGCTGAGATTTTCCAAGGTCACAGCCCTATCTAGCTGCCAACACGGCCTGGGGCAATCAGCACCTGCACTCAAATACCGGTGGTTCCCAGGCTACATGGGTCAAAGCGAGCCACGGTGGGCCAAGTCACATCAGTTTTTACCCAATATGACATGCTGTGTTTAGAGTTGAAATGCATACCCACAAAAACAGGCATCCCCATCAAAACTGTGGTACCCCAATCATCTCAGATATCAGACACTAAAAAGTAACTGTTTCATACCCAACACGTTTACTCAAATTACCAGTTTTCTCTTACTGATATACTGGTTTTCCATTTTGTGACATTTACCAAGTTCCAATTTACCATTTCCCCATCCATTTCCATTCATCCATGGGTTGTTTCATGGCCCCTCTTGTTGGTGTGTGTACATAATGGCAAAAAACGATGAAACATGGAAATTCAGAAAGGCACTAAATAGAAACACAGTAAGTCAGAATGGGTCGGTAAAATGGAAAGTCGGTTATTCAGTAACGCTAAATCTGTAATACCTAGCAGCACTGTCAGTTACCTGTACCAACATCTGGATACCAGCTGGGTAATGGCAGGCTACCTGAAATTGCAGATATTACCCGTGGGTACAAAATATGCTCCCTGTGTCAGCTCTGCATTTTACTTTAAGTAGATCTTTTCAAAAATATAGAATAAAAAGCAGAAAATATTTAGCTGAAGACTTTGATTCTTTACAGTAAAAGGTTCTAGCTAGGGCCAAAAGCATGGATGGCTTAATACATGGATCGCAGATTAAAATAGAGACAAATCATCTTTAAAATATTTTGAAACAAAAAAATTAAGTGAAACTAAGATTTAAAAAGTTCATCCATTAAGAAATGTCATTAAAAATAAAAAAACAAGTTAGCAGCAACCCCAAGAAACTCGGTGAATTGTGTTGTATGAATCTGTATTGAGATTTTGTAACATTCTAGTACTTAACTGATTCTATGGTTAAAAGCAACTGATCAAGAATTTTAGCCAGTTGTCAGCTCTAGTAGTAACCATTTAACTAGGCAACTCAAGGAAATCCTGTCTGGGTGTCGTGGCGATGGAACAGTTTGCTTTTCTCCCCATGGAATTCAGGACTTCTGTGCTACGGTCAATGAAAGAAAATAGCATAAGATGCTTGTCTCACAAGCTTTTGGGTAGATCTGTGATGGAGAGCTGCTAGGTTCTTGTTTTATGAGAGGTTTTGCAAAACCAGCAGTGGGAACGGACTGATTTGCTTCCAGCTCTGCTGTCTGGCATTTTGCCTATCCATGTTGGTTATAAATGACCTCGTGTCTCCCATTATGGGCTAATGTCTGCAGCCCTTTGACCTCCGGAAGTGCTTAGGGAGGAGTTGAAGTAAATCAGAGTGGCACTTCGCTGAGAAGGGAAAAAATCCCTCCCCCCACACCCCCTTATTAGTCTGCCACCAGGATGGAAAGGATCCTAACCCTGCTGCCAAAGACTGATGTACTTTCAGCTGCTCGGAAACTCCTGCCGATGGAAATGAACCCGTGCAATTGCACTTCACCTTCCATCAAGTCATTAAGATAAGCAAGGGGAGCATTAAGGTTAGCCGCCTTTCCCTTGCATCTCAGGCAGATGCAGGCAATGGCAGAACACTGCTTTGTAGGGAGATTTCGATTAGAACTTAGGCAGGGCTTCTCCTGGGGACGCTGAAGCGCCTGAGGCAACAGGAACAGGGTTGTAGCAGCACAGAGGCGAAAAGAAACCCCATCGCCCAAAAGAAAAAAGAATCAGCAGAAACACAAGCAAGGAGAACATAGAACCTGGGCTTGGGGAGCAGAGGTGAACCCCATAGTACCACTAGCAGCCAAGTGCTGGCACCATTGATACCTTGGCCCCTGGCCTGCCCTGGGCTTGCCTGATCCTCACTCTCCTCCCCACCCCAAGGACATGGCAGTGACTGTCTGCTTCCTGTCCCATGAGGCATGTGCCCTCCACCCCTGCCAGCGGGGGACATCATGTAAGAGCCCTGCGTGTGCCAGGGCACAAGGGACAGGCCAGGGCAACTCAGGGCAACCCCTCTCCTTCTGTCTGCCTATGTCTCTGTGTCCCCACCCCATGCTTGGGGTCATCCACCGCCTTGGGCTATTGAAAATTCTGGTGCAGATGTCCCCACCAACGTTGTTCCAATGGCCCCAATGCATTTCACCCCACCTGAAACCCAAGTAAAATCTAGTCTAGGGCTTTGCACACCAGTGGCTGTAATTCCATTGCACTAAATGCTATTTTAATTTCTCTTACCTATTCCTCTCAGTTCCACACACCTTACCCCACCTCATCCATAAAGTCAAGGTATCCAATAGATGAGAGAAAGGAAACATAAATAGAACAGGCTGTATACATCAAAGGGACTCTAAGAGTAGCCTAATGTACTGTTTCAGCAATGACCGCCTTCTTCCCCTGTAGCATAGGTCACCAATGACTTTGCAAATGTTTCTTACTTGAACAAATCTCCAGAACAAACAAAGCAATTTTACTCTCCCATAGTGGGTTCCAGGCTTTTTCCTTGCATTCCAAACTAACAGCTTTGCAAATTTGCAGAAGTTATGGACCAAAAAGCTATTCGCTCATCTAATCCAGGGCTTGCCAATAAAGAACTATTTTCTTGTGTGCCAAGAGTAGTATTTGTGTCAAGGGAAAGAGTGTAAAACCGTTCGCCTTCCAAAATAGATCTCAACTAGAGATAAAATGAATGTGTGTTTTTGAATTTTCTGAATAAATACAAGTCCAACATTTGGTTCTGGAGATCAGTATTAAAATAACAACATAATTTTATTTATGCACTGCTGGTTTTCATACACATTTTGTGCCATGTGCAAAATGGGTCTCTGGAGGGCAGACAGAATCAGAACCAGGGCAAAATTTTCATTTCGACCCAAATCCAGGGGCTAGATACAGGAAGTGGAAAGAGCCAAATAAAAGTTAGCCGCTTTGACCTCCGGGCCCGAGGTTCCCCACCCCTGACTTAAAGCACCAAGTTACAAAATACCAAATAACCAAGTGAGAAACTGAATGAAATAAGGAAGTACCAAAGTGGGCAACAACCAAAATGAAAAACCGAACCAATTTTGCAAGCAAATAGTTCGAATCCAGCCTCCGAATTGATGTCACACAAACGCAAATAGGTCAAATTTGACACTTTATTGGTTTGTTCTGATGATTTGTTTCAGGCTCTACCCTCAGCTAGTTGCACAAAAGGTCTCAGACTGGGTATATTCAGTTAGAACAATAGAAAAAGGCCAAGCAATTCACTACCAGCAGCAAGGGGCATATGGTAAGCATGGGTCATTCCGGGCTAGAGAAGGCCACGGGGAATGGGATGGTCCATTCCTCAAGCAATAGACAGTGTAGGGCAGACAAAGCTGTATTAAAGGGGCATGAGCAATAGTGAATATAACAGGCCACTGTTAGGATGGCCCTGATGGATCATAGTTCTGGCCTAGCCTGGTGGCCTATGTTCTTATGACACTATTAAGGACTTTTATGCTATTAAAATCTTATTAGCTTCTTATTTAAAGCCAGAGATGTTTTAAACTGCTTTATCCTTCTGTGCTAATTCCGCTTCTCTCATGATACTAGTCGGCTCTGACATTAGCATGGCAATCCAATTTCCTCCCTGCTTTGTTCAACGGCTAGGTCATGGATGTCAGTGGTGACCTGAGGCTGGTACAGTAACAGGTTTTATTACCTTGTACCAGGCTCCCCAGCAGCATACGGTTTATACCAGGTTCAGCAGACAAAGAGGGTCATTAATACCTCATTAATCCAGCAGGAGAAAGTGCTGTGTCTCCCTTACCTATTGTTTATTCATTGCTGGGGGAGGGGGGCACACCTTTCTCACTTGAACAAGCCTGGGGAAAGCACCACTATCAAAGAAAGGTAACACCCCCCAGGCAGGAGGGAGCTCTCTGCCTGGGATCAAGATGAAAACTAGAAACAACAATGTGTATATATTTGAGAGAGATGATTCTTTCGTGTGCCAAAAGAGACTGTCACTGCTTCCATCTGCGATTCTCACGGTATCTTTGAAACGACAACTTTAGAGGCAAAGTTAATGCGTGCATTTGAAAATGTTGACGTTTTTAATCGACTGGGTTTTAACTTGAACTATCAGTCTTGCACATACAAGCATATGGGTACACAGAGCCTTTCACACAGACATCTTTTTCTTCCAGCTCATCCCCAAAGTTAGTCAGCAAGCGAGCGATTACAAATGTTTATAAACACAATCATACATCCATACTCTAGTTTGAATGTGTCAACTTTCCGATCATCATCTGGTGCAGGGCCTCAGTGTCTCTCTGAATGACTCACCAAAGTAAAGCAGAAATCCCCCTTTTCAGGGGAGGTTTATTCGCCTCAATAATGATTCATCAACAAACAAAACTCTTTGAAGTATAGGGCTGAGTTCCTAGTACCCACCAGGTCAGGTTTCTTCCCGTCCTGAAGTCCTTCCTCAATGAGCTCTGCCTCTGCCATCAACAGCTAGCTCCCTTCCTTTGAGTCCAAGTTCAGGTCTTTATAATCTGGTCATTAACCAGATGCTAACTGATTCCCCAGCTGAACTAAATGAGATGGTTAGCACAGAGTAGACCACAAAAGACTTACGTAACTTGTGCTGACACTTATCACGGGCTTGCTTCTTCAACGACTTAGGGAACAAGAGAGACTGCTAGATTATTGCCGTTGCAGGCACGCCCCGTGCTATTTCCCGTTGCTGTAAGCTCCTGAGACGCTAGGACCCAAGACTCACGGCAGACAGATTTTATAACAATGCCTATGAGTTTGCAGACATTGCAAACTCCCTTTAACAAGAACATTCCAACCTCAGTTCTGCTCCCAGCGACTTCCCTGGGAGCTCGACAGGAAGCAGGAGCAGGCTCTTTTGTGATAGCAGAACCAGGATCAAGGCCTGTTTCATGTCACGGATACAAACATACGCAGAACGTGCTGTTTACATTCCACGCCAGAGTTTTACACATGCATATACTCCACAATCTGGGCATTATGATACCTTATCTCTGTGCTACAAGCATTTTCCCATTCATTAATCATTGGGTAGATCATAGCAAAATATCAGGTTCCTAAAAGGGGTTCTTCTTGTTTTCTTCCCTTCATCTTCATCCACAGATAAGTGGAAAAAGAAAACCTCAAGTTATTGCTATTTCTATTTAAAACCAAACCCTCTGTGCATATGGAGTGTGCACACAATTGCCTGGAGATACAGGACATGTTTCTTTTAATGTTTGGGTTCAACAAGCATTCAGATCAACCTAGCAAGAATGATAGTGTGGGCTAAGAAAAGAGCTGAAATGAAAGAATAACTCATGACAGGTCTGTGAATAATGGGAAAATAGCTTCAAGGTGTGAGGGGAAAGAGGGCGGTCACCAAAAAAAGACAGAGGAAAATCCTTATTGAATGTAAAGTGTAAAATGATCCTGCCAAAATCTCTCTTAAAACCTCAATCCTGCAGTCATTTATGCACGTTGTTATTGAAGTCGATGGGAATACTGAATTGCTGAAAGTTAGAGCCCAAACGTTCAGGTCCAAATTTGAATTAGATACATTTCAAAGAGCAGATTTGAATTTCGGAGCAGATTTGCAAAGTCTGAAGAGAAATAATTACTGTTCAAGGCCACCAAGGGAATTCATGGCTAAAATGGGATTTGAACCCTAGTCTGTCAAGTCCAAGTTCAACACCTTATCCACGCTTTAGAAAACTGGCATTTTGCTTTTTGGCAAGCCACTCAAAGCCCATCATCCAGATCAAACTAGCTAAAACAAAGTAACTGAACGCTAACAAACTAGAAGTCAAACTGAAACTAAAGTTAAAGTTTACAGAGAAGCAAAGGGTGAATCCTAATCTTGGTAACCAATCCCCAAATTTGATTCACAAACTTAAAAACTCTGTTATTTTCAGTTCCATTAAGTTAAAGATGCTTAAAGAAAGGGAAACTACTTCGTATAGCATTTCCCCTGCAGCTGCTGCTAGACGGCTGTTTTTAGACACACCTCGAGCTCACACCTGGGGGAGCGGGGCGTAGATAGGGATGTGCGAACAGAACCGAGTTCGGAAATTTGGTTTGGTTTGGTTAAAAAAAAAATCAAGTTTGGTTCAGAAGTTCGGTTCAGTCGACCAAAATAATCGAGTTCAGTCAAATTCCAAACTTTCATACATTCAAAACCGGTGTTTTAAGCTGTTTTTGGCCTTCCGAACTGGTTCGGATTAGACCGAACAGTTCGGTCGAGTTCGGTTCGGTCGACCGAACTAGTCGAGTTCGGTCTGAACTCCGAACTTCCAAACCGCGTTCGCACATCACTAGGGGTAGACGTTCACCCCTGCTATGGGAAGTCGGACAGGCACCATTGGAAATAGTGGGCACCGGGGAACTAGCACATGCTTGGAGATTTGGACTTGTAAAACCTCAATATCTCGGAGGAATTCCAACGCAAATTCTGACTATAGGTTGTCACCATTTTGCACCCTGCACTGCACATCTGCAAAATGGTGGCACCATGCACAAACTGGCGATGCAGTACAGTGCACTGCCATTTTGCACAGGCGCACAGTGCGGGGCAAAATCAATCGAATACTTCTGTTGAAATGCAGACTGGCTCACAATTCCAGCCTGCATTTCACTGGAATGACTGGATTAATTTGGGATAGAAATATAAATAAATGAATATGAAACCCAAATCAGCATTTTGTTCCTGTCCTAGGTGTAGATGATTATTATTTCCATTTTATGGATGGGGAAATCTGACTGACTTGCTCAGGGCAGGCCAGGGCCACCCAGTGAGTTGATGACTAAGATGGGATTTGAACCTTGGCCTCCCAGGTCCAAATCCAATACCTCATCTACTAAGCTACACTGGCCACTTGAGCAACTTTGCCTGGAGAAGGGTCTTGGTCTAATGAGAATCAGGCTATACAGTAGATCAAATCTACAGGCTTTGAAAATTTGATCGTATTAGTTAAATCCCATTACTACGAAGACATCTGGGCTTTGCTCCCTCCCATAATATATCACTCTAAAACCTGCTCACAGTCTGTTTTTACAGTTACTGTAAGTTGAGAAAACTTCCAAACTAACACCTCCCAAAGTATTATTCTTCCTCTCCAAGCACGTGGGGTTTTTTTTGCCACAGAGAATCTCACTTCAATTAGTCTGGTTTGTAATGGAAAACAGATGAAAGTATAAATTAAAATGGAACCCTTCCCATGCATCAATACTGTTTTCATGCCATGTGTCTCGAGAACGTTCCCCAAAAATAATAAAGTAAAATTAACAGCTCAACTGCTTCAAGCAGGCCCAACAAATGAAAGTTATGCCTCAGTTTAAAGGGAAAGTGAACAGATTTTCCTCGTCTAGACACCTGACAAATCTTCAGCAATTAGGGTTCTCCATTTCTTTTTCAACAGTTGACATTAGAGACGCCTCAAGTCAAGAGGAGCACTCACTCCTCACGTTCTTATTCTGTACATGTGCAGTCCTGACAAACACATCCAGCACTGTGCAATATATGCAGAGAAGTATCTGATGCAGGAGGTGATAATCAAGGAGCCTTTCCATTGAACCCAAGAGGCACTGGATTAGGTTCAGTCATGTGAAAAGCCTAATCAATGGGCATTAACAGACATAACACTAGCTCCAAGTATTGGCTTTAAACACACATTTGTTTTTTACATTTGTTTGTGCAAACACACATACTTACCACAGTTGGGGATTTGAAACACCATGGGGATGGACACGTAACTAGCCACCATTATGTCAAGAATGTGCACCGCCCTGCTACCGGTGTTTGGTTATGTAAGGAGCGTAAAGACGTGGAGTTTTATAAAAGACCAGTTAGTGCTGAAACAAATCCGCTGTTCCTGACTCAATGGGAATTTTTGTCTTTTCAGGAATCCTGCAGATGTTTTGTGAGAATTTCACACGCAGGATGAGTTTTTATCCATTTGCCACTTTCAGTACTTCTGCTGGTGAATTTTTGTCATTTTAATCATTTCTGGTTTCATTGTAGAGATAGGGCAGGATACAAATGTTTTAAAAATAATAAATAAATCCCTGAAAGTACCAAAAAAATGTTCCTGAATGGGAACCCAAATGTTTCTGCATTGGTAAGCAAGTTTTCACATTGTTGGGAAAGTTTTCTGGTAAGTTTCCACACCGGTGGGAAAACGGCTAATTGGCCGTTTTTGTCTAAAACAGTGTTTGTTATGACCGATTACTTCAGTTCCAGGGACACTCTGGTGCCGAACATCTCCATGGTGTTCCTGGTGAGTGGGAGCAGGGAGAGCTAGGGTGGAAGAAAGCAAAATAAAGAGGCAGTGGACTGTCATAAAGACATAAAGGACATGGCATAAAGGGACTGAGGCCGTTTTTAGACGTGCGCGGCGGCGCCCGCACTTGTTTTCCAAAAGACCCGGCAGCCCGATTTACACATGATGCCGCCGCCGAATACACGCATGCGCGGGCGATGCCATCCATTTCCGGCCGCGTATGACCGTCCTCGATCACCGACCCGGTCAGTTTGCAGCCGGAAATGGATGTGCATCGCCCGCGCATGCGCGGTGGCGGCATCACGTGTAAATCGGGCTGCCGGGTCTTTTGGAAAACAAGCGCGGGTGCTGCCGCACACGTCTAAAAACGGTCTGAGGGGTTGCTTTCACAGGGAGTGAAAGAAAGGAGTGGGGGGAAGGGGTAGGAATGGGGAGAGAAGAGACTGGGGGACAGGTGCTGTCAGAGTTGGATTCTCTTTGGAATCAAGCTTTTCCCACACAGTCCCAGCAGTTTTTATTCTGGGGCTGCCAGCCCTTTGCCACCCTGGAGCCAACTTCTCTCCCCTGCAGTCAGGTATGCTGCACCAAGGGACATCATCTGGGAAACAGCTGGTGGGTGCAGAGGTGTCGCTAGGTTATCCTGCTCTCTCTCGCTCTCTGTTCAGCCTTGTATCGGCTGCGGTTCAGACTTGGAGCACCCAGAAGCAGCCCTAAATTGGGGTGGTGCAAGGGCTGATGCAGAAGATGGAATGCCTCCACCCCCCTTCTCCTAGAAGCAGGGGACACAGCTACACCAGGGAGCGTGTCCCCACCCAGGCTCCTGGACCACAACGCAGCTAAACTACTTGTCCCTATTCTGGCTACATCCTTGTGTGGGAGCAGACTGTGGCAGCCAGCACAGAGATCTATACAGCTACACATCCAAGATGAGGACTTGATCTTCGACACAGGATGGACTTGCAAGTGGTTATTGTTATACTCGGTAACACCCAGTAGTTGCAAGAGAAGGGAGCCTTGGGGCATGCAAGGGAAAGGAGCAGAGGAAACAGTTCCCAGTGAATGCATGAGGGCTTCTTTAGAACTATTGACCCTTATAATGCAATGGAGGAGTCATAAACAGCTTCCTTTTACCTTTCAGCTAGCTTCTCTGAAATGATCGGGGATCGGCGGCTGCAGTCAGAGCTCAGGCTGGCGCAGGTTCGTTTTCTGGACTGCGTCAACGGTTAGTCATCTGGACCAGCAATGGTCTCAAGATGCTCCTTTCAGATCAGATTATGCCTCCATCCCCCAAGTGGGGGGCTTTGGTTCAGTCCATAAGGGCCTCGGACAAATTTCAGCTTCCGATTTTGGAAAGGACCCAAGTGTTTGTAGGCGTTCGTGTCTTTCATATTAGCCCTTCTAGAATACGGTCATTGGGTGTTTTCGGACAGACGTGGAGCTGGCCACCCCCACAGGGATTCCGGCCCGTGGCCATAGCGGGCGAGCGCTGTGGCGGCATTGGCCGCGGCGGCCGCCCGTCTCCCCAGAGGGCGGGCGGCGGGGAGCGTGGAGGGGGCAGAGCCGTGCGGCCGCACGTTGCACCGCGCGGCCCCGCCCCCTCCCCGATTCCCCGCCAGGATCCCCCAGCACGTCTGTTAGGGCGTGACGGGTCATCCCGGCGGAGGATGAATTTTTTTATTTTGTGACGGGGCCAATTGGCCCCGTCATGTCTGAAAACACCCATAGAGTTGCAGACTAGAGAAACCACAACCCTATGGTGTTGCGTGGTTCCAATGCAGCCCTGCAACCTGTATTTCTCATGTATCCTCTAAAAAATGGTATATATGGCAACCCTAATTTATAGTGCCAACAAATCACAGGGCCCTTTACCTAGGTCTTTGTCCTTTGGCAGTTCCCAGTCCAGATCTCTTGCCAAGACCCCCAGCCTCTTCCCTGGTCAGCTCTGTCCGCGTAGGACTTCCACCCTTTAGGCCAGTTCTTAGCCTCCTCTAGCAGGCCCCCTCTCCTGAGTTTCAAGCACAGAATTTTATAATCAGCAGCTGTCTTCCCCTGATCTCATCTGTGGCCAATTAGTTAAGAGGGTTGACGTTAATGATCCTTCTTGAAAGTGCCAGACCCTGACAAGCACATCTCATCATGGTCCATACTCTGGGCCTGCGCCTGTAAATATTCTGGGCAGTCCATTATAGTCTAAGCATAGGGTTCCTCTCCAGGGAGAGATGACCATAATGCGCGTCGATCAACAAAAGTCATTATAATCATCCCCCCAGATCCTTCATCCCAGAGGTTGCCACAGAGCTGGGAGGTGCATAGGGTGGCCAGATATGCTATTTTTAGAGGACAGTTATGAGAAATACAGGTTGCAGGGCAATAGTTCTGGGGGACTTCAATTATCCATGCTGACGCCAATCTTGGAGGGGCGTAGTGTGAGTTCATGGCTGCCATGGCAACCATGGGCCTGTCTCAGAGAGTAGCGGGCCCCACACATGTTGGAGGACATACCCTGGACGTGATATTTTGCACAGGCCTTGGGGCGGGGGATCCGTTGGTGGGGGAGGTATCAACAGTGCCCTTGTCATGAACAGATCATTATCTCCTCCGGGCAGATATCCTGGCACATGTTGGCCCCCAGAAGGATGTGAAACCAGTTAGGTTGGTTCGCCCCCGAAGGCTTATGGAACCTGAAAGGTTCCAGATCGCTCTAGGGGATGTTTCCTCTGACCTCGATGGCTGCCCACTCGATGACCTCATGTCCAGGTGGAATACCGGGCTAACGGGTTGGATGCAGTAGACGAGGAGCATGAGGTTATGGAGGCACCGTCTGGTCGATCTTTCTGGGAGGAGTTTCAGGAAGTGACGCCGAGCAATGCGGTGGATGTGTGAACTAGATCCGTGTCCATCCTGGTTGGTGAAAGCCTCCAGGGAGACACTGGGGTTGGTTCTGGCAAGGGTGGTTAACACCTCCCTTCACCAGTCTCAAGGAGGCTGTGGTGTGCCCCCTGTCGAAGAAGTCTTTGTTGGATGTGGACGCACTCGCCAGTTACCGTCCTGTCTCTAATCTTCCCTTTTTAGGGAAGGTTATTGAACAGGCAGTGGCTCTGCAGCTCCAGGTGCATCTGGATAGTATTGGTTTCCTTGACCCTTTTCAGACTGGGTTCCACCCCGGCTATGGTGGCTTTGGTGGACGATCTCCGCCGGGAGATGGATGCAGGACGTTCTACATTCTTGATCCTGTTAGATCTCTCGGCCACGTTTGATACCGTGGACCATAGGCTGCTGCTGAGACGGCTGCAAGACCTGGGGAGTCTGGACGGGAATGTCCTAGGGTGGTTCCGTTCATTCCTCTCGGGGAGAAGCCAGCGGGTGGTGCTGGGAGCTGAAACATCGAGCTCCTGGACCTTGACCTGTGGTGTTCCGCAAGGTTCAATCTTGTCTCCGCTTTTGTTTAATGTGTATATGCAGCCCCTGGGGGAGATCGTGAGAGGGCTCGGGGTGCGATGTCACCAGTATGCTGATGATACTCAGCTGTACCTCTCATTTTCAACTGACCCAGGCCCTGCCGTCTCGTTGTTTTCCCAATGTTTGGAGGCCGTGGCAGATTGGATGCAGCAGAGCAGACTGAAGTTCAATCCTGATAAGACGGAGGTGATGGTGGTGGGTAGGGCAAGGGAGGTGCCGGCTCCTCTGGGGGAGGGGGGTGTCTGCCCTCCTGTAGCCCAACAGGTTCGGAGTCTGGGGGTGGTTTTGGATCCAGGCCTCCATCTGGATCGGCAGGTGGAGGCGGTGGCTAAAGCTGCCTTCCGCCAGCTTTATCTAGTACGGAGGCTGTGCCCATACATTTCTGGGCCCGACCTGGCCACTCTTATTCACGCCTTCATCACCTTGAGACTAGACTACTGCAATGCGCTCTACGTGGGGCTTCCCTTGTTCTGGTTCAGAGACTGCAGCTGGTGAAGAATGCGGCGGCCTGTCTCCTCACAGGGACAAGGTGGCAGGAGCATATAACACCTTTGCTCCACACTCTGCACTGGCTGCCTATAGTGTACCAAGCCAGATTCAAGGTGTTGGTGTTGATCTATAAAGCCCTACACGGTCTGGGCCCCTCATACCTTGGGGACTGCCTCACCCTCCACACCTCAGAGCGATCCCTGCAGTCTGCCGGAGGCGCCTTCTTGGGAGGTCCCCCGTGTTAAATGGGGGGTCACAATGGAGAGGACTTTCTCGGTGGCCAGGCCGCAACTCTGGAACTCCCTCCTGGAGGAAGCTTGCCTGGCCCTGGGTCTGATGGCTTTTCGTCGAGCCTGTAAGACCTGGCTGTTCACCCAGGCCTTTGGAGGGAAGTGTGGGAGGGGAGGATTTGGGGGGAGAGGTTTATAGTAAATGTTGGGGGGGATTATTCTTTTTTAACTGTTTTTATTCTATGATTTTTTTGACTTTTATTGCTGTTTTATTTGTTGTGAGCCGTCCTGGGATGCCGTAGGCATGAGGGGGCGGCCAATAAATGTAAATAAATAAATAAAAATAAATAAATAGCAGAGGCCATCAACTGTGTGGCTCCCAGATGTTCGCTCCCGAATTGCTGACAACGCAGCTCCCCATGGTATACCGAGGAGCTGCGGCAGATGAAGCAGGAATGGCGACGGTTAGAGCGACGGTGGTGTCATTCATGTGTTGAAGTTGACCGGTTGCAGCATAGAGTCTGGTTACGTACCTATGCCGTTGCAGTGCAGACAGCAAAGAAGGTTTTCTTTGCTGCCCTCATTGTGTCCGCTAAGTCCCGTCCGGCTGAACTGTTTCGAGTGGTGAGGGGGCTGGTCAGTCCAGCCTCCATCGACCTGGACGTAGAACCATCAAATCGATGTGATTTGTTTGCATACTTTTTTTGCAGATAAAAATCGCTCAAATTCACCACAGTTTTGATACGACTTTTTCAGCAGGGAACAGGTCAGAGGCAGTAGAAGCCCCTTCTTGTCCTGTTTTATGGGATGAGTTTCAGGCGGTGTCACCCTCAGATGCGGGGGATGCTTTGGGGGCTGTTCGAGCCACCTATTGTGAACTAGATCCGTGCCCGTTCTGGCTGGTTAAGGCTAGCCGGGAGACACTGGGGCCATTGCTGGTGGGGATGGTCAACACCTCCCTTG
Source organism: Sphenodon punctatus (assembly GCA_003113815.1). NCBI lineage: Eukaryota > Metazoa > Chordata > Lepidosauria > Sphenodontia > Sphenodontidae > Sphenodon > Sphenodon punctatus. Next base: position 4,288,610 of record QEPC01011180.1, read on the forward strand.
GGGAGGGCAGGGTGCCGGACTGTCTCAAGGAGGCGGTGGTGCAGCCCCTGCTCAAGAAACCATCTTTGGACGTTGACGCCCTCGCCAGTTATCGGCCAGTCTCTAACCTTTCCTTTTTAGGGAAGGCTGTTGAACGGGTGGTGGCTCAGCAGCTTCAGGGGCATTTGGACCGGGTTAACTTTCTCGATCCAGGCTTTCGTCCTGGTTATGGCACAGAGACTGCACTTGTGGCCTTGGCTGACGACCTCTTCCGTGAGTTGGACCGGGGTCGTTCGACGCTGCTGATCCTGTTAGATCTCTCGGCTCCATTTAATACCGTTGATCATGAGTTGTTGGTGACTTGGCTGCGGGACTGGGCAGGGATTGGCGGGAGTGTTCTTGAATGGTTCCACTCTTCCCTGGCCGGGAGAACCCAGCGTGTGGTGCTGGGGGAGTTTTCATCTTCCCCCCGGGGCCTCACGTGTGGAGTACCGCAGGGTTCCATCCTATCCCCTCTCCTGTTCAATATGTACATGCAGCCTCTGGGAGAGGTTGTTAGGGAGTATGGAGTGAGATGTCATCAATATGCCAATGACACCCAGCTATCTCTCTCATTTTCCTCCGACTCAGGCCCGGCAGTCTCGGTACTTACCCGGTGTTTGTCCGCTGTGGGGGATTGGATGAGGGTGAGCCGCCTGAGGCTTAATCCTGACAATACGGAGGTGATGGTTGTGGGGAGGGCCGAGGGAGCGGTGGCCCCCATCATTGCTGCCCTCCCCTGGTTTCTCAGGTCCGGAGTCTGGGGGTGCTCCTGGACCCCCAGCTCCACCTGGATGCCCAGGTGGTGACACTGGGGAAGGGAGTATTTCGCCAGTTACACTTGGTGTGTCGACTTAGGCCGTATGTCTCAGACTCGGATCTGGCCACAGTCATCCATGCTTTTATTACCTCGAGACTGGATTACTGCAACGCGCTCTACATGGGGCACCCTTGGTGCTGGTTCGGAAGCTGCAGCTGTGCAGAATGCAGCAGCCCATCTCTTGACGTGGATGGGCCGATGTGAGCATATCACACCGGTGCTTCGCTCTCTGTACTGGCTGCCGGTAGGTTTCTGGGCCCAATTCAAGGTGTTGGTGCTGACCTTTAAAGCCCTAAACGGCTTGGGCCTCGCCTATCTGCTGGACCGCCGGACCCTCCAGGTCCTGGACCAGCACCTGCTGTCAGCTGGGGGCGCCCTCCTCGAGGTCCCCTGGGTTTCCCGGGTGTCCACTATGAGGAGGGCGTTCTCTGTGGCTGCGCTGCGGCTGTGGAACTCCCTCCCATCGGAGATCCGCTTGGCTGCTGGCCTCCCCTCTTTCCGCAGACAATGTAAGACCTGGCTGTTCCGCCAGGCCTTTCCCGAGGGAGATGGGGTGGGTGGGTAGGGGGGGGATGGGGATTTATATTGTTTTAATTGAATTATTATTGTTTATTTTAATGTTTTAAAATGTTTTTAATATGCTGTGAGCTGCCCTGAGATGCTTGAGGCAGGAGGGGTCGGCATAAACATTTTAATATAAATAAATAAATAAATAAATAAATACAGCCTTGCAACCTGTATTTCTCATAACTGTCCTCTAACATTTGCCTATCTGGCCACATTAGAGGTGTGGGGGGTTCCAAATTCCACTTTGGTATAACTATAGCCTCCGGTTGTATAGACCAGCTGCTGCTGGACATAGGATTAAGCAACATTTAGGATGAGAGTGTTGTGGATAACATGTTGAACTGGGAGAGCAGGGTTCAAACCCATTTTTAGCCATAAATTCACCAGGCAGTTTTGGGCAAAATCACTCTCCACCTCAGTTCTCCCATCTGTAAAATGGGAATAATGACCTCCCTCACACACTTGTGAGACTGAAATAGATAAGGATTGGAAAGCACTATGAATACTGAAATCACTATAGAAATAGTTCACCCTCCTCTTTAAAATTTCTCCTCCTCCCACCATGCCCTCCACCTCCCCCGTGCTCTCCAAAGAAGCTGTTTCCAGACACAAATTGACTTGAAACCTTGGATTAAGCTGTTAAACTTGCTGACTTTGGACTTGGAACCACAAACTAGATTGGGACAATCCCCACTGGTCCTTTCTCCTGCTAATTTATAGCCAGGTTTGTTGAGACAAGGAGTTATGGTCTGTAAAAGGCTTGCTGCCGGCCTCTCATAAACCCCAGCACCCTGTCAAAAAAAAAAGAGAGAGAGAGAGAGAGAACAGGGCCTGGGAAGAAAGCACCAGCCCCAATCAGCTGGTTTCCAGATGGGTGGCCTCCAGCTCAGCTTCTGATCTCCTGGGTGCCATAAACCACTCTTGATTTTGCACATTAAAAAAACAAAAGATGCAAATTCTCCTCTCCTCTCAGTTAGGGCTTTGTAAACATACTCACAGTCCCGGGGTCAAATTTATTAAGGAGCTATTTATCCTACCATCTCTCTCCGTAGGCTTGTATCATCTCCAATCGCTCAGGATGGGAGCGGCTAGAAGCAGCCTTGAATAGTGATTTACATCTCATTGGGTTACTTTCCCATCAGAAACAATGGGGGTGGCCAGGGCAGCAGTTTGTAAATTGACCCCTGAGGCAAGAAACCACCCACATGAAGCAATGTTTGTGCTCCGTCTGGTTCTAGTTCTGCACCCATCCGTCTCTGCTCCCCTTTCTCAGCCCACAGCTCTGCAAGCCAAAAGGTGCCAGGATTAAATAAGAAAGATTGGCAGAACCGCGGACTTGGGAGCCAGACAGCAGTATGCAGCGCTATTTGCCTTAAGCAGGGTGTATTTGGTTTTACATTCATTAATTATTATTATTATTAATCATCATAATCTCTATAGTATTTTCAGTGTCCACAGTGCTTTAGAATCCTTACCTAGTTCACCCCTCACCACAACCCTGGGGGCAAGGAGAATGGAGGGGGGGAAATAAATGCTGGAATTGGAAGAAATTAACAAATGAGGACGGAGAATGAAGGCCATGAAAAGACAAACCAGGTGATCAAACTAAGATCAGCCAGATACTGTTAGATTATTGGGGTCAGATTGTTCAGATCCAGTGGGTTTGCTCATTTTGGCAGGTACCTGTTTTAGTTCTCTTATTAGGGCATCAATCTCATCCACTCCCCTGACCTGGGCACGAAGGTTTCCTTTCATTTAGCATCATTTCCTCCAGCTGAAATTTAACTGGCTCAGGCAATTTATTTATTGGTTTTAACTTATGTCCCACACCTCCCCTAAGACTCAGGGTGAGTTATAATAGAAAAAAACCATTTAAAGATATTTAGAAATATATAAAAGTCCCCACCCCAAATCCCTAGAAGCCCCTCCACCCAACCCCTATCCTTGTCTGCCAGCTGGGTGGGGGTGGGGGGCACCTAACTATGCAATGGGGCTTTTTCCTCTGCTCCAGTCTGCACTGATGGGATAAGGAGCCCAAAAGGAAGATTCACTCTGGAGTCTGTTTGTAGGAGAAGGGTGGGTCTGACTCTAAAAGCACTAGCTAATAGAGCTAAGTATTTTATTTATTTTATTTTTAAAATCTTAATACCCCGCCCCTCCTGACACAGCAGCTTTTAAAAACACCTGTAGGAAGACACCCTCCCCCCATGGTAACTGCTTGCAGGGTAAGGTGGCAACAAACACAGAGTACTTGCCACATTACATATACTGTTGTTCCTCATAAGTCAGATTTGAATTCCTGAACTTCAGGTTGCTAGACCCATGCTGTTTTGCTTGAGCTACAGCCATTTGTTTTTTTAAAATACAGCTCCCAGAGAAGTACTTCTTTGCATAATGCCCTCACAGCCCTATGTCCAGGGTTTCTCTCCCGTGTGGATTTTCTAGTGTGTCGCAAGGGCACACTAGAATGAGGTTTTCTCCATAATCAGGGCATCAATAATAGTGTGGAATTTCTGGTATCCCAATTCTTCTCACCGCACCTTCCCTGGACCCTTCCTGCAGATGGGACAGCAGGATTCACCATTCACAGCAACGAGGATCGTCCCACCTGGAGCAGGACTTTTGGAAGATCTGCGGATGGGATTCAAAGAGACCGCAAAAGACCAAGGAAGAGACCAGCCATCAGATGGATAGATTAAATCAAGAAGTGGCAACGAAAGGCTCGAGATAAAGTGGTGGAGGAGGCCTTCCTTCAGCAATGGATTAAGACAGGCTGATAACAATGGTGACTGGAGAAATTCCTTCATTTTCTGAAGGAGAATAACAGAAGGGCCAGCCCCAGGGTTGGGAGAGCTGTGTTCAAGTCCTGCTTTGGCCCTGGTTTCACCAGGTAGCCTTGGGTACATCATTTGCTCCCAGTCTGCCAAAAAGGCAAAGCCATTAGGCCAAACCTTAGCTACTTCAGACAGGGTCAGTCTTAGAATTTGTGGGGCCAGGTTTGGGAGGGTCCCGTCACAGCCAGACATTGTCAGGCTACCAGGGTTGGAATTTTTGGTTGTTTGGATACCAACAAAGTTCAGAGAGTGGGCAACAAGCATATTCAGGAGCCAATCCAAGTCAGAAGCTGAGAGCAAGTGTTAGAATTAGAGTCTGTAAACAGAGTCTATAGTCAAGGTCATGCCAGGATCTCAAACTGAGGCAAAGAAGGCAAGAGCAAGGCTTGAAGGCATGCAGGCAGGCTAGCTAAGGACAGGGCAGGAGGCTGGAGCAGGGCTGGGTCCCAGGCAGGGAGGCTAGAAGAAGAGCTGTTATGGCCAGGTCGTGGGTGGAACGACAGAGTCTGACTGGGGACACGAGGCAGGATCGAGCTGCACTGGACCAGATAGGCTGGCAGGCAGTACCAAGCTAGGCTGGACTGGAGAGATGAGGCAGGACCAAGCTGGACTGGAGCAGGTTGGGAGCACAAGAGTTGGGGTAGCCAGACAGCATAGAGGCTGGAAGGCTGGGCTCTGGGCGGTTGCACTGGCAATGGCAGAAGGAGGACCCGGAAGTTATATATACCTTCACTCAGCCAGTCCCTGCAGAGGTCACCACTGCCCAATGAGGACCAAGGGGCCGGATTATCATCGGACACAGGGCTTGCATGTCCAGGTCAGGGCTTCCATTTGCTCCTTGACAGCTCACCAGGCAAGGTACTTGGCTTGCCATGGAACCAGAAGGTCCTGGGGTGGGGAGAGTATGCAGTAGAGTCCAGACTCAGCACAAGCAAAAGAACCTTTTTATTGCTCAGACAACTTCCTGTGGTGGATTCAGGAAGTCATATAGGGGCTCTGGACAGGAGAAGGCCACCCTTATTGACTAATCCAGAAGAGGCAGTTAAAGGCAGGAGCAGGCTAATAGATTGCCCTGCACCTCTATTGCTTGACTAGTGCTGTGGCAGCATTGTTGAGCACCTGCCCTTCAATACAAATGAACAGGCTTCTAGTCCCATTGCAGCCAGAGGACATGACAGGCCCTGAGGCCTGCCCAAGTGCTTTGAGGGTGGGTGCGCGGGTCTTGTCCCTGACCCATGGAACCAGAACACCTCTCTGGTGGGAGTGTGCCTGCCAGGTTGCTCCCAAACAAGGCATTGGCTGCCCAGTCCTGACCTTAGACCATTGGCATTGGGCAAATGTCTTCATTCAGCCCTACTGTTCAACTGACAGACCAAACTCATAGGAAGCGCTAATCAGGATTTCAGTCTCCGGGAGAAAATACTTAGATCCATTTTTCTGTGAGCTGTGCTCCAATTTACACGATTTTCCATCAACGCAGCATCCATCAACAGCAACAGCAGCCGCCGTTGGTGCCATGGCAAATTCTCAGTGGAAGCCGATTGGAACCTAGCGGTGTAGGATCAACGTTATTACTACATTTTTAATAGGCATAACATTCCCTCATTCGATGTGTTGAGAACCAAAGCCCCTTTGCAGAGGTTTAATGGTTTGCAGCCATCACGAACTGGCTTTTGTTGTTGAGTCCTGGGACTGCTATAAACCCCAATCTTTTCCATGCAGCTCTACCCAGCCAAAGTGCTTGGCAGAGACCAAGCATTACAGTAGAGTTTTTCCAACGAACATCTGCCAGTCCTAGGCTCCATCTGATCTGCATACTGAAAGCCAAGAGCATTTCCCTGGCGTTAGATAAAATCTACAGGGCCCACTCTTTCTTACTGGCTTCCTGCAAGTAAACAATCATGTTTGCGACGACTTATACATTAGCATCAATCATAAGGTGATTTTGTTTACAGTCGAGGAATTTCCTCCAGGCTTTTGCTCTCCTGGTTTCTTTCTTTTCTGTATTTACTCTCCCTCAACCTCCCAAAAAAAGCCATAAGTTGTCCAGGACTGAATGCAAAACGCTCCATGCTGAAATTTGAAACCAGCTATAATTCAATGTCCAGGCTGATCTGACCTTTTCATTATTCTAGTTTAGTTCATACAGACTTTTACTTCTTTTTTAAAAAAACACACAAAAAACCCCTCTATCCACTACACTCGACAAGAAAGAAACATTCATTTGAATTCTAGGTATTTGTAACCACCAGGCCTACAGAGTATTCCATGACGGGTCAATAGGCTGTCCTAACCATATTTACGCAGCAGTAAATCCCATCGATTACAATGAGACTGACTCACGAGAAACTGTGTTTAGGATTGGGGCCAATGTCTTTTAAAAGGATGCCACCAAAATAAAAGAAAACATGTAAAATGTCAGCTTCTGCTTACAACTTAGGGTCTGACCCTAATACCCCTAAAATCAAGGGGAGCTGGACTTTTGAAAGGGACACCCCAGACACAGTGAGTGCATAGGCTTGGAGCAGGGGGTCCAAACCCCTGCTCCAAGGCAGAATACCCTCTACCTACCGATGCTGTCCAGACGTTCTTTGAATACATCCAAGGAAGGAGATCCCACCGCCACCCAGGACAACCTATTCCATTGTCTAACAGTTCTTACAGAGGGGCATCTGCCCCCAGACCTCCTTGCACCCCTTACTGTGGGAGTTCAGCTAAGGGCATCTGAAGGGGTGGAGCTGGGCAGCTGAGAGTGGTTCCAGGGGCCCCCTTAGCTGAGCCCTCATGCCAGCCCGTTGATGGGAGGGGTGCACCCAGAAGGTATCATCAGGCACACTTACAGAATTAAATTCAGGAAGAAAGGTAGGAATGGGAGAGACCCTTTGCCCTGCCCCTTTCAGACATGGCCACACCCCTTTTCCAAATGCCAGCATATCATGATGCTCAGAAAAGGGGAATGGTCATACCAGAAAGGGGACGACCCCATTTGCCCCGCCCCTTTCCAAGCATTGTGATGTTACAACACTTAGAAAGGGGGCAGGGCCAGTCAAAAGAGGGACCTTCACCCCTGCCCACCCACGTGAAGGGCTCAGAAGGGTCACATGGGAATCGGGGGACTGCCCCCTTAGCCCCCCCCCCCAGCACCCATGGGTACTATCTCAGACACCCTTACCTCTGCCCCTACCTTCCAAGTACACATGCCTCCTATGAAGACAAAGAAATCTTTCAAATCCAGTCAACACAGAGAACAGGGCCACTGGGAGATGCTTTTCACCAATCAGAATGCAAGAGGCCTTTCAATCTTTCCACCTTAGCAGGCAATCCATTCCCTACCTGTCAGAGAATTTGTCCGAGAGCCTAGTTATGCACAAGGATCCTCAGGATAAATGTATCTAATGTGACGGATCGTGCTGGGTTTGGTCCGACTGTGTGTTATCGTATCCCCCCTGCCCCGTTTCATGTCACAATCAGGCGCAACTACCAAGAACAAGCATCCATCGGCAAATGGAGCCTGCGAGAGTGCAGTGATGGCATCTCCTCTCTAAACAGCGACTAGCATAGCAGAGCTGAGACAGGGGGCAACAGCAGACATACAGGCGCTGCAGCGGCTCTCTGACCCAGGTAGCAGCTCTGAACAAATATGCCCATGGCTGGAGAGCTATCCTGCCCCCCGCACAACCCCGGTAGGGCAGGGAGCTCAACAAATGTGCAGGTGGCCGGCCCTGCTCATGCCCTGCTCCCAGTGCCCTGCCCCCCACCATGACGGACAGCCATGGCGCTTGGCCATGGCAGCCCCTCCCCCAGGGCGGGTATTGCACAGCTGAACAGATGTTAGCCTGTGTTGTCCCGTGTGAGTGGCCCTTAGCCCGGGCTGTGGCCTCGGAGATTTTCTGAGGACGTAAACCTTTTACTGAAGACGACAGATTGCGGCATAGAGCTAGTTTAAAAGCCCATGCAGTGTCTGTGCTGTATGGGCAGCAAAGAAGGTTTTTTTTGCTGTCATCATAGCGTCCACAAAATGTCGTCCAGCTGAGCTTTTCCGGGTGGTGAAGGGGCCGGTCAGTCCAGCCTGTATCTACCTGGAGCTGGAGTCTTCCAGTGATTGCTGTGAGAGGTTATTGACTATTTCGCAGATAAAATTGCTCGCATTCACCACTGCTTCAACGCTGCATTTGACACAGTAGGAGAACCAGAGGTTATGAATGCCCTGCCTTGTGCTGTTTTGTGGGATCGGTTTCAGTCTGTGTCATCCGCTGATGCCGAGGATGTCCTTGGGTCTGTTAGAGCCACGTCTTGTGAATTAGATCTGTGCCCATCCTGGATGGTTAAGGCCAGCGGGAAGACATTAGGACTGTTGATAGTGGGGGTTGTCAGCGCCTCCCTTCGGGAGGGCAGGATCCCTGGGTGCCTTCAAGAAGGCCATAGTTCGACTGCTGCTCAAGAAACCATCGCTTGACGTTGACTCCCTTATCAGCTATTGGCCTGTCTCTAACTTCCTAAAAGGGGAAGGTTATTGAATGAGTGGTGGCTCAGCAGCTTCAAGGCACATCTGGATTGGATCCGTTTTCTGGATTCCTCGTAGTCTGGTTTTCGTCTGGGTTATGGCACTGAGACTGCGCTTGTGGCCTTGGTCAACAATCTTCGCTGTGACGATCAGGGTCGTTCGACTCTTCTGGTTTTATTAGACCTGTTGGCTGCTTTTGATACCGTTGACCATGAGATGTTGGTGACCTACTTGTGGGACCGTGCTGGGGTGAGCAGAATTGTTCTTGAATGGTTCTGCTCTTTCCTGGCCAACAGAACTTGGTGTGTGGTACTGGTGGACAATTCCTCATCTCATGTGTGGTGTTCCACAAGGATCCATTCTGTCCCCTCTTCTGTTCAGTGTGTATATGCAGCCTTTGGGTGAGGTCGTGAGAGGGTTTGGTGTTCGGTGTCATCAATATGCTGATGACACTAGGGATGGGTGAACGCGGTTCGGAAGTTCGGAGTTCGGACCAAACTCGACCAGTTTGGTCAATCGAACCAAACTTCCAAACCGAACTCAATTTTCGAACCAAACCAAATTTCTGAACTAGGTTCTGTTTGCCCATCCCTATAAAAGATAATATTCCATTTAGTTCAATGGGGTTTGAAATTCCGAACTCTGTTCGGAAGTTCAGAGTTCGGACTGAACTCAAATAGTTCGGTTGACCAAACCAAACTTCCGAACCAAACTCGATTTTCGAACCGAACCAAATTTCTGAACTCGGTTCTGTTCGCCCATCCCTAGATGACACCCAACTTTACCTCTTGTTTTCAGCTGACCCAGGTCCAGTAGTCTCATTGCTTACCCGGTGCTTGACAGCTGTGGGGGATTGGATGAGGACAAGCCATCTGAAGCTGAATCCCAACAAGACAGACATGATTCTGGTGGGGAGGGCCAGAGTTTGGAGGTCCCCATCATTGATGGGGTTCGCCCCTCCCTGGTTCCCCAGGTTCATAGCCTGGGGGTGCTCCTTGATTCGCAGCTCTGTCAATGCCCAGGTGGCCACTGTGGAAGGAGTGCCTTTTGCTGGTTACATCTGGTACGATGGCTTCTGCCATATATTTTGGACTCTGACCTTGCCACCATCATCCATGCCTTCATCACCTCAAGACTGGACTATTGTAATGCGCTCTACCTGGGGCTACCCCTGGTGACAGTTCGGAGACTGCCGCGGGTGCAGAATGCGGTGGCCCACATCCTCACAGGGACGAGTCGCCGAGAGCATATAACACCTGTGCTTTGCTTGCTGAACTTGTTGCCTATAGTCTTCTGGGCCCGATTCAAGGTGTTGGTTCTCACCTAGAAAGCCCTAAATGGCCTGGGTCCCGCCTGTCTGTGGGTTTTATTTAATTAATTAAATTTATTTATTTAATACATTTCTACCCCTCTCTTCCCACCACAGGTGGCTCAGAGTGACGAACAACAATGAAAACATATAAAATATAAAATACAAATATAATATAATTAAAACACAACGAGGGGGGGAGGAACCAACCACCACTCTCCCCATCCACCCTTTACCCCTCTCCCTCACCAAATGCCTGGCGGAACAGCTACGTCTTACAGCTCCAACGGAAAATCAGGAGGTCAGGGGCCAGATGAGCCCCCACCAGGAGAGAGTTCCAAAGGTGCGGCGTGGCCACCGAGAATGCCCTGCTCTGTGTGGCCCCCCGAGAAACCCGGGGGACCTTTAACATGGCGCCCCTGGACAACCGCAGGGGCCGATCCAGAACCCAGGGAGTGAGGCGATCTTGCAGGTAAGCAGGGCCCAGGCCGTGTAAGGATTTATAGGTTAAAACCAACACTTTGAATCGGGCCCGGAAGACTATTGGCAGCCAGTGCCGAGATTGGAGCAACGGTGTAACGTGCTCCCGGCGACCCAACTGCACCAAGAACCGAGCCGCCACGTTCTGCACAAGCTGCAGCTTCTGAGCCGTCACCATAGGTAGTCCCACGGAGAGCGCATTGCGGTAGTCTAACCGAGAGGTGATAAAAGCATGGATGATCACTCATGGTTCACCTCACTCCCCGGGTTCTGGATCAGCCAGGGGCTCCCATCTTGAAGTCCCCCGTGTGCATCGGGGAGCAACGTTAGAGAGGGCGTTCTCGGTGGTGGCACCACAGCTGTGGAACTCCCTTCCGGTAGGGGTCCGCTTGTCCCTGCCTCTTCCCTCCAGACGTCAGTGTAAGACCTGGCTATTTCACCAGGCTTTTGGTCGAGGAAGGAGATCGGGTTGGGGACGTGTTTTGAGTTTAGAGAATTTTATTGGATAATAATTGTTTATGCTTGTATTTATTGCTGTTTTATGTTTTATTGGGTTTTTTGTAAGCAGCCCTGAGCTGCCAGAGGCAGGAGGGGGCAGGGCAGAAGTATTTGTATGTATAAATAAATAAATATAAATAAATAGCTTCACCTGTTCCAGGGCAGTCCAGGGCTAACGTCTGGTCACACATAAATAGACGTGCTGGTAGGTCCCAGGCCAAAGCGGGCCACCATCATGTCTGTTTTTACCCAGAGTCATCTTTATGTCCTCATTGCACGGAGCTGAGAGTCCAGATAGATCTATCTCAGGTGCTTCTAGTGTCCTTTTACCCTAGTACCTGAGCCCCTCACCATCTTTATTTCATGTTAACTCCCCTCTGGGGAGGGGATGTGAGTCAGACCCACTGACAAAGGGGAAATTGAGGCACAGGGAGACCAAACGACTTGCCCAATGTCACACTGGAAGCCAGTGTGGAAAGTAGGAAACTGAACCCAGGCCTCCCAAACCCTAATCCATGAGTGGGGCCTGTAGGTCAACTCCAATCCAAGACTGCTTCCCCCCCCCCCCCCCCCCAACTTTAATTTGGCCCCTTTCTACTTTCTGGATCCAGCTCTCCCCTAAAACACTGAAAGAGTGAGCTCAAGGGAAGGGAATGGTGAGATCGTGCAAGTTTTGGGGGCTGCACAGGGCCCTTCCTCAGGCACGTAACAAGAAACAAGTCATGTCTGAGGAAGGGCCCTTTGTGTGGCCTGAAAGCTTGCCTACTCTCACCAACTACAGTTGGTCCAATAAAAGAGATCACCTGAATTACTTTGTCTCCATCTCTTCCACCTAAGTAAGATTCATTCCTAGAAGTCATTTCCCCTCTCCTTGTGTGGCACCTTTCCTCAGCTTTGTTGATGCTTATCTAAGACCATAAATCTGTGACTACACATCCCCATCCAGAAAGTTACATCCATCTGGATTAGGGCTGAAATGAGATTTTGCCAAAATGGGAAATCTCATAGAATACCACATATCTTGCACTCCATTGTCCCTTGTACTTCCTTGTCACTCATTGGCTGGTATGCGGATTCCTTTATTAATCCAGTTGCAGATTGATCAAAGCAAAAGGAACAATATAGAGCAACAGTTCTAACTGGAGGCACTGGAGTCAGGGACCAAGCATGGGGAGAAATGGGTACATTTTACCAGGCCCTGCAGATCCAGGGAGGCCTGAGCTGGAAGTCCATTACCATGAGAACAAAACTGAGGCTAAATTGTAGATGCTTGAGGATCTCTATGCACTTATTTACCTGTCTCTATTGGTATCCAGATCTTGAAAGATCTTGTGAGATTTGTTGGGGCCAATCAGAAGCAGTGTTAGAGCAGAACAAGCAACATTAACAGTCAGCTTTTCAGAAATAAAATAGAATTTTTTCTTTCATGACTCATGAGATTGTGCATATGGGATGGGATTGTGGCAGGGGGCCCGAGTTATAGGTTTGTACCAGGCCCAGAGAAATGATGCTTGGGCCCTGACTGGAGTGAGGGTTAAGCTGACTAGAGTGGAGGTTAAGAGGTGGGCTATTTGCACAGTGATTGGCTCAGAAATGCAAAAAACAAACAAACATGGAAGTAAAACGGTAGCCTCAGCAATGAGGTAAGTGATCCATGAATGGTGCACAGTAAGCAGAAAGTCGATAAACCGAGAAAGTATCTCATGGTATTGCAAGAATTGAGAAATCACATCAGTATCAAGAAATGGTCAAGAAATCGATCCCGGTTCCTGGTATGGTGAAATTTCTCATGAACAGCAATTTAGCTGCTTGTTTCAACCCTAATCTGAATCAAACCTGCCTGATCCTAATTGTTCTTCCGTTGCCTGAGCATTCTTCCCAATCACCCCAGGTCACCACCCAGGGTATTTTCAGACGATACGGGGCCCTTTGGCCCCGTACCGGGACCACCGGCTTCGTTCCCCGCCGGGGTCACCCCGTATTGGCACAACAGACGTGCCGGGGGGATCCCGGCGGGGAAAGTGGGAGGGGCCGGGGCCGCGCGGCGCAACGTGCGGCCGCACAGCCCCGCCCCCTCCACGCACCCTGCCGCCCGCCCTCCGAGGAGACGGGCGGGCGGCGGGGCCAATGCGGCCGCCGCGTCCGGCCGAACGTGCCACGACCCGGGATCCCGCCAGGGATCCCGGGTCGTGGCGCGCGGCCAGACGTGACTTTTCCTTGGTCACGGCTCGGGGTCCGTTTGACCACGCTTCCCGGGACCTTCCCCCGGCTAGCCCGGGAAGCGTGGTTCAAACGGACCCCATGTGGGGATTGACCGTGGCCAACATCTGGCGCGCCGCAAACAGACGTACGAGACACGGTGACCACAGGTGGGTATTCACCGTGGTTCACCGTGATCTCGTAACATCTGAAGACACCCCCAGTCTCCTGAGTCAGGATCAAACATCTCCAGCTGTCCAACACACTCACATTCAGCTGACCCTTGCTTTCTGCTCTTCCGAAAGCGGTTTCCCTCTGCTAGGCAAGCGAAGGAACTTGGCAGTGGTGAGACAGAGGGAGCTTCTTAGCAATTCCACCGTCCTGCTAACGACAATTGGTGAAAACAGATATGATGTTAACCACCCTTTAACCACCCTTGGTGGTCATTTATGCATGTTTCAGGGCTGCATAGGGCACCAATAACAGCCCTGAAACATGCATAAATAACCACCAAGGGTGGTTAAAGGGTGGTTAGCGTCATGTCTGTTTTCACCCAATGTATCCTGCTGCAGGTGAACAGAGCCATGAGCAATATCTGTTAGCAGCGTCTACATAGATAGATAGATATTTATTAAACGTAGCCAAAGGCCATTGCTCAATAGACAAACATACATAAGGCATACAAAACAGTGCCAGATCGCTACAGAGTTACATCATTCTGAGTCAAACAGAATTGCACAGTTTCAACAGTCCATGGAGGGATAAATACCCAACAACATAGTAAAAAGGCTTTTTTTTAATAAATAAATAAACAAAATAAAATAAAACAATGCAAAATATGGCATATCCAAGCCCCAAGGGACTAGGACAAGTCTAATGGTTTGTATGCCAGGAAATTGGTCCTGTAAGTAAATGCCTGCAGGAGAAACAGGGCGACATTTTCATTGACCCTTGGGTCCGAACTATTCAGGAGTGCAGAAAGCAAGGCAAAGTCTGAACTACCTGGAAGTTTGGCCAAGGTGTCCCCCAAGTATTGCTGCCTCGGAAGATCGTATAACCGGCAGTAGAGGATGATGTGCCCCACTGTTTTGACAGCCTGATTGTCGAAAGGACAAATCCTATCGACAAAGGGGACACCTTGGCAGCGCCCTTCCAAAACCTGAGAAGGAAAACCGTTTAACCGTGCACAAAGGAGGAGCCATTTCCCATGCGGCGAAATTTTAGATGACAAATATTGGGCCAATTGGCCAGGACCAGGGGCCCAGTAGAGGTAGTCTGACATGTGTGGGGAGTCGGCTAGCTTGCCCATTTCCTGTTGCCTGTCAATATCCTGGAGTCTTAAAAGAATTTCCTTGCGCACCGAGGCCCAAGGTTTATGAGCCAGATATTCTACAGACAATCCCATCCAGGTTAGCAGGTTTTGGACTTTAAGTGCCCAAGGGTTTTGGTAAGAATCCTCCCTCAGGGCCTTAAACAGTTCTGAGCCCTGAGGTGTCATAACTTTGACCCAGAATCGAAAGACAGACTTAATGGCGTACTCATACCAAGTAATTTGGCCACTCTCAACCCTAATAGCTGCATAAGGGGCACACATCTACATGGATAGTTGGCGGTTTAGGGGAAACTTAATTGCTTAGCAAATCCAGAGCCGTTTTCTGGCAGCTCCTCAGCACCTCCTCTCCCGTTACGACACTGAGTCAGCACTAGCTGGCCTGGCTTCCTCCTCTGGACTAATTCCTTTACAGCCCTGTGTACATGTGTGTTCCCTTCTCCCAAATGAGGGAGGTCTCTACAGAACCTTGTGTTCCCTACAACTTCATGTTCTTTTCAGAGGAATGGCAGGCTCATCCAAATACAGCCAGAGCCTAATTCAGGTTCAGCGGCTTCTAATGGCTCTGAAAGAAAGCCAGCTGAATGCAGAGGGAATGCTAGCCACTCATTTTCAGCATTACACACATTGGGCCTCCTGCCTGTCTATGGAAACACGCAGCCCAATATGCACTTCACGCAGGCTGTTTTTAAATGGGCACGGCTGGGGGGCGGGTCTGTGTGCACTGAGTGAAGCGCTCACCTCATCCAGTGAGTGGGGAGGGGGGGAGGGGGAATCAAATGGGCTGGGATGAGTGCGCACTAGGTGTGCACCCCTGCCCACGCACCACCCTCTCCTGCCCTCCCAAAGAGCATGCCGTATTTTTCCCCAAGTCTCCGTGTATGGGCATGAATACGGGAGCGCATACCCACCCATGCCACCTTCAGACGGGCACGATGGGGGATGGGTGGACCTGTGTGGGCACATCCCATTTTAAAACGGCCACAGATTGAGCTCCCAGACATCATGGCGGCAGCCACCATGTATCTGCCATTGTTACAGCTAGGTAAGTGTGCCATCTGTGGTCATCTGAGAGCCTATAGCAACAGATCATCTGGGGAACAGGTGGTGTGGGGAAACTCTCAAGTAACCACTGGAACATACAACAGCATGAACATCTGGAGAAGCAGCTATGGAATCAAGATTATGTCAGCAATTTCAAGATGCAATGTATTTCATGGATTTATTGTTACATCTGGTTACACCCGGAGTAATGCCTCGGCAGGTCTGTGTAATGTATTGAAGCATGCCTCCCAGCATTTTGAGGTGCCCAAAAAGGGACAAACCCCACCCCCTCAGCCAATGAGCCCTGCCCCTCAGCAAATAAGCTCCACCCCCTTCCCACACCTCCCACCATTCCAAGTGCATAAAGAAGAGCAGACACTTTCCCTCTCCTACTCACCATTCCATCATCTCCGCATTGTCCTCGCAAGTGCTTTTTATGGGAGGCAGCCAGGAAAAAGGTGCCTGTCCTGAGGCTTCAGTGCCAATCTTTTTGTCTCTCTCTCTCACTCTTGAAAGAGGGACTCTGACCACTGCAGAGGAGACATTGGGATTCAGCACCCAAAGAGAGACTTTCCCTCCTAAATAGAGACTGTTAGGAAGTTTGTTGAAGCAGTGTTGAATCTGCTTATGTGAATCCAAAACCTAAGGCATTATAGCTACAGATCCGTGTAAACAGATTCCAAGAATCTGCTACAATACATTACAGTCTACTTTGTCCGCAAGTACCTTTACTGAATGGCAGCGTGCTCCAGTGGGCAAGGCACCGGCCTAGAACTCAGAGGACTTGACTCCTAGTCAGAGGCTTGCTGAGTCGCTTCATTTCCCCCTTCCCCTGTTTTTCCCCTCGTCTGTTGAAACTGGAAGCTCTTTGGGGCAGTGTGCTGCAGTGATTATTACAGCACTGGTTTGGACTCCCTCTCTGCCCTTAGGGTACTTTCACACATGGCAATTTCAAGTGGTAAAAATTGCCAAAAGAAGCAGTGCGGTAATTTGCCATAGCTTTGCTAGTTATGCCTGAGCAGTTTGCTTCCATCACATGGTAAATCAGTGAAAGAGGTTCCCAGTGGCTAATATAAATCTATTGGTAATGGGAATGACCACACGGTGCTTTTTGTGGGTGTTACCACTTGAAATCATACCCTGTATTCCTGTGCTTCCTTCCAGAGGTAGCATTTGCCATGCCATGACCACATGCAAAGCTCCATTCGGGGACTCTTCTCCTCTTTTCTTACCAGGAATACTGCACAACAATCCCATGACACACCGCACTGCCTCCCTTTGTGGGCCAACCAACACAGGCGTACCCAGCCTGCATCTATTTTATCATTTGGCTCTTGGTTTTCCCTCATTGTATTTAATTGGTTGAGATACTAATGACTTTCTTCCAAACAAGCCCCTTCAAGGGTGTAGGGAGAGGTGATCCAGCTGCCCCAGAGGCCACAAGCCTTAGGGGAGTGGGGGGGATGCTCCCTGGTGCAGGTACTAGGGATGGGTGAATAGAACACAGTTCGGATGTTCGGATCGGTTTGAAACCCAAGTTCGGGTTCGATGGTTCGGTTCAGCCGAGTTCAGTTTGACCGAACATTAAAAAATAGTGTTATCGAAACCGAAACCTAATTTTTTGCCCTAAAAAGACGTTTTCCCCACCCCCAAACTCATCCAAACACAACCGAACTGTTCGGTCGTTCGAGAGTTCGGCTCGGACATTCGGTCCGGACGTCCGAACAGACCGAGTTCAGTCCGAACTCCGAACCGCAGTCGCCCATCCCTAGCAGGTACCTACATCCCCTGCCGCTGGAAGAGGGTACGGGACGGGCCCCATTCCATTTTCTGCACCAGGACCCATTCCAACCTCCCTCTGCCTCTGGCTCCCTCTCAGGCAATTGCTTCTACCTTCCTGCATTGCTCAGCCTAGACTTCACTCTGCTCTTGGCGTAGGCAGCACACATAGGGCTGACCCAGGCACGCAGGAGCAGTGCACTCAAGAAAGTGGGGGTTAGCAGTTAGCCATGCCTGCACTCGGGAGTAGGGTGGCCAGATATGCAGATTTTAGAGGACACATGAGAAATACAGGTTGCAGGGCTGCACTGGCTCCAACACAGCCCTGCAAGCTGTATTTCGCCTGGCTCCCAGCCTGTTGGCCTTTTGTTGGGCCTGTAAGACCTGGCAGTTCATCTGGGCCTTTGGGGGAGTGAGGGTGGGGGTTTTGTCAGGGTTTTACCTCCTTTTGTTGTTGTTTTTATTGTTTTAGTAACCCTTCCATGTATTTTTAATATATGGTTTTTTAAATGTTTTGTGAGTCTCCCCGAGCTGCCATAAGGCTGGAGGGAGCGAGATAGAAGTTATTAAACAAATCATTAAATGTGTCCACTAAAATGTGCATAACTGGCCACCCTACTCAGGAGTGACAAGGGACTCAATTGCCCTTGGTCCCTCCCTGTGATGCTAGTAGGAACTTTGGAGTAAGTTCCACATAGTGTTCCATGGGGTCGGGGGTGGGGTTGCCACCTATGTATATTTTCCCGGGCCGCTTATGAAACATACATGTTGCAGGGTCTGCATTGGCATCTATGACACCAATACAGGCCCTGCAACATGTATGTTTCATAAGTGGCCTGGGGAAATACATAGGTGGCAACCCTAGATGGGAGGCTGCTTTAAGTTTGAGGCATGCTGGACAGCTCATGGTGTGGAACTGAACAGAGGCAGCCATGCTGTATCTATGTACAGTTCTCTGCTTTAAGTCAATGATCGTCCACCCAGAGGCACAAGGAAGAGGAGGAAGGGCTCCCTGCCTGACACCCCCCTCCCCACCACCACCTTTGCATAGTCATGTAAGAGCAGGCCCAGCCTTTCCCTCCCCCGAGGGCTTGGGTTACTCTTTGTGAGAAAAGACAATGACCTTGGGCAGGAAGATAAATGAGTTACAACTGGGAGAGTTAGTCATGTCGAGTGCACAGCAGGAGGCAACTTGATAGCAAGAAGATACTGTACATCCTCGTTCCTTTCCATTGATCACAAGACAACAGCCATCCACAAAGGCAGAATCGCAAGCCTTTTGTCTCCCCTGCACAATCTGCTTAGGGAACAGGGTATATTTACTTGGGGAAAGTTTAATACCATCATTCCCCTTTATATGCAACTCTCCTGAGCCCAAACTCACTTTTATTGAATATTACCGGCGCCAAGAGAATTCAGCAAAGTGCTTAAATCCGTGCACTAGTATCTCCGCAGCAATGCATTTCGGCATCTGCGAAAGCATCGCAGGAAAGTTAATGGTAAGCAGGTGCTTAGCTTTCAAAGGATTCTTTGCAGGGACAGACGCAGAATCAAGGCCATCACACAGGTTGAAAAACCTTTTCTCTCCCATGGGCCTCTTTGCTGCATACAAGATTCACACAGAAGACATGGGGACAGAAGGATTCTCTCTTCCCACTGTTTTAGCTGCTGCTGTGACTTCCAAGATGCAATACTCCCCATTGCTGGTGCATTCCCCTTCTGCGGGTCAGGGATATGGCTTGTATCTATTTTATCTGCCCCAATTTCAGCAATCAGACCTGGAGAGGGAGGGAGGGGAGAGGGACACAGCCTCCCAAAGGAGCAGGATTTTCCAGATTGGAAAACAGGATACAACAAGATTAGGTCCATATTTTTCAGAAGGGGCTTGGGTTAGTGCCCTGCTTGGGCCAGAAAGTTTAACCCAATCCTGACTGCAATGAGCGTGACCATGGCCCGAGCCCAATATAGTTGCGCTCTTGTGTGCCCTGCCCACCACACAGCACCATAACATCACAGCGATCCATAAAGGGTGGGATTCCATCAGGCCTTCCCCATCACCTTTCTGACATAGGCCCCGCCCTACCCCATCACAAAGCTCCACAATGTAGTGGGCAGGGCCTTCCTCAGCTAGAGGGGCTGACCTGCCCTGGGCCCATGGGGCTTGGGTGGAGAGTGTGACTCACCTGAACTGAGCTTGATGGAGCCAGTTGGGTCCCATTTGGCTCAGGTCAAGTCGCAGGCCTCCTTCCTGGGTATCGCAGTTTCTGGATGCCGAACCCAAGATCTCTCAGCTCCGATACACAGATGTGCCATTTCCTTCACGCTCCCACAGAAGGCAAGTGGTGGAACCCAGATCACATGACTTCCTGCCCAGGACTCTAACCACTAGGTACCATTTGTGCCTGTTCAGTGTGGTACCGGACCCTTCATTTAAGATGTACCTTCTCCCTGCAATAACTCATCTCCAGTGCACCACCACCAAGCCAACTATTCCTTAGCAGCCTCTAAACAGGTTATCCAAGAAATTTACACCCAAATCTACTCCCAATCTAAGCTGCCAAGATCCTGTTTAACAGCACGTCAGCACCACCGACTGGCAAAGAAGATTTACCTCCTTGTGATACTGTCACCGGCTCCTTAAACATCTCAAGGTGCCAGAGAGCTCTCTTCCTGTTTCAATTGACAAGTCAATTGTCAACACATCAACACAGTGCGACCCAGTGTTATTGACTCTAGACACACTAGCAGTGCTGACAGAGCCAATCCTTCAGTGTAGATCCCATATAGACTGCTTGCTTTTAGTTGTTACAACTGCTCTTCAGATAATGTTCAATTGCTAAAGCAGATATGATGGCAGCATGTCTTTAGCTCCCCAAAGGAGGGTGTTCTCAGTGAGTTTGGTTTGATGCATTGCTTGAGTAGTTCAAAAAGCAGGGCTTCTCCTTACCCACAGAACGAGCAAAAGGATGAACAGGTGGGAAGTCAGCCTTTTTATCTATCTAAGGTGCTTCTGTAGCCTCTATTACTGTCAGATCTAGAGTTGGGAAACTTTTGGCACAACTTCTACCTAAGGAAAAAAAAGAGGGTTTTGCCAGAAAAATGATTTGAAGAGGAAAAGAAAGAGAGAGAGAGATCTTCACTATCACAAAAATATTTGTGGAAAACAATGTCAACTGATTATTTTTTTGTTGGACTAAAACAATAATTTGGACCATTTTTTCCATTTCAGACACCCTGAGTATGTAACCAACAAATTTAAAACAAACATTATAGTTGTGGATGCGGGACACACGGTGTCATCTGAAATGGAAAAGTTAACCCTTCTTTTTTTTTTTCTCCAAAAATTGAATTTGGGTGGGGTTTTTTTGTGTTTTTTTTAAAGAGTTTGAACATTCCTTCCAATTTGGAATAAAATAAAAATATAATAAAAATTCTTCATGGTTTAAAAATCCCTTTCCCAAGCAGCCCTAATAATACCTAAATATATTTAGCATTTCTATAGCTATTTCAGTATTCAAAGTACTTTACAATGCTTATCTAGGGCCGTTTTTACATGGCACCACCAGTTGGGGGGTGAGGGGTCCACTCACACACATACCCCACTCATCCCCATACACGGAGCAACCTGAAAATGTAATTAAATAATACCTGCAAATAATAAACCCAATACTCATTTCAGCACTAGCTCAAAAACTCCCCTCTGCCCCTGTTGTGCCCATTCATGCAAAATGTACATCACCTTGGGGGCACGAGCAACCAAATCTCTCCCACATGAAAGCACAACTTAATTCCCTCTGTGCCTCGCCTGCACAACATACCCGGAGCATGGGTCATGCCTCAGAACACAAACTAGATGTGAAAATGGGTCTCTGGATGCCAAGGAGGGGCCTCCTCCTGAGTTGAAGCTAGAATGGCATGGAATGGAGATTCTCAGTGCAAAGCCATCTGCCACTCAAAACCAACCCAACTGTACTCGGTTTTCATCTTCACTAAGAATTATTAGCCTGCCCGGAAGAAAAATCTACCATGTATATTTGATTTCCAGTTGGCTCCGACTCACACATGTTAGAAGAGCCCCACTGAGACATTCAGAACATTTAACAGGCTGGCAGGTTAAACTACAGTAATCCAGGACACGACTAGTGATATTAGAACACACAGCAGGGGGGGAAAGGACAGTCTAGCCATTCCTTCCAGCCTGGAGACCACTACAGACGGCCTAAAAGAGCCACAGAAAGCAGCCTGTAAAAATCCTGCAGCAGGGCTGGATCCAATCTAGGTATGTGCACACTATGGGTGTAATCACACAAGATGAGGCCCCACACTGACCCCTTTGGCCTGGATTTACCCAACCATGCAAAGAGAGGCTGCCAGATGTTTGCCCTGGCTTGGGCTGGGGCAGCTCCACACGGCGTCATCCCCAGAAACGCAGAGCACGCCATGCGGGTTATCCCAGTCCAACCCAGGGCAACAGGCTCCCATGGGGCGCCTTCCCATGTGGAAGGCCCCCAGCGCTGCCCCCATAGAGCTCCGCCAGCGCCATGGACAAGGTCAGTGCCAGTAAGGATTGGGCCCCCGGAGGAAGCAGCCACCATCACTGGTCAGCTGTTGGAGTGGAGGCAGGAGGGGTGCCGTTCCCTCCCCCCCCCAGCAGCTATTGGAGTGGATCCCCAGGAGGAGGATCAGCCGCGGTGTCTCCAGCTGGAGTGGCTACCACGCAGCCGGAGACACTGGGGCTGAACCTCCTCCGCAGGGTCCATTTCTAACAACTGATAGGCGGGCGGGCGAGCAGGTGGCTAGGCAGGGCACTCCCACCGCTGCCACTCCCAACAGCTGAGCAGCAGTGGTGGTTGCTTCCTCTGGGGGCCTGACCCTGCTCCCCTCCCACAAGAGTGGAGTCCCAGGGTTCTGCCCATGTGATGGATTTCCTGGGCAGAACCGGAACCAGGGGAAGAGCGGCAGCGGCTCCCCCACCTGTTTGAAGGGCTCCCTGCCCTGTCCCCGTGGGTGGCTGCTGCACGGGGCCCCATGGAGCAACTCCGCCCTCCCTGCCCATGTGAAAAAACACCCTATCGTTCACACTGCGTAGCCCCGTCCCCCAATATATGAATCCATGAATAAACTTGTAATAACAACAGGAGTGTGAGAAGCACAGGCACACAGAGTGACTGACTGGCTGGAAGCAGAGAAGGCTGGCTAGCCACTGGGTAAAACAATGTGGCCCATTTCCTTGTCCTACCTCGTTCTTGCTTTTGCTCTTATTCCTGAACCTGGCCCTGTTCTTGCTCCACTACTTGTCCTGCCAGTTCCCCTCCCTAGGTCTGTTCGGATTGACTCCCTGGTTTTGATCTCTGACTCTGGCTTTTGACCCTGTCTGTAGATTACATCATGATTTCCATTAGCTGGATCTTGTTGTTCTGTTCCAGTCACGATCCTGGTGCTCAGTCTGGCCCTGACCCCACACCCAAACCAACCCCCTGCCTACAACCCAAATGCCCCTTCTCCCACACCCTTACAGAGAGAGGGGGGGAGCAATGATGGTATAAAAACTTCCTGGTTACAGCCCCACTTTTAAAGGCACTGAGCTAGGTGCCTCTAGCATCAAGGCCAGATTCAGGCAAGAGCAGACTCTGCAACCACCAGGCCGTACGTAAGGGCGGGAGGAGTGAGATCTTGCATGAGCACGGCCCTTCCCTGTAAAAAACAAATGCGTTCCAGGTTTTTCCCCTCAGTTTCTTTGCCTGGAGAAATTTTCCCCTTGACATGCAGTCTGCCAACCAGTCTGTGCCAATGTCCTGGCCTATGGGCCTGGCGACCGCCGGGGGCCCTGTGCAAGTACGACCCTTTTCACAGACACTCTAACACTGATAAAATGGGTCTTACATTTTATTATACATGTTGCAGGGCTGCAGATGTGCTCTATGGGTGCCCTGCAACATGTATAATGAAGTGTTAAGAGTGTCTGTGTGAAAAGGGCCTATATGAGGTTTGTGAATAAACCTGAAGAGACAAAATGAACGTGAGAAGCACAGATATAAAATACAACCCCACAGAGCCTCAATAGTATGGAGCCTCAGCCTATGGAGGGCCTGAGGTGATTCCAGAGGGTGCCCTCTCCTAACGTAGGGGGCATGTGAACAAACTAGAAGTAACATCATCTGTAGTACCGCTACTGCTGCTTATCGTTTCAATAGCGCTACGCGTCGTATGCAGCGCTGTGCAGAGACATAGAACATACAGACCCTGCTCCATGGAGCTTACAATCTAATCCAGACACAAAGACATAGACAACGACAAATAAGAGTCTTCCTATGAATAATGGACTACAGGACGCAGGTATTCAGTAAGTTTATTTATTTCAGTTAAAATGGTTGAAATCCACAAAGCTATGATATGGATAGGAATGGGGTTCATGATTTAAAAGCGACCTTGAAGAAGTGGGCCTTTAGGTGGGTTTGAATATGGACAGCGAGGAGCTCCGACACATCACCTCAGAAAGTTTGTTCCAAGCATATAGTGCAGCAAGGTGGAAAGCACGGAGTTGGGGGTTAGTTGGCGATGGAGGAGAAGGGCACAAATAAGAGCATCTTGCCCGATGAATGGAGGCCATGGGTAGGGGCTCAAGGGGAGATGAGAGAGGAGGGGTACTGGGGAGCTGCAGGGTGAAGACACTTGTAGGTGAGTAGGAGACGCTTGAACTGTATGTGGAAGTGGATGAGAAGCCAGTGTAACGATTGAGGAGAGGGGTCACATGGGCATAACGGCTTGCAAGGAAGGTGAGTCTCGTAGCTGAAATTTGAATAATTGTAGTGGAAATAAGTGGCTCAGTGGGAGACCTGTGAGAAGCAGGTGCAGTAGTTTAAGCGGGATGTGATGAGAGAATAGATTAGGGTTTTAGCTAGGGATGGGCAAATGCGGTTAAGGAGTTCAGCCCGAATTCGGCCTGTTCGAACAACCAAACCCAAAACCGAACACGAACTGACCGAACCGAACTAGATTCCAAACATCAAAATAACCGAACAGTTCAGTCAGTTCGGATTGCGTTCAGGTGGCAAAAATGTGTCACTGGAAGACAAAACGTGACAGGGAGGGGGAGTCAGCTGAGGAGCAGACTTCCAGGCACCAGGAGTGGAGAGACTTGGAGTAGCAGCCAGCCTACCCAATCACCATCCCTTTTCGCCTCAGACCACTGGCTTCACAGTCTGCGATTGGCCACGGGCTAGGCTGCACGAAGCCAATGGGGCTCGCGGTGAGGTGGGCGCAGCAAGAAACAAAACTGATTGCCTCCTCCCTTCCCAATACCTGCTGAGCTAGTCACTGTTCCTGAACAGCAGGTGTTTCAGAAGCTCCCTCTCTCCCAGCAGTTTTTGTTCCTTCCTATTCCTAATTCATTGCCATCCTTCTCCTATTTCACCCATTCAACCCATTTACCTCCATATTATCATTTATTTAGATTATATTAGATAGATTTAGGTGTTACTTTTTGTTTTTACCCCTCCCTGTGTTCTCTGTGTTCAATATTGCTTCCTCCCTCCCTCCTCCATTGAATCCTTTCCCTCTCCCTCTTATTCCATCCCTGATTCCATTCCCCTGTTTTAAGTTTTGGATTTATTTAGAGTAGGAATATTATTAGATTGATTTTCATTTCAGTTTTGTACCCCTCCCTGTGTTCTTTGTGTTTCCCACTGTGTAATATTGTATAGATAGATAGATAGTTATTAGATCGACAGTTACTAGATAGATATACATAGTTAGCTTAGTTATAGAGACAGATAGAGATACAGTGTGTTTGTAGGACAAGGCCTTTGTAGTTAATTATTAGGATATTCCATTTAGTTCAATAGGTTTTAGAATAGTTAATAGCAGTTAGATTTAGTGTAGATATATATATATATATATATATATAAAAAAGAAACAGCCACTCCAGCCCCAGGACCCGCCGTCAGGGTTCTGGGGCCAAGTTACAGGCAGGGAGGGCTGTCCCAATATCCAATCTAGAAGCTGCTACTCTAGCCCCAGGACTCACCGTCATGGGTCTGGGGCCATCATTCCTCGCACAGAGGCGATGTCATTCCACCGCATCAAGCAACAGCCACTCCAGCCCCAGGACCCGCCGTCAGGGTTCTGGGGCCAAGTTACAGGCAGGGAGGGCTGTCCCAATATCCAGAAGCTGCTACTCTAGCCCCAGGACTCACCGTCATGGGTCTGGGGCCATCATTCCTCGCACAGAGGCGATGTCATTCCACAGCATCAAGAAACAGCCACTCCAGCCCCAGGACCCGCCGTCAGGGTTCTGGGGCCAAGTTACAGGCAGGGAGGGCTGTCCCAATATCCAGAAGCTGCTACTCTAGCCCCAGGACTCACCGTCATGGGTCTGGGGCCATCATTCCTCGCAGAGAACCTTTTTTCGAACGCCCGAACTGAACCGAACATGACCGAACCGAACAGCCGAATCCAAATGCAGCAACTGAACCAAATGTCTGAACCGAACCGGACCAAACCAAATGGCCGAACCCGAACCGTGATCTGTTCTCCCATCCCTAGTTTTAGCAGTGTGTTCAGACAGGAAGAGATGGAATTTGGCAATATTATAGAGAAAGAAATGACAAGTTTTGGCAGAGTTTTGGATGTAAGCAGAGAAGGAAAGAGAGGAGTCAAAGATGACCCCAAGGTTGCGGGCTGAGGGGACTGGGAGGATGACAGTGTTCTCTACAGAGATGGAGAGAGGTGGGAGGAGAGAAGTGGGTTTAGGAGGAAAGATAAGAACTTCTGTCTTGGCCATTTTACATATAACATATGTTACATATGTGTAACATACAGGCGACAACGCGCGGAGTCCTGGATCCTGAAGGAAATGTTATATGTATTTGAACATCAAAATATGGTAACATTTTCCTTTTTCTAATGGACAAGACAGTATGTGTTCATCAAACCTTTTGTTAGGAGGTGGCCCATGCTTCTATTTTGTAATATGCATAACCCCGTCCCCAACTTCCCTGGATCCTGTACTGCCCAGCATATATTATATAGATGTACATGTCCACAAATTGCATGTGTATTTTCTCCATGCTCGTTAGTCCTTTGTTGCTCAGACAACCTCACTTGGTCTGCTATAGCAAACCAAAGAGCTATCCATATCAGAATGAAACTCTGGGGAGATTTCAAATTTTCATTTTTTTATGGTCAATTGGGTATATGAGAAAACTGGATTCTTATTTTTTTTAAGAGATGAAGACTTCCTTGGCAGTATGCTTTAAAGTGAAATACCACCCTCCTTTTCAAGACTTAGAGAAGGGATACAAAAGATGGCAACTATTTCCACACCTGCTGCCCCCCATAGAAGAGTTTAACAACAGTGTTTATTTGGAGAAAGAGAAATGGAAAGCTAATGGAAAAGAGACACACATTGGGGATTAGGGGGGAGTCCTGGGTGTAATGAGCATTCCCGAATGCTCATTACACCCAGGGAACCATTTTTTTCCTTCCCCTGCTAAAACCTTCTCCTGGAAATCAAGTCTTCCTGGGCTTTGGCCATGTTTGGATTGCTTTGAAATGGAAGCCATCCCCTCACCTACTCTCTCTGTTTGTTATCGAAACATTTAGAGGAGGTGGAGCAGCCATCCCTAGCTACCAAAGCCAGGCTTTCCCAAAACACAAGCCCTGCTGTTGGTTTACTTCGGCTTAATTAGCTGTGTGTCTAATTAGCAGCAGGCTCCCTTTGGCTTCCTTGAAACTCAAGCCGTTCCATGTCGAGTGAAGTCCATCAGGAGGCCTGTCAGAGCCCGGAATGGATCCCAGCTGCTCCATCGTCTCCCCTTTAAAGTATTAATGATGCTGACATTGCAGCGGTTATGGGGCTTCATTTATTTACATTCTACATGCAATTCCACCTGGTCTGGGCAATCAGAATCTAACCGTAGTACAGGGCACCCCTTGTTTGCTGCAGAGATGCTAAAATTCAGATCCTGGACGGGTCACCAAAGCTGGGTGAAGAATGATGTGAGGACTGCTGCCATTAGGTGGATATGGCCCTACATTTTGTGACCTCAGATTTGGGATTGAGGCCGCTTTTATACGAAGCGCCTCCTGAGTCCTGCATTGAAAGAAAAGCCAGCACGGGGAGTGTTTCCAGGCTCCCCGCGCTGCCAGATGTGATGCGCTCCCTGTTGCCGGCAGCAGAGCACATCACTTCCGAGTTGAGAGAAAAGTCTGCGTGGGGAGTGTTTCCAGGCTCCCTGCGCTGCCAGAAGTGATGCGCTCCCCATTGCCGGCAGCGGAGCACATCACTTCCGGCAGCGTGGGAAGCCTGGAAACACACCCCGCGCCGACTTTTCTCTCAATGCAGGACTCAGGAGGCGCTTTTCAGCGCCTTGTATAAAAGCCACCTGAGATATACAGAAGCCTTCCCTTGCCATAACAATTTGCTGGGCAGCTGATTCCATTAGCCATCACGTTTCAACATTAGGAAGGTTTTCCTAATATTTAACCAAAATCGACATTGCTGCAGTGTAAGCCCATTCCCTTCAGTCCAGTCTCCCAGTCTGCCTTAGAAAGAAACAAAGGGCTCAGCCACACAACAACCTCGCCTCTTGCAGACCGACCACTTATTATTAATATTAGCAAGCATTTATATAGCACCAGCAATGTACCTGGCGCTTTACAAAGTAATTGAATAGACACGGTCCCTGCTCTAGGGATTGTTACATCAAGAATGATGGCTGGTTGGTCCATGTGGTGAGGATATGAGTACACAGACCTCAGGTAACAGATTATACTGGAATGAAGATATTAGCAGGAGTTAGGTGAGGGGAGTGAGGAGTCAGGGAGGGCAGAGCGGAAGAGGTGGGTCTTGAGGAGGGATCTGAAGGTACGAAGGGAGGGGGTGAGGCAGTTGTGGGTAGGGAAGGAGTTTCAGGCATGGGGAACAACTAGGCAGAAGGGACGAAGGTGGTTAGGGGAGCAGGGGAGGCGTGGGAGGGCAAGAGAGGGGACAGAGGAGGAGCGGAATTCACGGACTGGAGTATGGACGGAAATTAGCGCCAAGAGGTAGGGGGGAGCAAGGTTGTGAAGAGCTTTATAGGTGAAGACTAGGAGCTTGTGCAGGATTCGTTCAGGAAGGGGGAACTAATGAAGAGAGGGAAGGAGGGGCTGCACGTGGTCGAAGTGACGGGCGAGGTGGATAATCCTGGCAGCAGAGTTTTAGATGGAGATAAGGGGAGAAAGGGGAGAGTGGGGGAGGCTAGTGAGAAGGAGGTTACAGTAATCAAGGCGAGAGATGACCAGGGTATGAACAAGGGTTTTGGCAGAGGAGACAGAGAGAGAAGGGCGAATCTTAGCAATGTTATGGAGGGAGAAGCAACAGGATTTTGCCACAGACTCGATGTAGGGTTTAAAAGAAAGGGGTGAGTCAAAGACGAAGCCTAAGCTACGGACTTGGGGGATGGGAAGAATGGTGAACCCGTCGATAAGGATCGACCAGGAGGAGGGAGAGGAAGGATGAGGTGGGAAGATAAGGAGTTCAGTTTTAGCCATGTTGAGTTTGAGTTGACATTGAGACAGCCAAGTAGAGATATCAGAGAGACAGCTGGTGAGGCGAGCTTGAACAGATATGAGAGAGAAGGAGGAGAGAGAGAGTTGAGTGTCATCAGTGTAGAGGTGATATTGGAATCCATGGGAGGCAATGAGTTTGCCTAGGGACAGGGTATAGATAGAGAAGAGGAGGGTCAAGGACAGAGTCTTGGGGAACACCAACCAAGAGGGGAAGGGAGGAGGAAGTGGAGTTGGCAAGAGACAAGCTGAAGGAGCGGTCAGAGAGGTAGGAGGAGAACCAGTCGAGGACAGAAGCATGGAAGCCAAGGGAGTGAAGTGAGTCCAGCAAGAGTGAGTGGTCTACAGTATTGAAGGCAGCAGAGAGGTCAAGGAGGACAAGAATGGAGTAGAGGTGATTAGATTTAGCCACAAGATCATTGATGATCTGAGCGAGACCAGTTTCAGTATTAATTATTATTATTATAAGCATTTGTATAGCGCCAGCTGTGTACCTGGCGCTTTATAGAACAATAAGAGAGACGCGGTCCCTGCCTATGGCTTACAATCTAATAGACACGGAGGGGGGAGACAAGGAGAGGGGACATAGGGAGAGACAAGGGATAAATAGCATTCAAGCGAATGTGAAGTCTCAGGTGCATGTGCTTGGCTTGGTTGCAGTTAGGCAGGAGTCTGCGGGGGGGGGGGCGGCAGACTAAATATTGAGAGGAAAGTTCTAACAGGCATTGGGAAAGGTGTCGAGGAAGAGGTGGGTTTTAAGGAAGGATTTGAAGGTGTGGAGGGAGGGGGCAAGGCAGATGTGGGGAGGGAGGGAGTTCCAGGCATGGGAGGCAGCAAGGGAGAAGGGACGAAGGCGGTGCGGGGAGCAGGGGAGATGAGGAAGAGCGAGGGAGGGCACAGAGGAGGAGCAGAGTGCGCGTGCAGGAGTGTGTAAGGAGACTAGGGCTGAGAGGTAAGGGGGAGCCAGGTTGCGAAGGGTTTTGTAAGTGAATACCAGGAGTTTGTGAAGGATGCATTGAGGAAGGGGGAGCCAGTGAAGCGAGGAGAGGAGAGGCTGCACGTGGTCGAAGCAACGGGCTGAGTGGATGACCCTAGCAGCGGAGTTTTGGATGGAGATAAGGGGGGGCAGGTGAGAACAGGGGAGGCCAGCAAGGAGGAGGTTACAGTAGTCAAGGCGAGAGATGACCATGGCGTGAACAAGGGTTTTGGCTGAGGAGATAGAGAGAAAGGGTGAATCCGAGCAATGTTGTGGAGGGCAAAGTGACAAGACTTAGCAACAGAGTTGATGTAAGGTTTAAAGGAAAGGTGAGTGTCGAAGACGAAGTCCAAGCTATGAACCTGGGGAACAGGACGATGGTGACCCCATCGATAAGGATGAACAGGGAAGAGGGAGAGGAAGGGAAGGGAGGAAAGATAAGGAGTTCAGTCTTAGCCATGTTGAGCTTGAGCTGGCGTTAGGACATCCAGGCTAAGATATCAGAGAGACAGTTGATGAGGCAAGCTTGGACAGAAAGGGATAGAGAGGGGGTGGAGAGATAGAGTTGAGTGTCATCAGCATAGAGGTGATATTGGAAGTCGTGGGAGGCAATGAGTTTGCCAAGGGACAGGGTGTAGATAGAGAAGAGGAGAGGGCCTTGGGGAACCCACACCGAGAGGGGGAGGGAGGAGGAGCTGGAATTGGGAAGAGACACATTAAAGGAGCGGTCAGAGAGGTAGGAGGAGAACCAGTCAAGGACAGAGCCGCAGAAGCCTAGGGAGCAAAGAGAGTCGAGTAGGAGTGAGTGGTCGACAGTGTCAAAGGCAGCAGAGAGGTCAAGGAGGACAAGAATGGAATAAAGGCACTTAGATTTAGCAACAATTAGATCATTGGTAATCTTGGCCAGGGCAGTTTCAGTGGAGTGAAGGGGACAGAAGCCAGATTGGAGAGGGTCCAGGGAGGAGTTGGCAGAGAGGAGATCCAGGCAGCGGGAGTAGACAACACGTTCCAGAAGCTTAGAGGCGAAGCACAGGAGGGAGACCGGCCGGTAACTAGAGGGATCAGAGGGGTCGAGGGTGGACTTTGAGGATGGGAGAGACAGTAGCATGCTTGAAGGTGGAGGGGAAGGAGCCAGTGGAGAGGGAGAGATTAATGACATATAAAAGGGGAAGGGCAACAGTGAGAGCAATGGAGGTCAGGAGGCGGGAGGGGATTGGGTTGAGAGGGCAGGTGGAGGGGTTGGAAGAAGAGAGCAAAGAGACGATTTCCTCAAGGGAAGCAGGGAGGAGAGGAGAGAGGGGGGAGGTGGTGAGGAAACGGCGAGAGAAGATGGGTGGGAAGCAATGTCCTGGTGGATCTGGTCAATCTTTGAGGTGAAGAATGATGCAAGATCCTGAGCAGAAAGGGAAGAGGGTGGAGGGGGGCAGGGGGGCTTGAGAAGGGAGTCAAAGGGGGCGGAAGTCAGATTGGAAGGGGTTGAGGGAGGAGTTGGCAGAGAGGAAGTCGAGGCAGCAGGAGTAGACAACATATTCAAGAAGCTTGGAAGCAAAAGGAAGGAGTGAGACAGGACGGTAGCTAGAAGGGTCAGACGGGTCAAGAGTGGACTTTTTGAGGGTAGGAAAGACAGTGGTATTCTTGAAGGTGGAGGGGAAGGAGCCAGTAGAGACAGAGAGGTTGATGATGTGCAGGAGGGAAGGGGCGACAGTGAAAGCAATGGAGATCAGGAGGCGGAAGGGGATGGGGTCAAGGGGGCAAGTTGGAGGAGGAGAGCAGGGAGGAGATTTCCTCAAGGGAGGTGGAAGGGAAGAAGGACAGGAGAGAGAG
The DNA here is from genome assembly GCA_003113815.1 of Sphenodon punctatus. Lineage (NCBI taxonomy): Eukaryota > Metazoa > Chordata > Lepidosauria > Sphenodontia > Sphenodontidae > Sphenodon > Sphenodon punctatus. The sequence continues at coordinate 4,320,339 of QEPC01011180.1, forward strand.
AAGGAGGGGCAGGGAGTAGGAAGAGGAGAGGTGTGGGAAGCAATACCGAGGCAGATCTTGTCTATCTTGGAGGTGAAGAAGGAAGCGAGATCCTGAGTAGAAAGGGAAGCAGGAGGAGGAGGACAGGGGAGCTTGAGGAGGGAGTCAAAAGGTGGAGAACAGGCAGCGAGGGTCCCGAGAACAGGACTCAATGCAGGAGGTATAGTAATGCTGTCTAGCAAGGGAGATCGCAGAAGTAAGGAGTAGGGATGGGCGAACAGATTGCGGTTTGGGTTCGGCCATTCGGTCCGGTCCGGTTCAGCCATTCGGTTCGGCCGTTCAGTTCATTCACCACGTTTGGGTTCGGCCATTTGGTTCGGTCCTGTTCGGTTCGGGCGTTCAGAAAAAGGCTCTCTGTGCGAGGAATTATGGCCCTAGACCCATGATGGTGGGCCCTGGGGCTATAATGGCAGCTTCTGGATATTGGCGACAGCCCTCCCTGTCAGTAACTGGGCCCCAGAATCCTAGCAGTGGGTCCTGGGGCTGGAGTGGCTGTTTCTTGGTGCATTGGAATGACATAATCTCTGTGCGAGGAATGATGACACCAGACCCATGACGGTGGGTCCTGGGGCTAGAGTGGCAGCTTCTAGGTACATACTGGCCACAGCCCTCCCTGCCTGTAACTTGGCCCCAGAACTCCGACGGCGGGTCCTGGGACTGGAGTGGCTGTTTCTTGGTGCGTTGGAATGACATTGCCTCTGTGCAAGGAATGATAGCCCCAGATGGTGGGTCCTGGGGCTAGAGTGGTAGCTTCTAGATATTGGCCAGCCACAGCCCTCCCTGCCTGTAAGTTGACCCCAGGACACGCCATCAGGGTTCTGGGGCTGGAGTGGCTGTTTCTTGATGCGGTGGAATGACATTGCCTCTGTGCGAGGAATGATGGCCCCAGACCCATGACGGTGGTTCCTGGGGCTAGAGTGGCAGCTTCTAGATAATGGCCACAGCCCTCCCTGCCTGTAACCTGGCCCCAGAACCTGCCATCAGGGTTCTGGGGCTGGAGTGGCTGTTTCTTGGTGGGGTGGAATGACATCGCCTCTGTGCGAGGAATGATGGCCCCAGACCCATGACGGTGGGTCCTGGGGCTAGAGTGGCAGCTTCTAGATAC
>QEPC01011180.1:4325532-4354756 GCA_003113815.1 Sphenodon punctatus
GGGGGGGGGGGAAGGGGAGAAGGAGGAAGACAACCCAGGGGTTGGGTAGTGGAGGAGAGACAGAGGAGAATGAGGTGGAGAGTGACTGGCCACCAAGGAGCCACCAGGTGGCCACCAGATGGTCAAAGTACCCTTAGGCTTACCCTTAGCTGGTGTTGCTGGACTGTTCCTTTATCTATGGGCGTTTTCAGACAAGACACTCTCCAGCCAGTACCCACCCACCTACTATACATGTTACAGGGCACCCATAGGGCAACACTGCAGCCCTGCAACATGTATAGTGGGTGGGTATTGGGTGGAGAGTGTCTGGTCTGAAAATGCCCTATGTTTCTCCAGCAGCAGTACATTTACAGAGCTGCCTTTCAGCGCCCCACCCTTTGCTGCAGGTGGCCGAGAACAGGGAGCATAAGAAGGGGTAAGGATTTCACGCAACACCACGCAGAATGTGGGCTTGTGCCGTGATCCACTTTAACCGTGCTATGTGAATGACCCAGCAGTCTCAGTCACTTTAAAACTAAAGTATATTGTTTAAACGTTATAAAAGGGGACTCAAGAGAGAGAAGAAACAAATTCATAAACAGAAACTGTGCTTGAGAGCACAGCCCATCCGGGAGGAGTATAATCAATTGACTGCCCTTGTATTGTAAGGCTATTCTAGATTAACAACATTGTATAGTTCATTGTAGACTAAAGGGTCTTGCAAACACAAGTGTCATTTTATCACCCATTTCGCCCAGTGCTGAAGCCAGGGATGTTGCCACCCTCCACCACACCCCGCTACCCCATCCCCATCCCCCTCCCCCCGCCAAAGTTGTCATAGAAATGTAGGATACTACCCACTGCTGCTGGGGCCCAATCCTCGTGTGGTCCTGTGGCAGGCAAGCGTAGCCACTACACCGTGGGGCCAGCGCAGGGAGCTGGGCAGACCACCAGCCACACAAGTAGGCCCCTGGCCCTGCCTCATCTTCCTACTCTGGCCCAACCAAATTCCCACCCTGGTTGTGACGTGGCAGTGAGTGCCGGGCAACAGTGCCCGCTGCTCAATGCCCCACCATGGAACTCGCTTCGCAGCAGGGCAAGCGAGGTCCTTGCACATGGGCAGCCATCCTTGAGCAGTTTTACCCTAGGGGGTAAGGCTGCGATGTGACATGTCCTCAGAATTTTCCCGAAGATGCAGAGCGTACCAACCAGCTGCTCGCCAGCCACATGGTGGTGGGCAACATCTGGCAGGTGTCGGGCGCATGAGCCACAGTGCCACGTGGCCCAGCTGCCCAAAGTGGGTTAAGGCTGCCCAAGGAGTGATCGCCTTCCCACTCTGACTTGCGTGGCTGCACCCACGGACTCATCCGGGCAGCGTGAAAAGGGAAAAGGTTACCATCATTCGTTTTTGATGTTCAGTTAAACATAACATTCCCATCAAGGGCCAGGATTCCTTGTGTTGCAGGCCTGCGGCCCTGTACATTAGGCATATATTGTTATTTCTAATTTACTTGTGGGCCCCTCGTGAATTGCTCTATGCCTTCTGTAAGCTGAGGAGCCGTGCGTTTGAGGTGCTGTGGGTCTATTTTTTACATCATGTTGTCATTTCAGATTTAATCATGGACACCATGTCTTTGGGGTGGCATAGGTGACTGGTAACTGTCGACAGTGGAGGGGCACAGGAGCGGGGGGGGGGGGGGGGACATGTCTATGATGCCTGTTCAGTTGCACAGTCTGCACTTGTCTGGACCCAGTCCTGATCTTGCACACATGGAAGTTAAATGAGATACTGACGAATTAATTCATATGGCTTATGTCACTAGCTCCCACCTCTTCCCAAAAGTCTAACAGCCTGAAACCAGCAGTCCAAATTCTCCTCTTGTTTACACATAGGTAAACCTTAAAGATGTTATCAGAAGACTTGGCCCCTCAGCTCCTTAGAGCATTGTCATGGTTTGGATCCATTACTCTTGGACACTGCAGTTATAGGGGCCCTTTTCACACAGACACTCTTAAGTTAACACTCATAAAATGGGAGTTCCATTTTATTATGCATGTTGCAGGGCACCCATAGAGCACACTTGCAGCCCTGCAACATGTATAATAAAATGGAACGCCCATTGTATCAGTGTTAAGAGTGTCTGTGTGAAAAGGGCCAGGTTGTTATCCGGAACGATGAGCCCAGGGAGCCCAGAAATGGCTCTTGCACCACCTCAGTCAGGAAATAATCCAAGCTCCCCATTTGGGACTATCCTTGAAAAACAAAACCCTTTAAAAGGGCTGATGTGTGTGAGAAAGAGGAAAGGCCCAGGCTGGGCTGAACCCAGGGGGCCGCTAAGATTGTTTATTCCCCTTCAAAACTCTATCAGCAGGTCCCTAAAGAGAAGAGAGTTTATTTAATTCCCTACTGAGGCCAGATCCTGTCAGTGCCAGAATGACTGATGGATGGGCCCTTTGACTGACAGGAGGATGCTCTTTCAATTAGTGGTGCAGGAAGACCCCTTCCCCCGCTACTGTCTCCCCCTCTCTCTATCCGTGTTTTCAAGGGGGTCTCTCAACTTCTGCTCTTTGCATTGAGCCTGCAGACACAACAGGCACTTGCTCATAGCTCTTGCCCAAGGAATGCCTTCTTCCTCACCGGCACTTGAATTCTGCAGAATTAGATTTCCGTTATTCCATTAGCAACAAATGGGATTTATTTTTAATGGTGCAAGGGCAGGTAAAGAGCAGCTTTGATGGGATTTTGAACATGGGGAAACTGATAACATTGGTTCGTAAAGCTTAACATCCCAAGTTCCCATAGTAGTTAGTTTCTAAGATGGAGGCCTTGTCTCTAGCATGCAGTAGTCCATGGGGAGACTTCTTCAGGTGCAGTTTCCAGCACCAAGGAGCCCAAGAGGGTTTCACTTACGGATCCTTGCAATTGAATGGGTCTCAATTTTGTAATTCATGTGGGCAAAACTTAATTTGTGGGAAGAATGTGGAACATCACGGACACTTTCAGCTTCAGGGGAGATGATAATGAAGCAGTGATTCCATAGGCACGAGACGGGCGAGGAGTAGGGATGGGAAACTGGGCTCAAAATAAGAATTGAATCAAAACTGGAATCGGATTCAATTGAATCATATTTGAATCGGATTAATATCGGAAACAGATTGTATTTTTGCCCATTGACTTCAATGGGAAAAATTCCTAGTGAAGTCAATGGAAAACCAAACCTTCAGTTCAATGGGCCATTCATCATTCTAAACCAGAATCCTAGAACGATGAATGAGCCAAAGAAGGGTCTAGCAAATTGCAAACGCGCGGGGGGGGGGGATGGGGACAAGTGAGAATGCACCCCTGAATTAATCCAATCCAATGAAAATCAGGTAGATCGAGAAAATGGGGTGGATCAGATTCATCTGATTCTGATGAAAGTCGGGCGAATCCGATTCCAATTGTCCCATTCCTGGTGAGGAGTAGTGCTGAATGGACAGTAAAAACAAATTATCTGTGGTTGATATCCAGTATTATTATTATTATTATTAAACATTTATAAAGCGCCAGTAACAACCTGGCGCTGTACAGAACATACAATCAGCTGCGGTCCCTACCTGTGGCTTACAATCTAAAAGACAAGGAGGGGGAGACAAGGAGAGGGGACAGCGGGAGAGACATGGGAGAAGACAAACAAACATTCAGGCGGATGCGAAGTCTCAGGTGCGTGTACTTGGCTTGGTTACAAGGTGGTCGGTAGCAGCAGTCAGCAGAGGAGGGCTGACAGTAAGAGCAAGGGGAAAGACTAGAGGGCATTGGGAAAGGCAGCATGGAAAAGGTGGGTCTTGAGGAGGGATTTGAAGGAGCGGAGGGAGGAGGCGAGGCGGATGTCGGCAGGGAGGGAGTTCCAGGCATGCGGGGCAGCGAGGGAGAAGGGACGAAGGCGGTTGGGCGAGCAGGAGAAGCGAGGGAGAGCGAGGGAGGGGACAGCGGAAGAGCGGAGAGCGCGCGCAGGAGCGCGTAGGGCGATTAGGTCCGAGAGGTAAGGGGGAGCTTGGTCATGGAGCGATTTGAACGTGAAAACCAGGAGTTTGAACAGGATACGTTCAGGAAGGGGGAGCCAGTGAAGGGAGAGGAGGAGAGGCGTCACATGGTCGAAGCGACGGGCAGAGTGAATGACCTTGGCGGCAGAGTTTTGGATCGCCACAAGGGGGGACAGGTGGGAGCGAGGGAGGCCAGCAAGGAGGAGGTTGCAGTAGTCGAGGCGAGAGATAACCATGGCATGAACAAGGATTTTGGCCGAGGAGACAGATAGAAAGGGGCGAATGCGGGCAATGTTGAGGAGAGCGAATCGGCAGGATTTGGCCACAGAGTCAATGTAAGGTTTAAAGGAGAGGTGCGTGTCAAAAATGAAGCCCAGTATTCCGGTTAGTCTGGTTACCACAGAGGTTAAGCGCCAAGCCGGATTACCAGATACCAGTTTACCAGACTACTGGTTTACCACATAATCAAATGTTACCATTATGTCTCTAAAACCAGGTCCAGAGGGAGGAAGTAAAAAATAATAATATATGAGCAAACACTAATGCAGTAAACAATAATTCATGGTGCAGTAATCCAGATCAGACACCGAATGCTAACCCGATACCATAAATGGTCAGATACTAGATATCCAGTCCACAGACAATTTCAGCTCTAATGAGGAACATCTAGGCTTGGAGAGAAGAAGGGAATGGGAATATAATTATTCTAGGCACTCAAACCATTCCCTGGCACCCAGCGCCAACATCGACCCGGAGGTGATGCCGGAGGCTTTGTGGAGTCTTGAGAGTGAAGGATAGACGAGTGCGTTATTGAGCCGCTGTTTCAAGCTCTATGTGGGGCGCCTACATGTCCTCTTTCTGATAATTCCGTAGCTTCTTCTCAACCCACGGGTTGCAGGAGTCATGGCCCGTCCCCACCTGTCACGTGGAGTGGTTTGCAGTGCACTTGAGCGGCCATGGGTTAGCACCACGCACCATACGGTGTCGCCTAACGGCTATCGCCTTTTTCAGCAAGACACGGTGGGTTGCCGACCCATGTGCGAGTTATTGGCTTCGCAGGGCTATCAACAGCTGGGCCAGGGAACAGGGACCTTGGAGGGATACCTGCAAGTTGACACACTGACTCGTTTGATGGCCACACTGAGTCGCATTTGCTCGTCCCCCTACGAGGGGTTGCTTTTCCGGGCAGTCTTTACAACTGCATTTTTTGGGGCATTGTGGATCAGTGAACTGGTGCCCTCATCCCAGGGCGATAGTAGGGGCTTTGCCCTGGAGTTCAGGGACGTAACTCGTGTCCCCAACACTACCATCTCTCGCCTTGATTACTGTAACCTCCTTCTCACTGGCCTTCCCCGGTCCCACCTTTCTTCCCTCATCTCTGTCCAAAACTCTGCTGCCAGGGTCATCTACCTCGCCAGTCGCTTCGACCATGAGCAGCCCCTCCTCTCTTCACTTCACTGGCTTCCCCTTCCTGAATGAATCCTGCACAAGCTCCTAGTCTTCACCTATAAAGCTCTTCACAACCTTGCTCCCCCCTACCTCTCTGCACTTATCGCCCTCCATACTCCAGCCCGTGCACTTCGCTCCTCCTCTGTCCCTTCTCTCACCCTTCCACGCCTTCCCTGCTCCCCTAAGCGCCTTCGTCCCTTCTCACTTGCTGCCCCCCATGCCTGGAACTCCCTCCCTGTCCACATCCGCCTTGCCCCCTCCCTTCATACCTTCAAATCTCTCCTTAAAACTCACCTCTTTCGCTCTGCTCTGTCTGACTCTTTATCCTGCTGAGCCACTATTCCTATACCTACGATCGGTTTACCCTTATCCTTGCAACATGGACCTGCCTGCTGTCATTCTCATCGTAACCAAGCCAAGTACGTGCACTTGAGACCTCGCATCTTCATGAATGTTAGACCCCTTGTCTCTCCCTCTGTTCCCCTTCCTAAGTCTCTCCCCCAGCTCCTGTCTCTCAGATTGTAAGTCCTAGGGGCAGGGACCGTGTCTATTTTATTACTTTGTAAAGTGCCAGGTACACTGCTGGCACTATATAAATGTTTGTTAATAATAAATAATAATAATACCACCATCATGATTCAGCGATTTAGCAGGTTCCCCGCTCTAACCTTGCTTCCCTCATCTCTGTTCAACACTCTGCTGCCAGAATCATCCACCTAGCCCATCACTTTGACCATGTGCAGCCTCTCCTCTCCTCCCTCCACTGGCTTCCCCTTCCTCAGCATATTCTTCACAAGCTCCTCGTCTTCACCTACAAAGCCCTTCATAACCTTGCTCTCCCCATCTCTCTGCTCTGATCTCCCTCCGAACCCCTGTTCGAGCACTCTGCTCCTCTTCTATCCCCTTCCTCACCCTCCCTGCTCCTCCAACCGCCTTCGTCCCTTCTTCCTCACTTCCCTGCACGCCTGGAACTCCCTCCCTGCCCTTGTCCACCTTGCCCCCACCCTCCACACCTTCAAATCCCTCCTCAAAACCCACCTCTTCTGCTCTGCCTTTCCTAACTCCTGCTAATCCACCCAGGATTATCCCCTACTTGTTATCTGCAAACTCCTATTTACTGTCATCAAGTCAAGAACGTGTACCCAAGTTCTCGCATCTTCGTGAATGTTGCATCCCTTGTCTCTCCCTCTGTTCCCCCTTCCCTGTCTCCCCTCCCTCTGTCTTTAGATTGTAAGCTCTCGGGCAGGGAGCATGTCTATTTTATTCTCTGTAAAGCGCCAGGTACATTTCTGGCGCTATATATAAATGCTTATAATAATATACATTTAAATATGACAAGCAAAATGATAATTGCAAGTAACGTGTGTAGATAAAGTACCAATATGGGCTACAGAAACCGATGAGGGGATGGAAGGTAAGGGGCTCCCACCTACCAGGATGTACCAGGGCGCCACATTTCTCTCGAATGCCCTAGGATCATCCTTATCAGGAGTCTAGTCTCCACTGACAGACAGACCTTTCTCAACAATTCCATTCTCTGGGTACAGCTCTGTCCATGAAGATTCTGACCTCCCCTAAGATGAACCACCATTAAATGCAGAGGGCTTTGAAATTTTACCTTTCTTGAGTCTGTGTTCTGCAACATCCTAACTCTTGCCTTAACTTTCTCACCGTGCACTGCCTAGCAACAATGACACATTTGCTCTTGGAAACTTCACACCGAGTCCCTCAATGCTCATTTCTAACCACATTCCCTTGACGCACCTTGGTGCTCACCAAGTTAAAATGGTAAAACACTCCAAGTTTTTGCAACTGTAATGAGATCAAGATAACCTTTGGCATTTAAAATGACGGAGGTCAAGTCAGAGTGCTCTTTGACCTTTCTGTATAACCTTGAGTCAAACTGTGATTCCTCAGGAGGTGAGGATCTTTTGGTGTGATTCTAGTGCAGAGGAAAGGAACAGAGTTTTATGTTACATGTCAGCTGATGCAGTAAAGCTGTTCTGCGTTACACAAAGAGGGAGTCTTTTTCCCACCACTTTGGAGATATATTTGCACCGTAGTGTGGCTGAGATCCACTTCAATATAATTTAATTCAGAAGCATTAACACTGTCTCTCTTTGGACCTGCCCAGGATCGAACATTTATTGGAAAATATTCCTGTGCAGTTAGATTTTCTGTGAAGAACAACAAATAGCAAGATCTGGGAACTGGTTCTTCCCAACAACCTCTCTCCATTTCAAGGCTAGCAACAGGCCAATAACAGTAACAGTCAAATTAGCTTGGAAGCCACCTGTTTTTCTCTGCTCAAATCCCAAAAAATGGAATTTGAAAGAGGGCCATTTGTTAAGTGTCTGTTATGCAGAGGATACACACTTGGTCCCATGTTTGAGGGACCAAAAGAAATCAAGGTTCATGTTAAAGGGCCAACATCTGCCTAGAACCATCAGTCTCATGAATAATGAAATAAGGACAACCTGACAAAAACAATGGAGGAGGTATCCAGTGATGGGTCATCTGTCTTGTAGGGAGGAATATCACCAACCAGCCTCTCCTGAAGGTGCAATTTGCAGTCATTAGCCAATGGGAGCTGAGCCACTGACTTCAATGAGGACAGGATCATACTATTGGCCAGCAGGGAGCACTGGAGCTCCCATTGCATGGATGGGGTCGGGCCTGGAGGGTAACTAAAGAGTGGAAGAAATGAGGCAGAATCAGTGGGCTGCATAAAGTAAACTTCTCTATTGATACAAAGATTCAGTAACAGCAGGCTCCTTCTCGTCACACACATTCAGCATCACAAGGAATAGCTTCTCAGTCAAAACAGCTCTCAAATCTTAGCACAGTGAAAACAGCTCAGATAAATCCCGTACAATTAAAACAATCCATGCTGCCTTGTATTCCTCTGCTCTTCCACACCTTTCTTCTTCCATACCCTTACTTTGCACATGGCACTCAGACACCCCCTAGTCAGAGCTTGTCGTGACAAACGGATCGCATTTCCCTTTTCTGATTGGCTGACACTTACTGCCATACTATTGGACCCTTTGCCGAAGGAGCTTGTCACCTCCAGGGGGGTTCTAACTAGGGATGGGCGAACAGATCGCTGTTCGGGTTCAGCTGTTCGGTTCGGCTGCGTTCGTTTCATTCGTTCGGTTCGGGTGCGTTCGGTTCGGATGCATTCGGTTCGTTCGTTCGCCGAGTTCGGGTTCGGCTGTTCGGTTCGGTCGTCCGAACAGGCTGTTCGGTTAGGCCGTTTGGCTGTTCGTTTCGGCCATACGGCTGTTCGGGAAATGTTGTTATGGGTGTTTTGTGGTTTTTTATATGGTTTTTTGGTCTTTTTTGGAGTTTTATATGGTTTTCTTTTGTTTTTTATTTGGTTTTTTTGTTTTTATATGGGGGTTGTTGTTTTTTTTAATCTAATATTATATCTATCTATCTACACTAAATCTAACTGCTATTAACTACTCTAAATGCTATGAACTAAATGGATTATCTAATAAGTACACAGACCTACTCCTACAAACACTAAAACTAAATCACTAACGCTATCTCTATCACTAAGCTAACTCCTANCTACTTTCAACCACTGAAAAGCTAAACTCAGGGTAAGGGAACAGAGATGAGGGCATGTAGCAAAGATAGGGGACAAATCCTTGGCACAAATCCATGATCTGGGACCTCTTTTTCTTGAGTGCGCCCCTTAAACACCCCATCCCCAACTTCTGTGCAGCCTTCAGAGCTTGTACTACTTTTCAGAGTGGGCCCCAGGAAGGAAAAGATTCTTCGCCCCTGGAATAAGGTGTTGGCCTTGGACCTGGGAGACCAGGGTTCAAATCCTGATTTGGCTATGAATTCCCTGGGAGGCATTGGGCAAGCTGGTATCCCTAAATCTCAGTCCTCCATCTGTAAAATGGGAGTAATAATGACTTCCCTCACAGGACTGTTGTGAGGGTGATAAGGACTGTAGCACTGAAAGACAAATTCTATAAAATTAATACAGTCCTTGGTCAAGTTTGCCAATGAAGTTATCTGTTTCAACTATTTCAGAGTGGAAAGGTTTGTACAGCCAACTGGGCAAGGGACCATGGTGGTTATAGTTAATTATTGATATAGTACCAGCAATGTGCCTGGCACTAAACAGTCATGGTTATAGAGACAGGTCCCTGCTACAAGGGACGTACAATCTAGATCAAGATCCCCAAGATCAAATATTTTGGCCACCTGCCACCTGTCTCTTATACACATCTAGATGTGTATAAGAGACAGATGTTCGACCTTCCAGTGTACCTTTTTTTGCCACCCGAACTCATCCGAACGCGATCCGAACTTACCGAACTGTTCGGCCATTTCACCGTTCGGTCTTCGGATTGTTCGCGTTTGTGTTCGATCATCCGAACAGTTCGAGTTCGGGTCAAACTCCGAACTTCCGAACCGCGTTCGCCCATCCCTAGTTCTAACTCTCCCTTTTCATTGGCTACATGGGCAGCTCTTCTATTGGTTAGTTTACTATACCTCCCTGCCTTAGTCTGAGCAGCGACAATCTATCCATACCAGGGCTGATTGAATTTCCCACCAAAACTCTTATTAAGGAATGGAGAATGACTAAGGGTGACCTCACACGTAACGCTGCTGGAATTCAATGTCTGCGGAGCCCCAGAAGCTATATAAGGAACCCCAGATTGCTGTTGCATGAGGGTGAGGCAATCTGCGCTCCAGCCCCACTTTAAACTCGGATCTGACAATTAGATAAGGTCTAATTGTCAGATCTGAGTTTAAAGCGAGGCTGGAACTTAGATTGCCTCACTCCCATGCAACAGCGATCCGGGACTCATCTGGGACTCATCATACAGCTTTCAGGGCCCCACAGAAATCAGATTCTAGCAGCGTTACATGTGAGTTCACCCTAAGTCATATCTACAGGGAGACTTTGGGGCCGGTGCTGGCGAGGGTAGTGAACGCGTTCCTTCGGCAGGGGAGATTGTCACCCAGTCTCAAGGAGGCTTTGGTGCGCCCCCTGCTGAAGAAGCTATCTTTGGATGTGGACGCACTCGCCAGTTACCGACCCAACTCTAATCTTCCCTTTTTAGGGAAGGTTATTGAACGGGCAGTGGCACTGCAGCTTCAGGCGCATTTGGATAGCATCGGTTTCCTTGACCCTTTTCAGTCTGGGTTCCGTCCCGGCTATGGTGCCGAGATGGCGTTGGTGGCCTTGGTGGATGATCTCTGCCAGGAGATTGATGTTCAACATTTCTGATCCTGCTAGATCTCTCAGCCGCGTTTGACACCGTGGACCATGTGCTGCTGCTGAGATGGCTGCGAGACCTGAGGGGTCTGGATGGGACTGTCCTAGGATAGTTCTGCTCATTCTTCTCGGGGAGAAGCCAGCGGGTGGTGCTGGGGGCTGAAACATCAAGCCCCCAGGTCTTGACCTGTGGCATTCCGCAGGGTTCAATCTTGTCTCCATTATTATTTAATGTGTATATGCAGCCCCTGGGGGAGATCGTGAGAGGGTTCGGGGTGCGATGTCACCAATATGCTGATGATACTCAGCTGTACCTCTCATTTTCAACTGACCCAGGTCCTGCTTTCTCATTACTTTCCCAATGTTTGGAGGCCGTGGCAGATTGGATGTGGCAGAGCAGACTGAAGCTTAATCCCGATAAGATGGAGGTGATGGTGGTGGGAAGGGCGAGGGAGGTACTGGCTCGCCTTGTGTGTGTGTGGGGGGGGGTTCGTCCTCATGTAGCCCAGCAGGTTCGGAGTCTGGGGGGGTGGTGTTGGACTCAGGTCTCCATCTGGATCAGCAGGTGGAGATGGTGGCTAAGGCTGCCTTCCACCAGCTGTATCTGGTACGGAGGTTGCGTCCATACATCTCCAGGCCTGACCTGGCAACTCTCATTCACGTCTTCATCACCTCAAGGCTAGACTACTGCAACGCGCTCTATGTGGGGCTTCCCTTGTTTCTGGTTCGGAGGCTGCAGCTGGTGCAGAATGCAGCGGCCCGTCTCCTTACAGGGACGGGGCGGGGGGAGCACATTACACCGGTGCTCCATACTCTGCACTGGCTGCCTATAGCGTACTGAACCAGATTCAAGGTGTTAGTGTTGATCTATAAAGCCCTGCACGGTCTGACCCCTTCATACCTCGGGGACCACCTCGCCCTCCGCGCCTCAGAGCGATCCCTTCGGTCCACCGGGGGTGCCTTTCTGGAGGTCTCCTGTGTAAAACGGGGGGCCACAATGGAGAGGGCGTTCTCGGTGGCCGGGCCGCGGCTTTGGAACTCCCTCCCGGAGGAAGCCCACCTGACCCCAGGTTCATTGGCATTTTGTCAAGCCTGTAAGACCTGACTGATTGCCCAGGCCTTCGGAGGGGAGGATGGGGTAGTTGGGGGGTATTTTAAAGACATTTTTATGATATTTTAAATTTGATGAATGGGGTTGTGTATTTTTAAATGGATTTTTAGGGTATTTTATTTGTGTGTTTTATGTTGTAAGCCACCCTGGGATGCCGTGGGCATGAGGGGGTGGCTAATAAATGTTTATAATAATAAATAATAAATAAATAAATCTAGCAACATCCATCCCAGGGCACACTTAGATCTTATCCTTATCTTCCCCTTCCATCTGATGTTACCCATAAAATCTCACTTAAACCCTCAAACACCTTCCATATCCCTCATGCAAACAAATGTATAATCAGATGTCATCACTCATATTGTGTACATTTCTTTTTTTTCTCTCTTTCCTTTTAGGAAATGGTCCTGCATTTAAGGAATGTCACCCATGGACTCCATGGATCTTTCGATGTAGGACAGGACACCCTGACTCATGGTTAAGGTAATCATGATTCATGCAACTGAACTTAACAATAAAAGGCAACAGTCACTCTGGACAGCAATACTCTGAGCCAAAGAAAAGTGTTCTGTAGAGCATGACCTGGATTAGCAACGGCAAAGAACAACCTATAATTTCCTGACCACGTCTCTGGTTTGACTTGCCTCCAAGAAAATTATACTTTGGGCAACATTACCACAAAGCTAAAAATGGCAACTCACTGGTGATGCAATATTATTTACTCTCTGCTTTCATAAGAGGGAGGAAGTGTAATCTGGACATGATCTTTCCAGAAATGTCTTCACGAGCACAATTCTAGTTCCACTGGAGTCAATCAGTCTTGAAGAAAGGGGGGAAAGAGGGGTACAATTGTACCAGGTCCCCAAGCTGGGATGGGCCCCCCAAAATAAACGCTAGCAGCTGTGTAAATAAAGTAACAGGTTTCCCAAGAAATTGGTTTGGCCAGCCACTAGGTAATGGTGATGGAAGGAGGAGAGGTTGGGAGCCCCTAGCTACCGTTATGTAGTGCAAACCTCTCTCTAGGAGAATGTCAACTGCAAAATTCATATTCCTTCCAGGAGACCAGCATTTCAACTAAACAGTGTGGCATAAATATTTTTTTAAAAAATAAAAAAATCCCTCTGCCCCAGAGTCACTCACACCCTAAAATGTCTTCATCGCTTCTCCCTATGCCTGGAACTCCCTCCCCGGATACATTTGTTCTGCTCCCTCCCTCCCAATCTTCAAATCCCTCCTAAAACTACCTTTTCCTTCAGACTTTCCCTAGCTCCTCCCCCCAGACTGTTCACTGATGCTTCCCCTACTGTCTTTTCACTCAGGGTCTCCTTGTCCTGCGTAACGAAGCTAAGCACGTGCATCTGCAACCTTTCAACTTTAGCCCTGCCTCTCCATATGTTCCCCTCTCCTTGTCTCCCCTCCCTTGTCTTTCCTAGACTGTAGGCCCTTTGGACAGGGGTCTGCCTCTGATTAATAATTGCACAGCTCCAGGTATATTGTTGGCACTAAAAGAATAATAATGAATACTAATAAAATAGCTTGGGCATGTTGGCCAATCAAAGGCATGACAGATGTTGACACATTATTAATTATTATTATTATTATTAGCAAGCATTTATATAGCACCAACAATGTACCTGGCACTTTACAAATTGGGTGCTTATGGACATTGGGTGCTTATGGACATTGGGTGCCTGCACCAGCCCCAGGTGACCTGTCTGTCTAAAGACGCGCCGCCAGATGTTGGAACGGAGCAGGCAACGCAATTGAGTTGTGGGCAGCAGCCTAGAGCATAATTCAATCCATCTGCAACTCTATGGTGCAGGGGGGGGGGGGGCACTGCGCAGGCAGACCGCAGCCCAGGGATCCTGCCAGCTCCATTGAAACCTGACTCAAGCAGGGCTGGATGCAGGGGTGCACTCTCCAAGCAGCTCCAGGGGTGGCCAGCCTCCCTGTCTGTCTAAAAGTACCCATTGTGTCTTGATAGGAAATCGTTTCAGACAATTATAGCCCATCAGCTTCTGTAACATCTTAAGTATCGTCTCAAACATGGCCTCTCTTTCCCACACGGAGCTGAATCCTGCTCATTTTACTCACTCAAGTGGTCTCATTAAAGTCAATTATGTTGCATAAGTAACGCTCTGGGAGGTCTAGGGACATCTGGATGGTGGAGAAGAATGAAGACAGAAGGTGAAATTTAGCACCAAAATAGACCTCACGTCTTCCCATTGTCAGCTTGGACCTACAGGGACCTGAAAAACCACCTCCCTTCATGGCTTCCCAGAACTTTGGTTTCTGCACCTTGCTGGGAGCAAGGAACGCTGCTCTGAACAGAAAGGAGGGGGAAAAAAACCTGCATGAGTTAATGTGCAACAGATTTGAAGATGGATTGGATAGCACTGAGGTAGAGGGGAGTTGTGGAAAGCCAACAGTGCTAGGTGAGCTTTCTGCTTGAATTTGGAAGGAACTAAAGAAAAGTACTTGGATTATTAGTCGGGCAATGCACAGGTTTTTAAAAAAATATTTGTTGGCTATCACATTTGATGTACCATCAGCTGATTGTCTGTTTAGAGGGAGCTTGTGCTGGATAAACCCTCTCTTATCGACAGAACAAGAACACCACGTTCAGTGTCAGTGCGGATTCTCCCTGTACTGCCTCTCCCCATGGGGTTAGGTAGGAACAGGAAGATTGGTTAGCGTCCATGCCCACAGAGCAGAGACTGTGGGTATTTTCAGACGTGACGGGGCCAATTGGCCCCAGCACAGAATCACCCCGGCACAGAATCACCCCTTTGATTCCCCGCCGGGGCCACCGCGTAACGGGCCAACAGACGTGGTGGCCGATCCCGGCGGGGAATCCGGGGGGTGGGGGGACAGGGCTGCACGACCGGGACCGCCGTTCGCATGGTGAATGTGATTCCCCCCCCCCCGTGATTCACGGGGGTGAACATCTGGGAGGGGGGAACTTTCGTTCCCCCCAACAGACGTTCCGTGATCGCGATCACCATGTGGGGATTCACTGTGGTTGACCGTGATCAAGTAACGTCTGAAAATACCCTGTGTAGTCTAATGGATAAGACAGGGGTGGGGAGGAATCTCAGGTTTGGGGGCTGAATTCAACTGTGGCAAGTTTTTATGTGGCTCTTTTCCAGTTCCTGGCTCTAGCTCCTGTATTCAGTTCCTACTTTC
The DNA here is from genome assembly GCA_003113815.1 of Sphenodon punctatus. Classification (NCBI taxonomy): domain Eukaryota; kingdom Metazoa; phylum Chordata; class Lepidosauria; order Sphenodontia; family Sphenodontidae; genus Sphenodon; species Sphenodon punctatus. The sequence goes on from QEPC01011180.1 coordinate 4,340,526, forward strand.
AACCACTGAAAAGCTAAACTCAGGGTAAGGGAACAGAGATGAGGGCATGTAGCAAAGATAGGGGACAAATCCTTGGCACAAATCCATGATCTGGGACCTCTTTTTCTTGAGTGCGCCCCTTAAACACCCCATCCCCAACTTCTGTGCAGCCTTCAGAGCTTGTACTACTTTTCAGAGTGGGCCCCAGGAAGGAAAAGATTCTTCGCCCCTGGAATAAGGTGTTGGCCTTGGACCTGGGAGACCAGGGTTCAAATCCTGATTTGGCTATGAATTCCCTGGGAGGCATTGGGCAAGCTGGTATCCCTAAATCTCAGTCCTCCATCTGTAAAATGGGAGTAATAATGACTTCCCTCACAGGACTGTTGTGAGGGTGATAAGGACTGTAGCACTGAAAGACAAATTCTATAAAATTAATACAGTCCTTGGTCAAGTTTGCCAATGAAGTTATCTGTTTCAACTATTTCAGAGTGGAAAGGTTTGTACAGCCAACTGGGCAAGGGACCATGGTGGTTATAGTTAATTATTGATATAGTACCAGCAATGTGCCTGGCACTAAACAGTCATGGTTATAGAGACAGGTCCCTGCTACAAGGGACGTACAATCTAGATCAAGATCCCCAAGATCAAATATTTTGGCCACCTGCCACTGGCGCCTTGATTCAGAAATTCGGTCTTGAAATTATTTATATTAATTTGGCAAAGAAATCTAACGCTGCAAACTTCAACTTGCACTGGCATGGCATTACACTGAAGGGATTGGTACTCATGCCAGCACTATGGGCTAGCACCTGCATTAAACAGCTTGAGGATCGTGCTGCCTACGTATAACTCACTTGTATCCCCCCCATTTCCCATAATGAAAACAGCAAAACAATATTTTTCAAACAAAATCTTTTTAGGCTGTTAGCACCCTCTGCTGGCTGATGAGAGGAGGCTCACATGAAAGTGAAATTCCCAAGGGTGAGATGGACCATACTCTCACACAGATTACATTAGAGATTGATGGGCCTGAGCTACTTTGCTTGCCCCAAATTTGAAGGTGTTTGAGTGCCAGTTTTTGGTTACGCCACCAAGTCTGGATCCAAACTTCCTTGGTTTGTAAGTGACCCAATCTAGGCTTCTAGCTTGAGCACATCTTGAGTAGGTAGACCCAATCACTGTTCAGCATCCCCAGTTGTGATGATGGGACAAGACTTTGTACCTTGCCTGCTAGGTAGGCTTTCAGCCAATGGATGTTCTAGCAGAGAATGGCAAATTTTAGTATAGCTGCAATGAAGAGGGCTTTGGAAGTTTGGGAACCAAATTCAAAGATTTGTTTCTTTAACAGATCTTCAAAGTTTCAAACTCACACCATTGCAAATTTTCACACCAAATCGTTTTTTGTTTCATTTGCACAGTTCACTTGTTTAGCAAACTCTAGATCTGTCCTCCGTTCGGCATGCTTCTTCCTCGAAGTCAAAGCAAGCTAAATGAAGTCAACAAGGTAGGATTGAACAATGATGATTTTGGGCTTTGTTACACAAACAAATTAAGGTCACAGTCCTCCGCCCAGTGAAGTAAACGGCAAAACTCCTATTGACTTTAACGGTGGAAGGTCATCCTCGGAATAGCAACATTCTAGATTAATAATGGAATAATAAATTAATAAACACTGAATACTGGAACACTGAACAATGAACTGCAGATTCCAAAGTGACCTATGTGGACAGAGGTTTCAATGGACAGATCCTCCTTCACCATGGGCTTTAGTGTATCAGTCTCTATAGATTATGGATCTGTGCCGGTCTAGAGAGGTCCTGATGGGGAATCAACACAACTAGAGGACTTGGACTTGCTGAGAAGTGGAAGCAGAGGGATTGTTTGGCTGGGAGACATGGGGTGTTTTCAGACATGATGATGGCTGGCATTAACGTGCTTTCGCCACTGTCATGTTAGAAAACGCCTGCCAGATGTTTGCATGGGATGGATTCTGACAATGGTGGCAGCTAGTCCTGGCTATGACTTGGAGATGTCCCCGAGTCACAACCTGGGCTGTAGTCGCCACCCCAGTTGGAATCCTGCTGCCCGACTGGGAATAAAGTGGGCTTTCACATTTGAAAACCTGCTTTATTCACCACGGTGGGGGGAGGGGGACAGGCACCACGGTGGCCCTCACTGACCTGTCAGGGAGGGGGTGAGTCACTAGACGCAGCGTGGAGACAGGGCCAGGTGGATGCACGTCCATCCAGCTCCCTGCCCTCTCCAGCGGCCAGGCCCCTGTCACATTAGTTCGGGGGCCTGACTGGATCCCAGCCACGGTGCTGGTCCCACTCCGGACCGGGTGAGTCCATGAGGGCATTTTGGCGCCATCACATTAGAAAGCACCCATAGTAATCAGAGAACTCAGCTTGGGAGCTCTGAGGAGTTGAGTTCTATCTCCAGCACTGTGCGATTTGGGGTAAACTTCCCCCCCCCCTCTTTATGCCTCTGTTTCCTCTCTCACTCTTTGTCTAGTTAAACTGCAATATGTTTGGGGCATGAATTGTCCTCTACCGTGTATCTATACAGCATCATCACAAACCCTGGTCTAGCTGGGGCAGAGTCTCACGGTATTGCAGAAAGTTCATACCCAGGTGAACACAGGGAAGGCTGCTGCTCCTGCGATGGGGTTAGACAGAGCACCCAGACTGATTAAAGAAAAAGTTCAGGTCACAGAAGATACAACAGGGGAATCTCTCTTTGATTTCCTCTTCATGGCAACCGATGATGAATTACGCAGCATCGCCAAGTAATGTACGTCTGAGTCAAAACAGCCACCAACCAAAAACATCTCTCTCCAGCAAGGGTGAGAATTCATAGGGTTCAGCTCCAGTGGGAGCTGCCGGCCTGTTTCCCATTCAAGTAGCAGGCTAGGATTGCTGGAATGCTCTCGCCTTAGTTAGAAGGGGAACTCAGGAGGGGCTGGTGCTAGACAATGTCTCCATAACTGGCCAGAATTCTTTCCCCACCGAGCTGATGAGCTGAATGGAGAGGATACTCCTAGCATAATTCAACCTGCAACTAAAGGGCCTTTTTGCTGTGTGTGTGTGTCAGGGCAGACACTCTGAAGTTGCTCTTGAATTTTCAGCTTTGCCAGAGTGGAATCACCACTCAGGGTTTTCAATCATCATTTCTGGGCTTATGGTTTCAGGAAGCTGGAGCAGCATGATCACAAGAGAGGCAGATGCAAAAGATACAGAAGATTCAGGAGATCCAGCACCTTAGGCACTTGCATTTAATTGCCATGTCGGAGCCTTGGCAAGCCCCACCACAAATTTTTTTTTATTTAGTTAGTTCAATTTGTATCCCGCCCCTCCTGCGAACAGCTCGGGGCAGCTAACAACTTCATCATAAAAACAATTTGAAAACAGAATATAAACCATCCATAAAAGCACTACAATAAGCTGGGATAAAAACAATAAATAAATAAGGGTGGGGGAAGATAAAACACCCCCTAACACCTCCCCCTCAAAGGCCTGGGCGAACAGCCAGGTCTTACAAAGTCACCGAAATGTCAAAAGGCTTGGAGTAGGCGAGCTTCCTCCAGGAGGGAATTCCAAAGGCACGGCGCGGCCAACAAGAATGCCCTCTCCACCGTGGCCCCACGCTTAACATGGGGGACCTCCAAGAAGGCACCCCCGGTGGACCGAAGGAGCCGCTCTGGGGCACAGAGGTGGTCCCTGAGGTATGAGAGGCCCAGACCATGAAGGGCCTTCTATATTAACACCAATACCTTGAACCTGGCTCGGCACGCTATTGGCAGCCAGTGCCAAGTCCGGAGCACAGGTGTTATATGCTCCCGACAGCCCGTCCTCGATAGGAGATGGGCCACCGCATTCTGCACTAGCTGCAGCCTCCGAACCAGGAACAAGGGCCCTGGTTGTGTCTGAACGCTGCAAGCAAGGGGTAATCTAATATGTACCTTTCCATGAAAATGTCATGTCTGAACAAAGTGAACATAGTCTTATATTTTTAAACTTTGAGAGGTTTCCTCTCCACTTATCAGAGATGGGCATCTGCTGCAGAGGAGAGCATTCCCCAAACCTGCTTCTGGAAGAAAGAAAACGGTTAACTTGCCAGCTTCAAAACAAAATCTTCTGGATGCAGTTTCCCCAAGATTCCTGGCTGTTGGAGATGAGAGTGCCTTGGTGATTGCTCTAGAACAGAGGTGGTATCTCAGGCCCGAGGGCCAAATTTGTCCCCTTTCTAGTACTTGGATCTGGACCCTGAATCCAGGTCGTACCCAGAAGCCCTGAAGTAATTAGCTCAGGGTAAGTGAGCAGAGATGAAGGTACGCACACGGAGTTATAGGATAGATCCAAGGCACAGATCTATGATCAGAGGCCACCTCTCACCCCTTCATGAGCACAGCTGTTAAGCATGCCTGCCCTATGCAGCCCTTGGGAGCCTGAAGTGGCCCCTGCAAGGGAAAAGATTCCTCACCCCTGTTCTAGAGGCTTGGCTGATAATTATGCTGAAAACTGAGTTGCTTTCAAACTCTGGGGTAATCGGGCACGGGGGGGGTGGGGTGTGTTACATGAGAGGTTGATGACAGTAGCAGTTATATCAGTGACAACTAGGTTTCACCTGCAAAAGGTGATAGGGATAATTTAATGTAGGGTATGGCAGGAAGATGCACCTTCTCTTTTTAACCTCTGACTCCTAAGTGGTTCATGTGCTCTCTCGCGCTCTCTCTCTCTCTCTCTCTCTCTCTCACACACACACACACACACACAGAGCTATGGCTGTTCCTTTAGGCAGAATAGCTAACTCAAAGTTTCAGTGAAAAGACTGTCCCCAACCTCTACGTTTTCTGTCACTGCTAAGCAGGGGCTGATGTTTGTAACTCCCAGCTTTTTATAAAAGGTCATTTGAGACAGGTCTTCCTCCCACTGCTGGCATTATCAGTGCCTCCTCTCCGCAGGTGCCCTCTTTTTGACTAGGCTCCAATTAACTGCTGGCCTCAGGCTATAAATCAAGTCAATAAAAGGGTCTGTAAAATAAACACAAACGGGCCATCCCCTCTCCATTCAGACTTAGTGAAGTGGTAAAAAAACCCTTCTTCTCTGCACAGCTTAGAGACCTTGTGCTTCAATAGCCTCACAAGAGGGACGCTAAGGTGAAGGGACATGAATACCCCTGACCAGGTCACTAGGAACTCATAGGGTAACAACGCTGGGGGGCTTAGAGGTCATTTCAAGTTCACATCAGCTTTGCATGGAGCAGGCTGGTCTAATTTACAGCTCACAACGTGTTTCAGGAAACCCCAAGTTAGAGTCACAAATAGAATTTGAAAGTCACAGGGGTTAAATAAGCACCATTATTTCTTTATGAGGGAGGCCTGGCCTGCTCAGAACGAGGCATAAATTTCAACCAAAAGACCCAAACCACACATTTTAGCGTAAGAAGTGTGGAAATGCAACTCAGGAGCCTCCAGACCAAATTCTGCTCTCAGGGACACCCACAGAGCCAATCGGTGTTGCTGGCAATTTGCTCCTTACTACTTAACAGTTAATGGAGCCAAATGAGTCCCATGAGGAGAATGGGGAGTCTGCGAACAGCCATTGTTTGGAATACCCAACAGTGCTATGCTCTGTACAAATACACAGCAGGAGACAGTCACTGCACTGAAGAGCTCACAGTCTAAATAGAAAAAATAAAAAGGCAGGAAGAGAGAGAGAGGCATCAAAAAGTGAAGTGACTGACAGACCCAGTAACAGAACCAGATCTTCCATTCCAGTGCCCTCTTCACTAGCCTATAGGATTGCCACAACTATGGGTTTAAAGTGTTTGGCCCAGAGCCTCTGGACTCCAGGGAAGCCAGAGGCACCCCCGGTAAGCTGGAGAAACCAGAGCATTCTGGGGATGGCCATATCAGAAAGGGGGCATGCCATCCGGGTGTTCCCTTTGTGGCTACTTTTCAGATAAGATCACTCAAAGTCAGCATAATTTCAGGGCTGGGATTGATGCAGAAGGGGGAGAGTCAAGGGTTAGGGATGCCCCATCTGGTCCATCTTTGTGGGATCAGTTTCAGGAAGTGACACCGGCCGATGCAGAGGGGTTTTCTGGGGTCTGTTAGGGCCACTTTTTGTGAATTAGATCCTTGCCCGTCCTGGTTGGTGAAAGCCTCTAGGGAGACCTTGGGACCGGTACTGGCGGGATTGATCAATGCCTCCCCCCTTTGGGAGGGCAGGGTGCCGGACTGCCTCAAGGAGTCAGTGGTGCGGCCCCTGCTTAAGAAACCATCATTGGATGTTGACTCGCCCGCTACCTACCGGCCTATCTCTAACCTTCCCTTTTTATGGAAGGTTATTGAATGGGTGGTGGCCCAGCAGGTCCAGGGCCATCTGGATAGCATCAGCTTTCTGGACCCTTTTCAATCAGGTTTTTGTCCAGGATATGGCACCGAGACTGCGTTGGTGGCCTTGGTAGATGACCTCCGCCAAGAGATGGATTTAGGACATTCAACACTTCTTGTCCTGCTGGATCTCTCGGCAGCGTTTGATACGGTGGATCAGGCTTTTGAGACGATTGCAGACCTTTTGTGGGGGGGTGGATGGGACTGTCTTAGGATGGTTCTGATCGTTGCTCTTGGGGAGAAGCCAATGGGTGGTGCTGGCGGAAGAAACATCTAGCCCCCGGGATCTTGCTTGTGGTGTACCGCAAGGTTCCATTCTGTCTCCATTGTTATTTAACATCTATATGCAACCCCTGGGTCATGTCGTGAGATGGTTTGGTGTGTGTTGCCACCGGTATGCTGATAACACCCAGCTTTACCTCTCCTTTTCAACAAACCCAGGTCCTGCAGTCTCAGTGCTTTCCCAGTGTCTGTTAGCAGTGAGTGACTAGATGAGGCTGAGCAGACTGAAGATGAACCCCGATAAGATGGAGGTGATGTTGGTGGGTAGGGCAGTTGAAGTGATGCCCCCCTCCTTGCGGAGGGGATCTGCCCCCCGCTGACCCCACAGGTGCGAAGTTTGGGTGTTCTGTTGGACCCTGGCCTCCACCTGGATCGTCAGGTGGAACGGTGGCAAAGGGAGCCTTTCACCAACTACATCTTTGTGTAGGATCCAGCCATATGTTTCAAACTCTGACCTGGCCACCCTCATCCATGTATTCATCACCTCAAGGCTAGATTACTGCAACGGACTCTATGTGGAGCTGCCCTTGGTGAGGACTCGGAAGCTGCAGCTGGTGCAGAATGCGACGGCCCATCTCCTGATGGGGACGGGCCGTAAGGAGCACATTACACCAGTGCTCCGGGCTCTGTGCTGGCTGCCTATAGCATTCCAGGCCTGATTCAAGGTGCTGGTTTTGACCTTTAAAGCCCTACATGGTCTGGACCCCTCCTACCCAAGAGACCGCCTCACTCCCCAGGCCCTGGAGTGACCTCTGCCAGGAGCGCCTTCTTGGGGATCCCCTGGGGGGCCATGATGGAGAGGGCATTCTCGGTGGTTGCACCACAGATACGGAACTCCGTCCCAGAGAAAGCTTGCCTAGCTCCCAGCCTGTTGACATTCTGTAAGACCTGACTGTTTGCCAGGCCTTTGGGGGAGGGGGGGGTGGAAGATAAGGGGGGGTTGTCTGCCAGTGGGTTTTTACCTCTTATTGTTTTTGTTTTTTTACAATGTTTCAGTAACCTCTTTTGTATATTGTGCTTTTTTTAAACTTATTTTTAAACGTTTTGTGAGCCACCACAAGCTGCCGTAGGGCTGGAGGAAGCAGGATATAAATTATTAAATAAATAAACATGGTCCCTGCTTCTATGGAATTTCATGATGTGATAATGCTCCACGCGGGTGGGTTAAGTCAAAATGGGGTGTGACAGACCCTTTGCCCTGCCCCCTTCAACATGGTCTCGCTCTTTCTGGTTTTCCTCCCGGAGGAAGGTAACAGCCCTACTAACCCATGCTGCTTCAACTCTGTAGCCTACAAAGTAAGGGACCCGGGACCATCCCTTGAACCTACCCAAAATGGCTGGCAATGCCTAACCAATTCCCCTCGAAAGGCCTCACTGTGCTCTTGAACCTCCAGAAAGCATCCCATGCTTTAGCCATCCCAAACCACTTCACCATATCCTGGCCAGTTCACTTCTGTCTGACCTTTAACTAAAGATCAAGTCAGGCAGGTGACAAATAGTTGCTTGTCTTAAGACAGATTGCAGAGCACTTCGTCAGGTTAGTAAATGAAAAATGAAGCATGTTTTTGGTAGGGGAGTAGTACTCCTATCTTTTATGCCAAACAAGTTGTCTGCAAACAAAGCTGTTGTTGGCAAACGTTATTTAACTAAGCATCTTCCAAACAGAGGCCAGGAGACCAGTTTCATCTCTAAATTACCCAGGCTGTGGGTCAGTATAACTCCACTGAATACAATGGAATTACTCCCAATTTACATTAGTGTAAGCGGGAGGAAACTCTAGCTCTCCATAAGACTCACCGGGTAGAATGACAGGGCATGTGCAATGAGGCACCTACCTCTGGCTTCCTGTCCCCTTTTGCATCCAGCACACACATCTTGTCCTCATCTTCACAGCTCTCTTCATGGGCGTTTATAGACGAGACAAAAAAGGCGGCTGATCCTTTGATCAGCCGCCTTTCTTGCCGCTCGTCTATATGCCTGGGCTGCTTTTTAATCCGCGTCGGAGGGGGCAGGCGATCCTGCCCCCTCCGACGCGGATTCCCGGAGTGCCGGCTTTGCGCCGCACTTCCTGGTCCCGTGCGAGGGCGCGCATGCGCACTCGCACTCTGCGCCGTGTCTGAACATCAGACACGGCACGGAGAGACGCCGCGGCGGGGAAACACGGCGTTTAGCGATCCCGCTTGTAAGCGGGATCGTCTATAAACGCCCATGGTCTTCTCCATCCTGTCTTTCAACCCTCATTTTCTGCTCTGTTCCCACCTGGGAGCTTTGCTCCTCCATCACCACTCTCACCTGTCCCAGAGTCTCTTGCTTCCTAAACTGTCTTCACCCCTTTATCCATGCTGTCCTGTCCCCTATGCCTGGAACGCTCTTCCCCAAGCCCATACGCCCTGCTCCTGCCCTCCCAACCTTCAAATTCCTCCTAAAAACCTACCTCTTCTAGGGGTGGGTGACATGGATTCGGATAATCCGTAACTGCTAGTAACAGGCAGTTATGGATTAATCCATACCGAACCGCAACAGGCATGTTGTGGTTCAGTTTAAAATCTATTCAATTAAAAATAAATAAATAACTGCGCACCCACAAAATTGCCACTAGACAGTTTGCACATGCATGACCTTTTCCAAAATGGTGATGGCAGCATCACCACCATGTTGGAAAAGGGCAGCCAGTTGCACATGCGCAGTGTCCATTTCACGTATGTGCAGACCAGCTGCCCTTTTCCAAAATGGCAACAACGCTGCCACTGCCATTACATTTTTGGGCCACGCCAAACTTCGCCGTCTAGGTTGGACAAACGAAAGAGGAGCTGCTCTCAAACCCACACTGCCGCTCTACTCCCAGCCGACCGTTGCCCTAGACAACACCATATACTTGCAGGCGCGAGGCTGGAGAGTTGGATGATCACCTGTAACTCATTGGTGTGGGGCAGCGGGGGGGCGCAGCACAGGCAGACCGTGGGTTGGGGAAACAGCCAGGTCCATCTAATGTGAACCCAGCCAGGGTTGGAAGTGGGTGGACTGGGGGGCACCCCCAGAGCAGATCCAGGAAGAGGCAGCCTCTGCATCTGTCTAAAAACACCTGTTAAGCTGAGATAACAGAATGCTAGTCATTGATGTGGCAAATCAGATTGGAAGCCACTAGTAGATACTTTGTCTAAGTTTTTCTCCTCTACTCTCTATTCTTCTGTAAGGGCTCTACTCCAAATTCTCCCCCCAGTAAAATCTTTCTTCCATGATCTGACAATACACAAATAGCTTCCCTGCTTCCTTAAGGCTAGTTCCCGGATTCTTTGAAGGCCAGCCCTTCCTCTGCCGTCCCATCACTATCTACCCAGTTCTGCCCCCTAAGTGTCCCAACTTGGCTCCTTTTTACCCATTCTTTTACTTTAATAGTGTTCCTTTCACTCCTCCCCTACTATAACCAGTACCAGTGCAAGGGTTTTTGCCATCCCAGGCAAACCCCTGCATATACGCCCCTCACCCAGCCAGCACACCACGCACGTTACGCGCACATCTAGTGTGCAACACGCACGCGCACAGCCTGCTTCTTGGGCACTGAGGGTCCGGCAGCCCTGCTTCCCAGCCTCCGATACAACCACAGAGTTTACCAGTGGTGACGGTAGCAGCTGGATTAGGGACAGGAGAGGCGCCCTATTCAACCTGCAGGAGAAGCAGCTGAATCGGAGGCAGGAGAGACAGCAGTGGAAGCTGGATTGGGAGCAGAGCCACCTACAAGGCATCTCTCCCACCCAAATCCAGTGCAGAACTTATTGCCAAGGCCACCTGGGGCAGCAAGTTGAAGGGGGCACCTTTCCTGTTCCATCCAGTGCAGAGCTTATCGCAAGTGGCAGTAGCAGGGCAGCTGGATTGGGAGCAGGAGAGTTGCTCCCTTCAAGCTAGCGCCCTACGCAGCTGCCTGATGGTAGAACCAGCCCTGACTATAACTCCAGCATGGGTCTATTATGGGCATGTTGCCACCAGCAAACCTCTTTGATTAATTAGGTGGAAGCCATTTTCCGATAATCTTACAGAAAAGATGATGTTAAAACTCAAGCTAAAATGAATACTGCTGTTCTGATTTACGAATCACATTCATTTATGTGTTTCTTTTCACAAACATTCAAACATGAATTTACACCATTCCAGTCGTACAAAGTTTGACTTCACAAATCATACGAACTGAACAAACCACACAAAGTCAAAACGTCCTCCAACTGTTCAAGCCAAAAGGAGCTAAGTCATTGTTGTCGTCAGTGAGGGCAGGATTGCATCATTTGTTTCCGCTGCTGTACCTTTTAAAATGGGGCACCAGCACCTCTGTTACACTTACCTGACTTTTGTTTAACGGTGCTTATTAGCAAAGCGACTGTAACTGATGGAGAACAGCAAACTAAAACAACTGTGAAGAAAACCGTCTCAAACTCCATCAAACTTGCACATCCTTTATTTCTGCCCATACACAGCCTACCTAGTAGGCCAGTTAGTATAAATCCATTCCAGTTAATGGAGCAGCATCCTTTACACCACCTGAGAATCTAGCCTTTGCTTGCAAAAATGTCAACTGTAGGACACTTTAAGCATTAGGGTGAGTGCATATGTGTGTTGAGCAAGGTGAGAGAGGTTACAATCCTTTTCAACATCCCTCCTCTTTGTGAATTACCTTTTGTGTTGGTCATAGGTTTGCAGATCAATGATTATTTCAGAAGCTGAGGTGGGACATCCTTAAGAGTCATTGTGGGGCTCGAAAATTATAGAAAAGGTTTGAGGTGGAAGAGGAAAGAAGGAGATCCCCTCTGAGGCTTCTTTTGTCTGGGTGAGGCACTGTCACAATACACTCGTGGTTTGTCCAGTTAATTACAGAACAATACAAGGCCTAACTCACTGTGATGGATTGTTGATTTACAAGATAGGCGTGTGATAGCCAAAGAATAGTAATTACATGAGTGCTTCCACACTGCCTGTACAGCCCACTGTTTGACTAAGGAAAAGATCCTTCATACCTGCCTTTCCCAAACAGATAAGAGCATAATACACCACAACCCTCAGTAAACAGCAGAGAGCTCTGCCGTTCTCATCTAGAGTAGAGGCAGCCATTCCTCCTCCCCCACATCTCAGTGCTGAAGATTCTTCTGTAGAGACGTTACAATGGACTGGATGCAATGTACTCTTGGCCAATAGTCACCTTTTCTAAAAGGGATTGCTGTCCAATGAAGAGATAAAGATCACCGAAGTGAGGGCCACAGGCCAAGCAGGACAAAGGCCCGGCTTGGGCCACAAAGCCATTCATCATGTAGGAACAAAGCAGTTGTCAGCGTGGACGGCTGCATCCTCCAGGCATGTCAACTGTCGAGAGAGTAGGATGACAAAGCAGTCAAGGCCTGCTAGGCCCGAGTAGGCCTCAAGGAAGATACACTTTAAGTTTCAAGAGAAGAGAAAAAGGAAAGGCCCAGCAGAATGAACCTTGTGCTTCTGAAATGTCCCACACAATGCCCACTACGCCTTTCAAATTCCTGTCAGCTGAAGGCAATTATAATGTCTTTCAAAAGGTTCAGGGGGAGGAAGGGGAAACCAATATTTAAAAGACAGACTTGGCCTAAGAGGGATGGTGAAGTTTGGCTTGGCCCAAAGGTTTGCCACGGTGCAGCGGCTTGTCATTAAAATGCTTAACAGTAGGGCTAAAAATTTAGGGTGAAAATATTTGAGTGAGATCAGTCAGATTCATTTCTCTCTTTAAAAGGTGCGACCATTTCAGCATCTATAACTCTGCTCCGCTGAGCGCTGATACGCTGAACAGCTGTAGCCATAGTGGTTTCCCCCATTCCCAGATCACTCCTCATTAGGCTCCACAGCAGCTGGGCATAGCGGACCAGCCAATTATTGCATCTTGTTCCAATCCACGTATTACAGCAGCAGGATATCTGGCTGGGAGTTAATAATTACACAGAAGTGTTACACAGAAATAGGGGCAACTGGAAATGGGATCAGTCACGCTGGCCTCTATTTTCCTGTCGCAGCTGCCATTTTGCAGACCGTGGTCATCACTAAGTAAGTATTCAATACTAAAACTCCTTCACGTAACTCTTGCTTACACACTTTGGCCGCATTCCAACAGGGGTTAACCAAAGTAACCACTTTGACTTAATCAAATTGAAGTAGCTAATCTAATCCATTCTGGCAGCATTCAGATGAACACCGTCAACCAAAGTCAACTTCTCTCCTACCAGAGATGTTATGATCATTGAACCATGGTTGTCCCCCTACACTGATAAGTGTTCACTAGGGATGGGCAGTTTGGATTTGGATCAATACGAATCATCTGAATTTGGAAGATTCGTATTGATAAGAATCAATAAGAACTGTACTGGGGATACGAACCACCAAAATTCAGTTTGTATTTCACTCTTACATCAAAGCTCCTGGGAGCAGAGCAAAAATAGCTGCAATGGCTATTCTGTGCATGCACAGCCACTTTCCAAAAATGGGAAAAGGGGGGGGGGGGGGGAGAGAGAATTTTATAAGGTTAGTTTTGGTGTTGGTTTAATTGTATTGTGGGGACTGCAGGGGGAGAGGGATTTAGGGACAACCAATGCCCCTCTGGGAGAAAGAAAGGCAGGGTTTGTAGGGGAGAATACGTGGGGAGAACGGAGGAGACCACAGGGTGAGACTCAGGAGTGGAGGGTGGGATGGTATGTGAGTTGGGATTTTGAGGTTTTATATGCATGATTTATTTGTATGGTGTTTTTATTGCACTGAGATGCCCTGGCTCTTGGAGTCATGAGTTGACAGATAGCCCCCCACTCCCAAACTTACATTTGTTTAAAACAAAACTCATTATTTTTACACTAATCTCATGATTTTGGAAGCCAGACTCATTGGGTGCTTTTAGAAAGACAGACAGCAGCCCACCTCTGCTCCACCACATTCCCGGGCAGTCCCTCCTTCAAAGGTGGGCCGCAGGGGCGGCTGGTGGGTTTTGATGCTGGAGGGACACTGGGGCAGTAAGGCCAGCAGGCCTAGGGACGGAGCCAGAGGGATGGTAGGCAGAGCCAGGGGGACGGTAGGCCAGTGGCATGGCATAACCCAGCAGCAAGGAGTTCCCAGGGTTAACATCGGATGGAAGAAAAAACAGTCTACATGCACATCAAGCTTAAAATAAATAATTTATAAACCCAAAACACAGGGACTCATCCTTGTAAAGCACCCCAGTCACAGCCCGAGTCCAATTTTACCAGCACATCCCATTTCCAGCATTTTGAACACAACTGAAATAAATCGCATGACTTGCAGTGACATCTCTCTCAGGATTCCAAACCTCAATTTTACAACACACAGTCCCCCCTTCACTAACACACTAGCCCCCCCTCCCCTCCCAGAGAACCCAGGAGCCCTGGCTCCCAGGCCCCTGCTCTAACCCACTAGCCCCCACCTCCCCTCCCAGTTAACCCAGGAGTCCTGGCTCCCAGACCCCCAAGCCCCTGCTCTAACCCACTAGCCCCCACTTCCCCTCCCTGAGAACCCAGGAGTCCTGGCTCCTAGTACCCCGAGCCCCTGCTCTAAGCCACTAGCCCCC
>QEPC01011180.1:4354945-4376240 GCA_003113815.1 Sphenodon punctatus
CCCACCCCCGGGCCCCCCACAATTAAATTTACTCACCGCGGGCCGGCTCCCTTGTCGCCGTTGGTCATCCTTGCTGACTGGCCTGTTCACCTCCTCCTCGGCCCTGGCTGAAGCAGTGTACGTGCCGGAGCAGCAGGAGCCGAGCCTCTCGCTGCTTCCCCACGCACTGCTTGAGGCCCGTGCCAGGCATGAAGCAGCGCATGGGGAAGCAGCAGGAGACTCGGCTCCTGCTGCTCCCGCAAACGCTGCTTCACACCGGGCCTGGGGCAAGGGACTCAGGGAGGCCGGGAGCTGCGTGTGCAGCAGCTCCCAGCCTCCCTCCCCCCCATACCCGGGCACCCATGTTGGGCACCCAGGTATGGAGTTTCCCCCTGCCCGGCCCCCGCAATGAAAGAGTGCCCCCTGCCGGCACTCTTTCATTGCAGGGTCCCATTAAGCGGAATGGACTGCACTTCTAGCTGCCCATTCTGCATAAAGGGAGAACGCCTCCCTTTTGACCCTGAAGGCTTCCTTAGGAAGCCTTTAGGGGGTGGGGTGGGAGTCACTGGTTTGTGCACGCGTACAAACCAGTGAAAATGCTCTGAGCCAGTTCAAAGAACCTTGTTGAAGTAGCAACCTTCTGAAGGTTGCTACTTCAAACAAGGTTCTTCGAGTTGGCTCCGCACATGAGCCCAGGCTCAGCCGGTGCGATTTTTTTCTTTTCTTCCCCTTTTCTTCTCCCCGGTCGGCGGGGACGCGGCATCGGGTGGGCTGGGGGGGGGGCATTGCCCCTGATTTCCTAGGGGGCGGGCCACCACTGGTGGGCCAGCAGATGTGCAGGTGGACCAGCCCTGCTTGCAGAGCGCAAGAACATCCAGGAGCACCGGCAGCAGAGCAGACCGCCAAAACCCAGGGCACCAGCCCAAGCTGGAGCTGCTGTCTGTCTGCTCAGTAGAGAGGTAGCCACTGCACCTCCACTATTGGATGGGGGTTTCCTGGGCAACACCATAGAGTTGCGGGTGGCAGCCTAGAGTCACATGATCTGCCCGCAACTCTATGATATGGGGGTGGGAGGGGTGCTGCGCAGACAAACTGTGACAGCCGCTGGTTCTGTTTAAACCCAACCCAGAAGGGCCTGCAAGCGGGTAGATGTGGGGGTGACCCCCAGAGTCAGTCCAGGGGTGGCCAGCCCCACATCCATCTGAAAACACCCATTGTTTTTGTAAACCTGGGGTTGGGAGTACTGAATATATGCATCATTAGTATGCAGTCTTTGGTATGGCAGGAGGGGAGAAAATTAGAAATCTTTTAGACTCATTCTTTTCCTGCTCTGATTCCTTGTCACTTAAAACTGCCATCCTTGCAGTACACAAAAATTAGTATCTTCCATTTTTACAGACAGAATGAAGGGCTCTGCTAGTTAAGACTTGGGACAAGGGCAGCTGTAAGCATCTAACACAATATGCAGTTTTTATTATCCAGGATGGACACAGGGTAGTATAAGAAGAATTTATTAATTAGTCTGACTGTCAAAATCATGAGATTAGAGTAAAAATCATGATTGGTTTTTTTAAATAGAATTGTAAGTTTGACATAGCAGAATTTATTAGTACTTCATCCATAGTGTAATAATAAAAACTGCATATTGTGTTAGATGCTAACAGCTGCCCTTCTATCAAGTCTTCATTTGCAGAGGTAGTGGCCCTGCGTCCAATCTGCCACACACTTAACTCCCCACCCCCACTGCCAATCCTCCACCACACCACCCCTAGCCCCTCACCACATTCTCTCTCTCTCTCTCTGGCCCGTTCATTCTAGTAATGTGGCTATTAGACTGAATGGTCCATTGAAATGAATGCCGGATTGCTTTCCCATTGAAGTCAATGGGAAAATTCAGATCCGTAAGTACAGAAATCTGTAATGGTGCTGTGAGAATTTCGGATTAATCTGGAATTGTTATTTTTGGACAGTTACAGATTAATCTGAATCCATAACGCCCATCCCTAAATATGGACAACTCCATTCAGGTCTACGGCCACATTCACACCTGACGGGCCGGCACTTTAAAAATTAGGCGAGGCAAAGATGTGGCATTGGGGAGGAGCCCGATGCTGCGAACGGGGCTCTGCTGCGGCTTTACCCAGGCATGACAGGGCGCAAAATCCAGCCCAGTCATGCGCAGGTAAAGCCGCGGCAGAACCCCATTCGCACCAGTGCTACTTCCGGCATCGGGCTGCTCCGCGCTGCCGCATCTTTGCCTTGTGTCATTTTTAAAGCTCCACCCCGTCAGGTGTGAATGTGGCTAACCTCTCCGTCAGAATGGATGTGGAGTGGAGCAAGGCAAGAGATGACCGTCATTATGATCCATACATTTCTGTGTGGAGATAAAATCACCTTAATGTGCTGGCAGCTTGCTCACGTTCATAAGAGGTTATTTGAAGCTGGAAAAGAACTCTGATACTTAGCAATTGGAGAGAGAGTCACATTCTTTGACTGAGCCAACTAAAGGTAAACATCTATGTGCCCCCTTGCAATGGCGCATACCCCTATTAAGGCTGGCAAAGTGGAATTCAAATCTGTCTTGGGGGGAAGCAAACCTCTGAACCCCCTGAACTCTCCCCCCCTGCCCCCCCCCCCCCAGTACAGGAAATGGCCCAAGCATCCTATTTGGAGGCAAATTGTTTCTTTCACCAACATTTGGGAGCAATGAAATCTCAGAGATTGGTTCCGGCTCACTGTAAAGAAAGGTGCTATATACAATATTTGGGGGCCAATTCCAGCCCAGTTTTGTTGTCCCTTCAAGCCTCAGAGATCCAGGGCTTTGGTTTGGGTCCATCTCTCCTTCTGCGCTGTTCTCTCTTCTTTCCATCTCGTTACGACTCCTGGGACTTTTCTTCCCTGCGTCATGTTTGGTGACTTTTTGCTTATTTTTCTGCAGTCAGGAGAGATGCCGCGGAGCTGGAGCTGGGCCCTTCCACCCATTAATCAAAAGCTACAAGTTCTCTGCGGGGAGACAAAACCTCTGTGTGTTTTCTCCAATATTCCTGGAGCAAGGCATGGAGGGCAGGCAGGGCTGGGCCAAAGGACCCCAGTAAGATTAACATTTTATTCAGAGACCTATTAATCAAAGTCAGGAGTGGCGTGAAGTGGCACCAGGGGAGAAAAACGGCTGGACGGCCGAGGCCTTTTTCTTTCCTTCCCCGCTAAAGCTCACCATCATGTCCTGATTTACTGCAATTCAGTCACAGCGCTGGATGGATTGAAGCTGCCGAGGCCTCCCCTCAACCCCCCAGGCTTGGGCCATCCAGGTAAACTCTGGTTTTTCTCATTTCAAGCAAACAGCAAATGATTCTGGCCCATATTCAGGCCTTGTTGAGGAGACTGACCAACCCAGCAGAGAAGGATATAAATGGTCCTATAGAAAAGGAAAGAGCTACATGGCTGGCACTGGAAAGAGTCAGGGATGCACACGTCTAGTTTGAAAAAGTTATGTGTCTGTTCCTCCACAGGCCCTACCTGCTCTACCGCCCAGGAGACATGGCAAAAGCGTGGTGGCCATTTTGACTCATCTGGGGAATCTGAGAAAGAGTCACATGAAATGCATTTTCAGAGATAATTTTGTTTTAGAAACCCTTCACCAGAACAACCCTGTCCCTGCATCGTGCTGTTTTTTTGGGCTTCCTTTAAAACAGGAAGAAAGGCAACAGGCTCACTCATCTTTCCCACAGTACCCCTTGCTGGAGTGCCTTATTGTCACCAAGTACAGCTTCAGAGTTCTCCACATTCCCTAACAAGTCCAGTTCTACAAACCTTCCGAACTACATGCCTTCACTGGTCTACCCCTCATATTATTATTATTGTTGTTGCTCTAAGCCTTCTCTCTTCCCCTGTTGGATTTTGCTTACTTCTTCCCACCCCCCCAGCTCTCCAACAAGCTGGAGGCTCCCTGTGGTAGAGCACCTATAAGACCCTGCAGGACTAGACCCCGAGAGGGGTAAGTTGTTGCAGGGTGCTGTCCTCAAGAGGCAAAGCCAAGAGGTACAACAGCAGACACTTAAAAACCTGGCAGAAGGTTGCTAGGGAAAGAGCTCAGAGCCTACAGTTGCATATGGCCCTGTGAGCCACTGGCCTGAGTGGCTGCGGGACAGCTGAGCAGGGTCTGACTGAGCCAGCCCAAACATAGATTGGCTTCTTCTCCCAGACTGACCGGGGATCTGGAACAAGAGGCTTGCGAGAGCCAGAGCAGGGAAACCTGAGGAGGCCCTGGCTGGGAGGATTTTGGAGGAGAACCTTGAGAGACTGGTCTGGATCTGTACATTATTTATTTATTTGGATTTTTATCCTGCCCTTCCCTCGAAGGCTCAGGGCGGCTTACAGAAATATGAAATAAAAACAAAGAAAAGTAGGGACAAAGTAGTGTGGAGATGTCTTTTATTGGACCAACTGAAGTTGGTGGAAGCGTACAAGCTTTTGGACCTCACAGGGTCCCTCATCAGGCAGGTCAAGAGGAACCTGTGAGGTCCAAAAGCTTGCACACCTCCACCAACTTGAGCTGGTCCAATAAAAGATGTCTCCACACTATAGGGTGGCCAGATATACACATTTTAGACGACACTTATGAGAAGTACAGGTTGCAAGGCTGCATTGGCTCCAGTGCAGCCTTGCAACTTGGATTTTCCATACATGTCTTCTAAAATTTGCATATCTGGCCACCCTGCCACACTACTTTGTCTCGGTTGCCTATATTTGGGACCAACACAGCAACCACACTCTCTCTAAACAAAGAAAAAAACAAACCCATATAACACATATTAAACCCATTAAAAAGAAACCCTAACCACCAGCCACTCACAGGAGACGGCCACACACCACCGACAGGCAGTCAGCTGAGTAGCTTCTGGGTTCCCAATTACCCCAGTTGCTCTGGGTGTTTTTAAATTAGCAAGGCGGAGTGGAGAGGGGGCGTGGCCGCTGGGTGGCACAGCTGTGGTGCAGTCACTCGGGTGGAGTGCATGGGAAAGGGATTCTAACGGGCAGCTCCCAGCGTGGCTACTGTGGCAACCACCTCATAGTCCCCCTGCCATGGATCATGGACGAGAAACGCGATGGGCTGGCCTTTGAAACTGACATGAGCCAGCTGTCACTGCTGAGAACCGGGCTCCCCAGTGCTCATGGCCAGTTCCTAGGACTTGACTCTCAAAGGCCATGCCCGCCACCTACAGTGCCTAGGAGCGGCAGACCACTCTGCTGGCGTGGGTGGCTGCCCCGGTTCAGATAGGCAGGGGCTGCGTAATGGCAGCGAGTTGCCATGCACCTTTTTTGGCTTGCCCTGCACAGCGCACTCTAGATTTCTCAGCAGTGCTCCGTGAGCGCTCATGAGTAGGTGCCATGTGGCTCACAGGAACGTACATCCCCCCCGCTCCACCGTCAGATGAACGGCAGCGTCTCATTTAAAAACACCAACTGTCTATTAAGCCCAATATTTCACTCTGCCTACTCCTCAACTTACCAAAAAACAGCAGCTTTATTCTTCCCTACCCGATGAGGTATTCGCTTTGAGGGGCAACACTATTGTTATTTGTTATTTATCATTTCTATAGTGCCTTCCATGTTTAAAGTGCTTTACAGTCCTTATCTAGTTCACCCCCACAACAGCCTTGCGTGGGTAGGTCATTCTTAGGCTGATTTCTCATGAGCAGCCTTTTCACATAAGCTCCCTTCAGCAATGCGGGAGCATGTGCTATTCAAACGTAGCGCAGCTCCTGTCTCGGGGGAAAGGAGGAAGTACGGCTCTCCCGTCGACAAGCTTGCGCATCGGACAGAGTAGTGAAATCCTACCCTGTCTGATGTGCAAGCTTGCCAGTAGGAGCGCTGCACGTTCTCCTTCCCCACGAGATGGGAGCTGCACTACATTTGAATAGCACATGCTCCTGCAGCACCAGGGGCTGCACAAGCAGCATTGTGGGAAAACAGCCTTATTCCCATGATACAGATGGGGGAACTGAGGCTGAGAGATAGTGACTTGCCCAAGGTCACATGGTGAGCTCATGGCTAAGGTTGGATCCAAACCCTAGACAGATTTCAATATCCCTGTGCCCTTCATTAGCCCAGGGTTGGGTTCCCTTCATCACAACCAGACTCAACTGGAATCAGACAAGGGGGAGAATCAGTCTCTCCCCCTTATAGCCAGTAACCATAGCACTTCGGGGGGTGGGGGGGTGGATATACACTCTCTTAGGCAGGGTTTGGAGGTGTGGTTCACAAGGGGAGCCCTGGAGCTGGGAGGGCAGGAAAGGAGCTGGGCTTCCTTGATTAGAGAAGGATAAGGCCACCGGGAACTATATTCCTGGGACTTTGAGCCAGCAGTACCATGGAAAACTACCTGCTCCAAGAGGAACATGACAGGCATTTCTGTCTCTTGGGAAAGGAAATCTGGTGGTTGTGCAGCCTGCTGAGTGTTGCTCAGGAAAGATTAATTATTAATTAATTAATTTATTATTATTATTATTACTTATACAGCACCAGCAACATGCCTGGCACAGTTGTTAGTAACAGTTTGGCACAGTTTGTAAATTAAAGAAGGGTCCTGCCCTGTGAGGCTTACAATCCTAGGATGAACAAGGGGGAGGGGAACATAGGGAAAGCCAGAAGTACATACATTCCCATTTTACAGATGGGGAACAGAGGCTGAGAGACTATGAGCATTTTTACACACACCTTAAAGTTCCAGATTTTTCAGTCTTCTGGGTTTACAAGTCCACAAGTAAGTTCCAGATGCATTTTTCACTCTCTTACTCATACACTGTCCTTAGGCAGTTCCTGGATGCATTCTTCACACAAATGCTGCCCTGAGGCAGCCTAAAGTAGCCGCAGCTGTAGACGTGACACTGCCATGGAAACCAAGTGACCACAACTGCCTGAAGCAAAGCAGTTTACCAGGAGAACGTTTTAGACACAAAAGTTCTGGAAGAAGTTCTACGCAGTTCAAAGAGCTAGATGTTTAAGATCTGAGTGAGTGATTTAGACACAGAGAAAGTTCAGGATGTAACAGAAAACATGCAGGAGAAATGTGTGTGTAAAAACACCCAACGACTTGCCCAAGGCCACTCTGCAAGACCATGGCAGGATTTGAACCTTGGTCTCCCAAGTCCAGCCCCTGAGCCAGCAGGCTATACTGGAAGAGCCAATACTGTGCTTTCTCAGACAAGAGTATTTGTTCCTGTAGGCAGGAGTGCAAAACCCTTCCCCCCTCTTGGAAGGGTTGCCACCTATGCACATTTTTAGGAAACACTTATGAAAAATACATGGTGCAGGGCCTGCATACAGCACCAGTGCAGACCCTGCAACATGTATTTTTCATAAGTGTTCCCTAAAAATTAGCATAGGTGGCAACCCTGCTTGTAAGCCACTTTGAAAATTAAGACTAGTGGGGACAGATAGGAGTTGGAGGGGGCAGGTATGTTTAAGGATTGTGCTCAGGATGTGGGAAGATTATGAAACTATGCCATGGATCCATTTCCCTGCCATTGCTTGCATGCCCTCATCTCTGCTCGCCCACCCCTGAGATCACTCTTTCGGTGCTTGAGGGTAGGGACTGATCCAAGAATTGGAAAGGGGTCAACATAAAAACAGCCATGGACCAGAATAGATCCACAGGCGAGAGGGTTGCCTACCTCCATCTTAGGCATTCAACAGTGAGCATCTTCCATATGAAATCCATGTTGTCAGAGTGTCCCTGCTCTTCCAAAGATGAGCCTAATGTGAAGAGGGTGAGCATAAGCCTTGAGGTGGTCAGAGGGCCATTTTGGAGACAGTTGCTCGTGCATAGGACAGACAGCATCAGACTCAGTGATCCAAGATGGAGCCAGGAAAGAATTCAGCTGGCAGCACAAAGTTCACCCTTGCAAGAGGGACTGCAGGCCTCAGCCCTTTTGAAATACTCCCCTGAAACAGTTGCTACACACATAGGGTAAAACCAGCTGTGATGGCAGCGAGGTACTTCTCTGGTCTGCCCCGGGGCGAACCGCTGGCAGCCGCCACACCTTGGGTTGGCCAGGCGGGGAGGGTTGTTCAAATGTGTAGCCCTCAACCCTTTCCCCAGGCATGGAGGCTACCGGCACAAGTCCCTCCACGCCTCAGTGCGGCCCGAAGAACTGCCCACACAGGACAGGACTCAGGACTCCCAGGTGGGAGTGGCCTCCCAAGGAGGTGCTGGCAGGGGGGAAAGCAGCGCATGCCCAGACTTCCCAACTGATCGGGAGCCAGCCCTGCACAGCGGCCTGGGGGGGTCCCAGTCACTTGGGGCAAGGCCGCTCCCCTCTCTCCTGCAATTCTGCAGAACCAGCTAACTGTCACTTTGCACAGGCAGGAGGCTTTGGAGAGGAGCGTCTGGAGTTGCAGAGTGACAACCAGGCAGCTCCAGGGCAATGGCCCGGGTTGGCTGGCTGTTACTTTGAACAGGGAGGAGGCATTTCCCTCAGGAATGTTCCCCACCAGTTGTTTGGCAGGCAAGTGTGCTCACCAAACAACCAATGGAGGGACCCCCAGAAGTGCTTCCTCAACAGTTGTTTGGTGTCTGGCTGCGCACACTGAACAGCTCATGGGGGGGGGGGGGAGCAAGAGGAGCGCACTCACCCTAGCTACCTAACAGCTGGTTGGGGGGCCTGGTGGAACTCGAGGCCCCTCTGATTAGCTGTTTGGCAGGGCCAGGTGACTTCTCTCCATCAGACCCTCCCGATCAGTTGTTCAGCGGATCTGGGTGAGCACGCTCTTCCAGCCCCCTGATCAGCTGTTTGGCGGCCAGATGAGTGCACTCCTCTGGATCCAATCCACAGTGGGGCTGGGTGATCCTAACAGACATACAGGCCTGATTGTGGGGCCGGCTGGTCCTAACAGACATACAATCCTGATTGGCCCAGCTGGGCAGGCCTTGGCCTGGGCTGTGCTTTGTTGGTTTTCCAGAGGATGCATCCCGGGCCAGCTGCCTACCCATCCCAGGGCAGTAGCAGGGCAACATCTGGTAGCAGGAGAACAAACGTGCAGGTGAGTCCCGGGCCAAAGTGGGTCAACATCATGTCCGTTAACTTAACACCCATAGTTATGGCAAGTCTTGCTCCCATAGGTGAATGAATGGCCAAATCAGAGGGTGGGAGGGGGGTATTCCTCTAGGGAGGGGGAGGTCTTTGCAAAGGGAGCACTGGGCTGGGATTCCCCCATTAGAATGGGATTGTTGTCATGCCTTCCAGTGATCAATTGCCTACCTATGGGTGAAAACAGACATGACGCTAACCACCCTTTAACCACCCTTGGTGGTTATTTATGCATGTTTCAGGGCTGCATAGGGCACCAATACAGCCCTGCAACATGCATAAATAACCACCAAGGGTGGTTAAAGGGTGGTTAGCGTCATGTCTGTTTTCACCCATTGTGACAGGGATGGGAGCGCTGATGAAACTTGATCTCGCCCATCACTTTCCCCCCACTACCCTTTGGATCCTATAATGGAAATATATGGAGGAAAAGATGGATTTGTCCTGTGGAGATATGCGAGACGCCAGAAAAACAAAGTGGTCTGTGGAATGCACGGCCCTGTGGATCTAGTTTCCCGTAAAGAATGGCCAAACCCTAGCAGGAGGTTAATTAAGTCTGGCAGCTGAGGGCTGGAAAAATCTCAGCTTCCTAACATTGGAGTCCTTGTCCCTGGGTTGAGCAAACTGCAGGGGGGAAAGGTCCATCTGCATACACATGCAAAAGGATGGACTGGGTTTGTGTCAGGGGTCTTGCAAGAGGAACAGGAGAATGACTCGGTGGATTGGAAGTGGAGGAGCCTGCTCCCTTGGGGTGAGAACTGCACAGCCATAGAGAACCTAGAGAAATGCAGTCACAGTGGGGCAACCAGCCTTCTCACAACAGAACGTGGATGCTAGAGAAGGTACCACAGGGTTAGATTACAGCATATCCATCCAGTAGGCAGTCTGCTATGGCTATCTCCACTCGGCGTCCAGGCAGGTGGCCTTCTCCCTCGGTGAGAGTCAGGAAGAAATGAGGATGAGAGTCAATGTAACTTACAACTTGGACCTGGGAAACTAGGGTTCAAATCCCATCTTAGCCATGAATTTAATGGTAATCCTGGGCAAGCCACTATGGGTAAAAACAGATGTACGGCTGGTGTGGCGGCTCCCCGTGCCAGGGGTTGGGTGGGACGGCAGCCACCACTCTCCGGGCTGGCAGACAGCATGTAACAGACGTGCCTGTGACCTGGGCAGCCGGAGAGCTGTCCCACTGCACCGCCCCCAGTAGGGCCGGGGAACACAACAGACATGTGGGCAGATGTCCCCACCCTGCTTCCAGCACCCCACCCCCCACCATGATGGGCAGCCATGACGACCAATGACAGACAACCATGACGCCTGGCCATGGCAGCCCCTGCCCTGCAGCAGGGATGGTGGGGCCAAACAGACACATTGGCCTGCTGTGACCTGTGTTGGCCATGTGAACAGCCCTTAGGCCAAAAAGGTCACCCGGGATCTTCCAGTGGACTCATTCTGGGCCAGCCGTCTACCGACCCCAGAGCAGGACCAGTGCCCCGAAGAGTGTCTCCAGAAATGAGACTGGCTAGGATAGTGCCTTCAGTACGGTAGGGAAGGCTCTCTCTAAAGGGGAGTGCTCCTCTCTGCTCCCGAGACCAGTTGCTGAGGTGCCAGCAGGAGGGGTCCCCACCTGGAGTAAAGCTGAAATGACGATTTGTGGCAAATGCCATTTCCATCCAACACGGCCCATTCATCACTTTCCCGATGATTCGGGAACACTTGCCCGTTGACTTGGGTTTCTGTTCGGCATTTGCAGAAGCGTCAGATGACAAAAGTTACAGCAAAACTGGCAAAAGTGATGACAAAAATGTTGTAAAAGTGCAGAAAGTGTCTGAAATCTGCTGTTGGAAATACCAAAAAGGGGGGCAGGAAAATCCCTAACACAAAATGACTGTTCAGGAAGGTTCCTGAACAGATGGAAATTCATGTCTGCTCAGGAAGGGAGGTACAAAGTAGTAGCTACTTGTACATTTGCCTCGCTGTCGTCAATAGATACAGGCTCTGTAGTAGCAGATTGGGCCGAAAAATATTCGGCCCAATCCTCTGCAGAGATATTACAATCAAAGTTCTTTTGAAAGGAGCCCATCCCCCTTGCTACTATCTTTTCTTAGCACCGCGAATCTAAGCTTCTCCCACCACTGGTCATAGAAAACTCTTTTCTTCCGCTGCAATAACCCCTTGTATTGCTCTCTCAGGAGTCAAAAAGTGCTCCATTGATTGTCCTTACCTAGTTTCTGGCACCTCCTTAATTTCCTATTTAATCGTTTCTTTTCCTGCCTACATGCTCGGTTATACTATTGTGCTCCCATCCTTCCTTGAGGATTGATAGACAACAAGTAAAAATACTCCCAGTCAAATAAGGATTCAATAGAATTATAATATTTTGTAGACAAGTAAAAAATCTCCTGTGGTTCCTCAGATGAAAATATCTGTTTTCATAACCCTTCTAGATTGCTATCGTTCAGCCTATTGCTGATGGCATGGGCCAACTCCTCATTCCAACATAAGCGTTTGTTATAGATAATTGGGACAATGTTATCCCTTAGTTCTGAGTGGCCTGTACCATTATCAAAGGCTTCCTGACCTATAAAATATCCCTTATGAAAGTGCAGAATTAATGAAAAATGGTCACTCTCCGAACGACGAGTGATCTCAAAATGTTTGCCAATAACCCAGTTTAACGTCTCTATTAATATATGATCAATCATGCTCATCCGCCTGTCTGCACAGAATGTTATATCACTAGGACTAGGGAATGAGCCATTGATCATGTGTAAATTATGAAGCATCATCGTTTTAGAAAGTTCATAGACTACCTTATTGGTGCCTTTATCTTTAAATTCTGGGCACGGGATCCCACAAATTTTATTTATGAGTAGCTAATTATCTTCTTTCCAAGTAAGCCCTCCGAGTCCAGCATGAAGATCACCTCCTATTAGGATTTTATCCTTTTGGAAATCTTGCTTTAATTTCTCAATAAGGAGTGAAAAATAATTCCACTTATCCTGGACCTGATCCTTTTTTGTCATAGGGGGGATATATACATTTACAATAATCCATGAGAGTCCCTTATTGGATTTCACTCTTATCCAGGGACCCGAGTTGACTGCGTTGCTGCAATTTGCAGTGATTTTCACAGAATCAGCCAGCCCTCACAGAATCAGCCAATCCTCGCAGAATCCTCGCAGAATCAGCCAATCCTGACCATGACTCGAGGGTAAAAAATAGGCCCTTGTGGGTGGGTGGGGTTTGAAGGCCCTATGTTTGCGTGAGGGAGGTGCTGAAATTCCAGAGGATTTGAGTTGTGTTTGATTAGCAAAGTTGTGATTCTATGTCAAACCTATTGCAAATTTGCTTCCCAGCATGCATAGTTATGCAAATCAAGTTAATTATGCAAATATTAATGCTCGCAGTGAATTTGCAGAATTTGGCTTCACTGGTTGCAGAATTTAAGATTTTTTGGTGCAGTGAACTCGGGTCCCTGCTTATAACCAGGCATATATTGTCATCTGTTGGAATCTTCTTGACCTGCCACATCTTACTGTTAGCTACGATCGTGAAGACTCCAGCACGTGGACAAAAATCTGCAATTTTGCCAATCGCTTGGAGTCCATGGTACATATCCTGTGGATGGAGCCAAAGGCGGTGCCAGTGGGCCTTCCACTACAATGGGAGTGAGTGATAATCTCCCCCAGCTGGTGGATATTACCTGGACCCTGGGATCTAGAGGAATCATTGGAACATTATCTCTAATATCATCCAACAATACTTTGAACGTCCCTAGTTGTTCTATGATATTCTGTTCCTCAATCGGTAAAAGCTAGAATTCGACTGTACTTCCGATCTTTTAATACAGAAGAGGTTCTATCTTAACTGTATTATTACTTCCCCTCCTTATTGATTTATCTTTAAAGTGCCCTATATGCTTCTCCCATGATGGTTTTTTTAAGCAACTTAAACAGTCTCCTAAAATTCTCCCACTTATCCACCACTGGGGTACTCCTGCCAATTTTTATAATCTTATATTCTTATATTTCTTTACTGTTGTCAATTTTCCTTTTTGACTTTTTTGTTCCAATAAAGGCAGATGGTCCACCACTGGGAGGGGCAGTGAACTGGATGGGTCTACTCATACCATCTCCTACAAAAGTCTCTTCTTCCCTGACAGGGTTGGGACTGATTGGCATGTTAAATAGCTGATTTGTGGCGGCAGCAACAGCCCTCAACAAACTTAATCAGGCCCTAAGTGAGGGCTGGCCAATTAAGGTTGAAAACAGGGCCTGGTGGAGTTATGGGGCCTGGCAAGAAGTAGCTCCAGTGACCCCTTTGAGTCTCCCTCCCCCATGTTTCTAGGGTCCCTCCCCCATGTTTCTAGGGTCAATGGAACAGGCTTGAACTCTAGACCGTGGTGTTTTGCTCTCCCTGTTCTGCTGGAGTGTGGACCAAGGGAGGGACCGGGAGGAAGGGCTCTTTGCCCACTGAACCTATGGGGCTTGTTTGCCTCCATCCCATAGGGAGCCTTCTGTTTAATGTGTACTCAAGCCGTTTCCTGGCTGGGGAGATGCTCCATCCTGACCGACATGACTTTTGAAATGAGAGAGATGCTGCTGGGAACCAAACAACCAACATGTCAACATGCGGAATTCAACACCTCCACAAGGGCCAGGATTTCTTCCAAGAGCAACAGTAAACAAGTCACCGGGCGGTAACTGAGGGATGGGATGCTTCTGCCTTCCCCTGGCTTCTCCCTGTTCCTTCTGCCTCCCCTCCTAGGGACTAAGGACCCATTTGCCAAACACTCTTTTAGAGCAGATAATGGCACAAACCCCCTTTCTGTGAGTGCTGTGCTGTGCGAAACCCTTGCCACTTTCTGGGCTCTTTGATGTCCGTTGCCCTGCATTAGCAGAAACATTGTTTCCAAATCAGCAGAAGTAATAATTCCACTCTATTCAGAACCGGCCAGGTCTCGCCTGGCGTCTTGTCTCCAGTTTGGGGCACCTCATTTTAAGAAGGACGTTGACAAATTGGAGCGAGTTCAGATAGAGCGACAAAACTGATAAAGGGTTTGTAAAGCAAGTCTTACGAAAGCTGACGGAACTGGGTATGTTTAGCCTCGCGGAAAGAAGATTAAGAGGAGACATGATAGCACACTTCAAATATCCCAAAGGCTACCATAGCCTATAGATAAGATGACAAGGAAGTTCCTGTTCTGCATGGCTCCAGAGGACAGAACTAGACATGATGGGCTAAGTGACAAGAAGGTAGATTTCAGTTAGGCATAAGGAAAAGCTTGTTAACTGAGCTGTGCAGCAATGGAACAAGTTGCCTAGGAAGGTTGTAGTCTCTCCATCACTGGAGGGTTCCAAAAAGAGGCTGGACACAGCCACCAATTGGGGATATCATAGCTGTAGTCATCCTGCAATCAAGCAGGGGATTGGACTAGATGATTCACAACGTACCTTCTAATTCTACCATTGTATGAGTCTTGCAGGCTGGAAGGGAGTTGTATTAACAGAGCTGGAGTGAAGAGGAGATTGCAATAGTGGGGGCAGAGTGGTTTGGGTGAGGTTTGAGGGGCACTGGAAAAGCTGTGGGGAGAACATAAAAAAGTGCCATACTGGGTCAGACCAATGGTCCATCAAGCCCAGCATCCTGTCTCCGACAGTGGCCAATCTCAGTGGCTTGGAGAAGTACCCACCAGGTCACTATGGGGGTCAATCCATTCCCTGATGTTCACTCCCAGCTTCCAGCATTAATTGTTATATTAATTGTGTTAGGGAAGATAGGACCAACAAACGTACTTCCAGTCGCAAGGGCAAAATGGTGCTGGAAAGTAATCCCTCAGAATCTGGTTGGAGGCTCTGGGTATGAACTACACGAGATAACCCTGACCAAAGCTCATCACAGGGATTTACGCACCGAACAAGGCCCACTCTGGGTTAGTACTCACACGCTTATACAGGGCTATGGGGAGGAGGTGTGGGATCAGTGGTGGTTCAGGGGGAAAGGACCCCACGGGACCCAACGGAGAGAGGGACTAGGAGGGGTTAGGGCTTTCACTCAGGTTTGTCAGGTGGGGGCAACTCACAAGGAAGGAAACTCCACTCAACCTATACACACACACGTCTACTCTCACAGTCACCCAAGCACTCACCTTGCACACTCCACGCTCTCCACGCACTTCACTTGTCCCACACACGTCCACAGTCTCTGCTATGCTCCAAGCTAGGGGCCAGTATCACGGCACAGGTCCGATCACCAGCACTGAGTCAGGCGTTTTACCCAGCTTATAAAGGACCTTGATGGGAAAGTGCCTGCAGGCGGGCTGACCGGCGAAGCCGCACTTCCGGGTTCGAGGAGCGCATGCGCCCGCTGTCAGTGCCTCCAGGGCTTCCCTGAGGCGTCGCGTCGCTGCGTCTTGCCCCGCCCCCTCCTAACGTCGGAGTGGGCGTGGCCTCTGCAGCACGTTGCTGTCTCCGTGGCTGTCGGCCAGGCCTAACACGGCCGCGCCGGTGCCTCCATCCCCTCCTACCCCCAAGGGTCCTGACAAATTGTTATAATTGTTATATTCCCCAAACCCACCTGGCTAATAGCTGCTAATGGACCTACCCTCCAGAAACTTGACCAACCCTTTCTTAAACCCAGTTATACTACTGGCCTTGACCACATCTTCTGGCAACAAATTCCATAACTTAATTGTGCGCTGAGTGAAAAAATAGTTTTTTATTTGTTCTAAATCTGTTGCCCATTAGTTTCATGGCGTATCCCCTAGTTTCTAGTTCTTGAGAGGTAAATAACCATTCCCTATCACCTTGCTCCACACCACTCATGATTTTATAAACTTCTATCATATCCCTTCAGTCGTCTCTTCTCCAAGCTGAAGAGCCCCAACCGATCCAACCTCTCTTTGTACGGATGCCGTTCCATACCCCTTCTCATTTTTGTTGCTCTTCTCTGTACCTTTTCTATTTCTATTATATCTTTTTTGAGATGGGGTGACCAGAACTGCACACAATATTCAAGGTGCATTCACACCATAGATTTATATAGTAACATTATGATATTCTCAGTTTTATTCTCTATCCCTTTACAAATAATCCCTAACCTTCTGTTTGCTTCTTTGGCGGCTGCCACACACTGAGCTGAGAATTTCAATGTATTGTCCACAAGGACTTCAAGGTCCTTTTCTTGAGTGGTAACTCCTAATTTACAACCCAGCATTGTGTATATAAAGTTTGGATTGTTTTTATGTGCATCACTTTGCCCTTGTCTATATTAAATTTCATCTGCCATTTAGATGCCCAGTCACTCAGTCTCACAAGATCCCCCTGCAATTCTTCACAGTCCACTCATGTTTGAACTACCTTTAATAACTTTGTATCATCTGCAAATTTGATCACCTGTCTCCTTACTCCCCTTTCCAGATCATTCAGGAATACATTAAACAACACTGGTCCCAGTACAGATCCCTGGCGCACTCCACTATTTACTTCTCTCCATTGTGAAAATTGACCATTTAGGCCTACTCTTTGTTTCCTATCATTTAGCCATTTACCAATCCACAATAGGACACTGCCTCCTATCCCATGACTTTTTACTTTCCTCAGGAGTCTCTCATGAGGGACCTTATCAAATGCTTTCTGAAAATCTACATCTGCTATATTAACTAGCTTCTCCTTATCCACATGCTTGTTCACACCCTCAAAAAATTCCAATAGATTAGTGAGGCATAACTTTCCTTTGCTAAATCCATGTTGACTCTTCCCCATTAACCCATGTTTATCAATATGCCCCATGATTCTGTTTTTAATAATAGTTTCCACCATTTTGCCCAGCACAGACGTCAGGCTCACCAGTCTGTAGTTTCCATGTTCGTCTCTGGAGCCCTTTTAAAATATCGGTGTTACATTCGCTGCCCTCCAGTCAATGGCAGATTTTAGCGATAGGTTACGAATTACCAGTAGTAGGTCTGCAGTTTCATATTTGAGTTCCTTCAGAACTCTGGGGTGTAAACCATCTGGTCCCAGTGATTTGTTACTATTGAGTTTGTCTATTTGCAATTGAGGGTGCAATGTGGCATCACCAAGATAATGTTACAAATCCAAATTCTGAAAAACCATATGGCTCAGGTGGCCACATCTTGCCAAATTTTAATAAAAGCTGTCAGGATTTTACTGTGATGTTTCAGGGTTTTACCGGGGGGGAGGGGGGGATCTTTTTATATAACTATCCATAATGTCCAGCTCCTGATGACTTTCAATTTATCTCCTTCAACAGGGGAATGCAAAGATTTCACAATTTATCTCCCCTCTCTCCACAAGAATCCAGACAGCTGATAAAATAGCAAGATTATCCTGAGAACGGTATGAAACTGGCCCAGGGAGGTGCCTTCGTTTCACTGCCAGCTTCGCACAAAGGGATCATGACTTGGCACATAAGAGGTCCATTTTCTCTGGAATAAAATCTCCATTTCAGCTTTCTTCTCTAGCCATGATCAATAGGAGGAAATTAAAGTCCCATCCTGGGGGGGGAAAAAATGAGTTTGTGAACACTGTGTTGAAAGATCAGGTACTGGAGAAAGAGAGCTAAAGTTGGGTCATGAGCACCATCTCTTGGAGACTGTGAGAAAATGCAAGGGATCCCTTCTCTAGTCTCTGGATGGCTACAATAGATAGACCTATTCCAGAATGAATGCTTTAAGGATCATAGAAGAGACGTGATTGTGGCTCACTTTGGCCGGCTGTATCCCAGGACCCACTGGCACATCTGTTTACACCAGGGATGGGGAACCTTTTCTGTCCTGGGGGCCACATTAGTACAAACTCTGAGGGCCACATACAGGTTGGGGTTGAGGGGACTTAATGGGTGTATTAAAGAAAGGGAAGGTCCAGATCATGGATCTGTGCCATGGATCCGTCCCCTACCCTTGTGCGCATGCCCTCCTCTCTGTTCCCTTATCCTGAGCTCAGTTTTTCAGTGCTTGAGAGTAGAGATTGGATCCAGGGGCCAGATCCAGGCACTGGAAAGGGGCCACATTAAAAACTTGCCCAGGGCCGCATTTGGCCCCCGGGCCTGAGGTTCCCCACCCCTGGTTTAAGCGCTGTCAGATGTTAGCCCAGGACTGCCCCGGGGCAGGTAGGCAGCTGGCCCAGGCTGCATCCTCGAAAAATCTCTGAGGACACGGCCCAGGCTAAGGACCACCCATGCGGGCCAACACGGGGTATCACGTGTGTTCAGTCCTGCCATACCCACCACTCCCTTACTCTCTCCCTCCTGGCTGATCACCATGGCTGTCCATCATGGCGTGGGGCGGGACACTGGGGGGTAGGGTCTGGGCGGTGCCAGCCGCCTGCATGTTTGTTTAGCTCCCCCATGCCCTACCCAAGCCATGTGGGCGGCGGGACGGCTCTCCAGCCGCGCAGGTATATTTATTCAGTGCCCCAACCCAAGCCGTGTTGGCTGCAGTTTCCTGGGCCAGGCCAGGGAGTTGCCGCGCCACCTGCATGTCTGTTTTTACCCAAAGCCTCTGACTTTCCATAGAGCAGGGCACAGGCCAGAGGAGTCCTGTCGCTACCATAGAGAGCTGCCAATGCTCAGATGGAGAACACCACATGCAACAGAAGCCCAGGATGAGAGGTGTGCAACCCATGATAGTATTAGTTAATATATCATGTCCCCCCACAGCAGGGGCTCCTAATAAGTGGTTTGAGAAGGCCAGTCCGAGATACATAAAACTGCTTTAATGAGCGCTAATGTGACCATGAAAAAGATGGATATAAAACTGTTCAGATGATCACTTTTATTGGACCAACGTCTGTTGGTGAGAGTATGCCAGCTTTTGGGTCACATGTGGCCCTTCTCTTATACATCCAAAGAAGGGCTCTGCATGACCCAAATGTTTGCATATTCTTTATCTAGAGAAACTGACAGACCATCATACTTACCTCCGCCAAACCAGCAACACACAAGACACTAAAAATCAGTTGTCTGCAGTCAAGCACTCACACACCACAATATCTGCTCTGAAGAGCAGACCCTCGCCACACTAAAAATTGTTTTCATGAAACAAGGGCATTCCAACAGAGAAGTAGACTCTATAATAGAATGAGCTACCCAAACCCCTCAAGAGAATCTGCTGCAATACAGAAAGAAAGAACCCTCTGGCCACACGTCTCTTGTTGTCACCACCCTGCACTGGAACCTATACGTGACATCATCACACAGTTACAGCCTATACTTCATGGGGACAAGAGCCTAGGAGGAATCTTTCCTGAACCATCACTTCCAGCCTTCAAACAGCCCCCAAACTTCTCACAACTGACCATCTGGAGCAAACTCCCTGCCACCCAAGACAGCCCAACCTCGACAGGAACAAGACCGTGGGTGTCTTTAGACATAACGTCAATGGGAGTCTGAATGTGTGTTTGGCCCTGTGTTCACCATGTGGCGCTGCTTAGACACACAGCCCATCTTGGGGGAAATGAGGGTTTTGCTTGCCAACCGATCTCAGCACACAAGCTCTGCCGCCTCATTCCCCGTGTTGCACCTGCTAACACGCCACGCAATATCATTAGACACAATGTTGGCCATGTGTTCAGCTGAAACATGCAAATTGTTCTTGTGATGCAATGGTGTTCACATTGCATGTTCAGCGGGTGGCCAAATTGGTGTTGGGATTGTTATGGTGCTTATGCTTACACACAAAGGCCAAACACATGCTTAAGGTTTTTGACACCCGATCTTTGTTATGTCTAAAGACGCCCCCTGCCAGAACAGCAAGTGCAAAACTTGCCAATGCATTTCTGCCACAACCACTGTCAATCCCTCCTATGGAAACCATTCAAAATACAAGGGAACTACACCTGCAAATTCCAAAACATAGTGTATTTCATTCAGTGCATGAAATGTCCCCATGCAAACTATGTTGCTGAAATTCAGCAACCTTTACACCAATGAATGAACTCTCAGAGAAATACAATCGTGAGCACAAACACGCTGACTCTACAGTGGGCAATCACTTCCCCAAAATAGTCACTCCATCTCCGATCTCTAAGTCCTCATCCTCAAAGGAAGCCTACACAACACCTTCAAAAGACGGGCCTGGGAACTAAAATTCATAACTTCATTACATACCAAAAATAATGGACTCAACAGAAACATAAGCTTATCAAGCCATTATACAAATCTGTAGTAACTGCCAGACTGCCAGCTGTATACTCAACTTTTGTGTTACTGCTGTGAACCCAGTTCCTTTCAGATGTGTATTCCCTTCACCTGATAAGGGTGGCCAATCTTGGAGGCGCGAGGCATGAGTTCATGGCCTCCATGACAACAATGGGCCTGTCCAAAATCATCTGTGGCCCCACACATGAGGAGAGAAAGACACTGGATTTGGTTTTCTGCACCGACCTTGAGGCGGGGGGTCAGTTAGTAGAAGTCAGGGAGATGGAGCCCTTGTCATGGTCTGACCATTACCTCCTTAAGGCATGCATCCTGGCACGTCAGCCCCCAACGGGGTGCAGGACTTATTAGATCAGTTCCGGAATGCTCCGGGGGAGTTTCCCCTGGACCTTGACACCCGCTCGGTCGATGATCTCGTAGCCTTCTGGAACACCTTGTTGGCCGAGATCATTGACAGAGTGGCTCCCAGGCGTCCACTGCCCTCCCGAGTCTCCCGCAGGTCTCCTTGGTTTACTGAGGGCCTGCGGTGTTTGAAGCAGGAGAGCAGGCAGTTGGAGCGATGGTGGCGCTGGACTCACGATGAGTATGACCGGAGCGAGTATGACCGGATGAGGGAGGCCGGAGTGAGGAGCCACCCCCTGACAACGCCCACGCCACACAGCCGCCTCTGACCATCCCCGCCGCCCATCGTGCACCTGCCCTCCCGTGACACCTTCAGGCCTGGTTTCCCTCTGCTGCCCGGACTGTTACCACCTATGATGCCTCCCCATACCTCCCACGCCTCCTCACCCTCTATTTCCCCCCTCCTTCTCACCCTTCTCATGGCTCCCCTCCTTCTCCCTCTCCCTCCTCCAGTGACCTTTCTCCAACCAACCTACCCCTTATTCTCACCCATGCCCATTCCCCCTCTCCACCCTCATCCCCCCTTGCCCATTCCCTGTAAGCCTACACCCACCCACCCCCACCTCCCCTCACCCAGACCTTCCACACACTCCACAGCCCATTGGGGCTGGTGTGAGGCCAGTACGAGACCCAAACCCTGCAAA
>QEPC01011180.1:4378957-4394239 GCA_003113815.1 Sphenodon punctatus
GAGGAGGCTCGGTTGGCCCCCACTCTCCTGTCATTTCGACGTTTGTGTAAGACCTGGGTGTTCTGCCAGGAAGGGGGGGGGGGGGTTGGGGGGTTGCTTTTCTCCCTGCATATGGGATTTTTAACTTTTAAATTGTTTTTATTGTTTTATTGTTTTAATTTGTTGTTCGCTGCCCCGAGCTGTCCTGTGGACAGGAGGGGCAGGATAAAAGTCTTTTATAAATAAATAAAATAAAAATCCCCAAGCCCAGCCATTTCGGGGGCACTTACCTCCCCATCTGTCATTGTGGTGTCGTCCCTCGCTGTTCTGGGCCCCGCACCGGGCCCGCTCACCAGCTCCCTGCAGCGGGCTCTGCCGGCAGCGGGAGCCTCAGCAGCAGATTAAATCTGCCGCCGCGCTGCCTGCCGCCACCGGAGGTTGCAGGGAGTGTGGGAGAAGCGGGGCCTCTGCCTCTCCCTCACTCCGTGGGTGGCCCCCTCCGCTGCCTGGCTGTCTCGGCCAGGGGGAGTGAGGGAGAGGCAGAGGCCCCGCCTCTCCCACATTTCCCCTTGCCGAGACTGACAAGCAGCGGAGGGGGGGCCCATAGAGTGTGGGAGAGGTGGGGCCTCTGTCTCTCCCTCACTCCATGCCCCCCCCCCCCGCCTGTCAGGGGAGATGCGGTCAGTCAGCCAGGGGACCCCGCACTCGAGGTCCCCAGCTCCCGGCCACTGTCAGGTCAGGAGCTGGGGACCCTGAGTGCAGTCCAGCCCCCCTGGAGTGGGGCCCAGGGTGGCCGCCCTGAGCTGCCCCGTAGTAGGGCTGGCCCTGCCAGACTGTGACTATGAAGAGTTTTCCAAGGACACAGCCTGTGCTAGCCACCTACCTGCCCCAGGGCAGAAGTGGGCCAACATCTGGTGACGCCAACAGGCATGCCAGTTGGTCTTAGGCCAAAGCGGGCCTAAGCAGGCCACTGTCACGTCTGTTTTTACCCTTTGTCTCCTACACCAATATATGTATTTTTTACAGCTCTGATTTTAAATATCTGGCATCTCTCTCTCTTTTCTCCCTATCTAACACACACACACACACACACACCACACACACCAGTTACCTTGTCTTATCCTTAGCCCCCATGTCCCCATGACATGCACCCATGTCGTTCCATGTCTCCTCATATAGACCTGCCCTACATTTGCTCAGTTTATATACTTCTGACTGACTGCGCCACATGCCTGAGGAAGGGCCATGTGTGGCCCGAAAGCTTGCAGAGTCTCACCAACAGAAGTTGGTCACATAAAAGATCTCATTTGAACTACTTTGTCTCCAACTCAAACTTTTTATCAACAGACATTGGCCCAATAAAATAGATCATCTGACCTACTTTTACCTCCATCAAAGGCATTGGCTCTTTGCTGCCCTCTGCTGGGCAAACCAGATCCCATTTCTTGTTAGCACATAGTAACTTACGAAATGCTATTATTCTGTATTCATCATAGCCTGCTGTTCTAATAAAGATTACCAAACTTATCATGTACATTAGAGTTGTGTAAAGTGCAGCAGATACAATAATCAGTTAACCAATAACCAAATACCAGGGTGTGGGCAAGGAGATATATATAAATCAAAAGTTAAGCAACTGGATGCTATTCAATCCAAATAATTAGACATCTGCCAGGGGCATCCTAGAAGGGCTGATGAGAGAAATGGGGTGCCCTGGTACATCCTGAGAGCTGGGGGAGCCTCTTCCTCCTATCCCATCACCATAGGTTTTGGAATTAATTTCTAGAGATCAGACTGGTACTTTATTTACACATATTATTTACAATCATTGCTCCTTTTTTAATGCATATTGAGGGGGGAAAGTCTTGCAGTTTTGGGGTCACCCCTAAACTTGAAGACCTGGTAGAATTGTACCCGGTAACCTCTTACCATGGTGGCGCACTGAGCAATGGACCAAAGCTTGGGCACCGTTGGTCTAAGCACACTCCCAGAGAATATACACATATAGATTATGTGTGCTGCATGTCTGCATGTGCAGCGCTAGATGCAAGATGGTGGTATGTGTCCCCTTCTAAGACAGGAATATTTGATGCACCCATTATAAAAATGAAACAGAATAGGCCTTCAGAGACTGGGGCTCCCTGCAGTGCAGACCTGTATCATGTTACAAACATGCTGTTATTTATCATTTTTTCACATGCCCCATGTTTTGGGAGGCCCCTCCTGAATTGCCCCTCTGCTCCGCTGTAATCCCTGCAGCGAGCCAGGATGCCTGGCCACTTTTACAAGTACAATCTACGGCAAGAGCACACAGAGAGGCATTCTCGGTGGCTGCCCCTCCATTGTGGAACTCCCTTCCTCTGGCGGTTCATCAAAGCCCGGGCTCGAGCATTTTCTGGAGGCAATATAAGACTTTTATTTTTGACCAAACATTTGGCAGGTGGGGATAGGGGCTGGGGTAGGAATTTGGGGGACATTTTGATATTTATATGGTTAAATGTTCTTACCTCCCCATAGCCTTTGGGGAACAAACAGGATATAAATTTAAATAAATAAATTGATTAATTAAATAAAATAATTGTTATGGGCCTGACACAGGCCCACATCACTTGAGACTCTGTAGACCCATACTTTACACCAAGCTTCTCAGGCTCATGTTGTCATTTCAAGTTTATTCATGCATCCCACTTACTGGTGGGCCCTGCGGGACTACCTAACACATGAGGCCGTGTGTAGTCACCTGGTCTGCGCTATTCTACAGAAGAAGTGCCATACCAGGTTGGACCAGAGGTCCATCTAGCCCAGCATCTCGTCTCCAACAGCGACCATATCCGGTAGTGCAAGAGAAGTACATGTACATGGAGCTGTGACCCATCTCCTGCTAACCATTCCCAACTACAGCAGCAGCCAGGGGGTTTAAGCCCCAACTAGTAGGCATTTATGGCTCTCTCCTCTAAGAATTTAATCAATTTCCTCTTTAAGCTAGTTATGCTGCTGGCTTTCACAGCCTCCTCTGGGAGATCTGGCCTGGCGTATGTCACGCCTGGCATCGGGTAGACACACCGGGCGCCCCTAGAGTTAAAGACATGGGGTTTTTTTGCCAGAGCTTTACCGCTGGCCTGTAACAAGCTCATATGTGCTATGTGGATCGGGTGCAGAGTAGGATTATATACAATTACATACATTTTATGTACATGTCCTGTACACATGCACAGTATGTGCTAGACACAGGTGACCCTTGACAGCTGCCACACACTATTTGCTGAGAGAGGCCTGTTAATAAATAAATAAATAAATAGTCAATAATTAATAACAATAATAATAAATAATTTATATAACACCCCAGCCCACCCCACCCCACCCCCCACCCCGAATGGCAACATTTGTAAAATACAATAAAACACCATTTTAAAAAAACCCAAATCCATATAAGATCCATTTAAAACAATCTAAAAGGGGGGTGGGGGGAGGATAATTAAGGGCAATGGATCCTCTAAAAGCACTGTGGGAACAGAAACTTCTTCAGGTGCTTTTTGAAGGCAAGGAGGGAGGCAGTGAGACAAATATTGAGAGGACGCAACGTTCCACACTGCGGGGCCCGCTGCAGCAAAGACCTGAACACCTGCTGCCTTAAGGTGAAATGGCAGGATCTCAGCTGCAGTCTGCCTGCCCCCCATCTGGAAACTAATAAATGGTTTGAGGGCAGGCTAAGGCCACTTTCAGACATTCCCGCCCCCTCTGCATATTCTGGCTGCAGGGGGGAATGCGCAGCCAGAATTTGCTCGGGGATCAGCCGGTCTGCCCCCCCGCCCCACCGGCTTTGCCGGCAGACACACGCAGGGATGCAGAGCAGGAAATCAAGCTCTGCCTCCATATGCATGTCTGCCGGCAAAGTCACGTGGGGGGGGGGGGCCGCTTTCAGACCGGACGATCCCCGTGCATATTCTGGCTGCACATCTCCCCACCCCCCACCCCCGTAGCCAAAATATGTGCGGGGAGTGGGGGGAATGTCTGAAAGTGGCCTAAGATACATAAAACTGCTTTAGAAAGTGCAATTAGTTCCAAATGTAAAAGATGAAGCCAGAGCCGTTCCCATGAGCTCTATTTTTGGACCAACTTCTGTTGGTGTGAGACCATCCGAACAGTGGGACGAGTGGTGTCTGAGCACTCAATAAGACACCAGAGTCAACAGGATGAGACCTCTGACTACTGGGAGGTGGGTGCATATAGCAGGAAGTGGAGCACTTTGGTTTAACCTGTTGTGCACTTCTCTGATGCAACCAAAGCTGGCTATAGCCAGAGACCGGATACTGGGCTGGATGAATCATTGGCGTGACCCAGGGTGGCACTTCTTATGTCCTTATATGTTCTGAGGTAGGTTCAGGGGAATGGAAGACAGCAGGCAATATGCTGAAACCACAGGCAGGCCTTTCTAGAATAGTTCTCTTTACTTGCAAAAATATGCAAGAAACAATGTGGGATCTGGAGTTTATTTTCCCTGGCACTGGTTGGGGATGCCCTACATAATTCATTCAGGGCTTTGCTACTTGCAGGACTATGGCAAGCCCCAAGCACTAGCTGATAAGCCTTTGCAACACAGAAAAACGGTGTGCCTTGACTCCTATGGATAAGCAAAGACAGTCCCTCTTTGTGTGCTGAATCCTACAGTCCCTTTTTCAGGGGCGAGACACCATAGAGACCAGTATTCAAGCCTCAGGCTCCTCATTCCTGGATCAGTCACCGAGAGACCTGTCCTTTGCACTATAATAGGAACATCTGATCCGGTACAGGATCTCCAAGTGCTGTACAAACATTGGAGGAGTTGGTGTTTAAGGTCAGAAGAATGATCCAGTCAAGCCACTGAATTTCATCCAGTCATTCCTGAATCCAGCCACTGCCAGATCCAGGGAAATTGGGGCCCTGTGAGAAATGATGGCATGGGCCCCGCCTAACATAGGAATGTTTTATAGATACATGCTGACTCGCCCAATAGGAAAAGGAAAAAGTTATCCACGTTGGTGGAGGAGAGGTTTCTGAATTGCTGCAGGCCTCCATAAGCTTTGGGTCCCTATGTTTGAGGATCTCTGGGCAATATTTTACACCAGTGTTTCTCACACTCAAGTTGTCATTTCAAATTTACTCAGGGCGCCTGTGTATTAGGGACCAGTGTGGGGCCCCAATGCAGTCACAAAAACTGTACTGTTCTGGATCTGGCCCTGCATCCAGCCTAGAGTTTAATCAACCATCACAAAGCTGCTGCACTAGAGAGAAATATCTCCATTTTACAGCTAATGACAATGAGGAACTGCCCAGGGTGACACAGGAATTTGCCAGCACAGACGAGAATCAACTCTCCAAACTGTTCTTTATCCACAGGATTACCCTCCCCTGCTCATTGTTCGAAGCAAGCAGCACAATCGGTTTCTCTCGATGACTAGCCTTTCACATAGCTGCCCACAATCCCTATGTAGGAGGGACAGTTCCTCTTCACGTGCTGAATCTCACCGGGTAAAAACAGTCATGATGTTGGGCCGCTGTGGCTCTCTTTGACCCCCTTTGCAGCAGACCTCACTTATACAGTTGTGCAGGTGCTGCCAGATGTTGGCCTGGGGCTAGCCCGGGCTCTCACCCCTGGACTATGTCCAGTGGTCACAGCCCAGTCTAAGGTGACGGTCCACCTGATCGGGCCACAGCAGGCTGTCACGTCTGCGGGGATACGGCAGACATGACCCAGATCAGGTCTGCCAAGGCCAGACATCATGGTGGCCCATCTTTGGCCACCAAAGCTGGCAACACAGCTGGGGACAGTGGGGCCAGGCAGCCGCAGCGCGTGTCTCCCCACCCTTCCCAGTCGTGGGGATGTTTGTTCTGCGGCTCAGAGTCAACACCGTTCTGACTGTGTCAGCTGCTGCTTCCCAACTCAGTCAAGATCAGGCTCCCACCACACAGCCATTACTTCTGTTTTCACCCACCCTCCCTTTTTCAGGAGAGAGAGGAACCAAGGAGAACACATGCAAGCACATAATACTTTCTAGCTGGAGCCTAAACCCCTGGCTACTGATAGCAAGAGCTGGGTCACACCTCCATGACCTGTACTTGTAGTTCTCTTGAGCCACTGTAGTTGGCCGCTGTCGGAGACAGGATGCTGGACTCAATGGACCATGGGCCTGACCCAGTATGACCCTTCTTATATTCTTATGCAAGTGCGTTAGGGGCAAATCTTATTGGCCAAGGGGGCAGCAGGGCTTGTCCCTCTTTGGCTGATCAAAATGTTGGGACGTATGTTTTCATGATGCAAGGCCGGTACCGGCAGTGGATTAGTTTGGCCATAGGATGGGAGGCAGTGTAGACTAGCCCAACAAGAAGCAGCATGTGTGTCCCATAATTCAAGGAGCGCACTCTGAATCCAGCTACCTTGAGTCCCCTTGAGTGAAAATCTCCCAAGGCCTCTGGCTGACCTCCATGGACCTAAACATTTACAACCACACCAAGCATGTGGGAGAGCCAGGCTTCTTGAAATAACTAAGCACACCTGTTGGCCTAGGTGGGTTCTAGTGTCAATTTTGTTCCTCGGGCAAATGAAGATCAGGAGGCTAGGCTCATCTGCTGTCCACGATGAACAACACACAGTGTGCAGGTAGCTTGGCTGCAGATCAGGATGGATTCCAACTGCAGATACTCAATTTACTATTCATCTCATCTCCATCTGGGTTTTGGAGGCACATTGGGAGTTGATCGCAAGGTGTTTGCCTCAACCCAGCCACCCAGAACCCAGGTTAGGTAGGAAAGTCAAGAAAAAGCAGTAGGTCCCCTTTGTTATTTGGCCTCGAATCTCTGGGTTTTCATATATCATAATCTCCAGACTCCGGGTGAAGCCTCTGTTTCTCTAAGTTATCCAGAGATAACTGGATAACGTTATCCAGTGACGTTGCTAAAAAAAATATTCAGATATGGTGGCAAGACTGGATCAGAAAGGGGTCGGGTGGCCCTGCCTCCTGAAGAGTATTGTGACATTTGTGGCATTCTGAAGTTCCTTTGCCTCGCCCCTTACTGACAGAGCCCCACCTCTTGATGAACGTTGTGACATCATGGCATTCCTGGCCCCATTGGAAAGAAGTGGGAAGGTCCTGTTGCTCCAGCCCGTCCTACTAGAGGCATCATGTCAGTCTCTGAGTGAGGTGTGGCTTTCAAGCAGGCCTTGTTTTGCCCTGCTTGGGAATCCCAGACGCTGAGAGCAGAATGGAAAGGGATTGGAGCCCGTGTCAGCTGCACTCAACTCCCTCCCTTTTGTGAGCCCTGAACATGGAAATTTCCTCTCACCGGTCATGACGCAGCTCTGGATAAATCACTCCTGCCAGACTGATGGGGCAGTTCTCAAATCAGCAGGATGGCCACCCCTGACACAGGCACACGAGCATAACAACAGAGTGTGCTGTGTGGAGTCAAGAGCCTGTAGATTTATGGCTTGGCCACACTGTCAGGGCCCACAAATCATCCCAGGACACAGCCCCATTCATTATCATGACACTCGGCTAGCTACGCTCCTTGCGGGCGTAAAAGATTCCAGAAGGGCTTTTTACCTTGAATGTGCCAACCCTTAATGATGCCGAGTTTGGGGGGGGGGGAGCTGCTCCCTTTCCCCTCATTAAGTGAACCCTAAGTCGCCATTTGCTC
The DNA here is from genome assembly GCA_003113815.1 of Sphenodon punctatus. Lineage (NCBI taxonomy): Eukaryota > Metazoa > Chordata > Lepidosauria > Sphenodontia > Sphenodontidae > Sphenodon > Sphenodon punctatus. The sequence goes on from QEPC01011180.1 coordinate 4,386,611, forward strand.
TCTCTGCCTGGGCACACACCATAAGCTTTTTTGGTCGGCTGGGGCAGCGTTGACAGACAAGCCGGCAACGGAGCATGTGGCCTTGGGCCTGAGATCAGGCCTACAAAGTTGCAGGGTTGCTTTTTCTCCAGACAGTGGCCTCACCCCTGCTGCACTCTTGGCTGTCAGGAGGTACCGGTGACATCCTTGAGGGCAGTAATTCCCCTTCAAATGAGCTGATTTGACAGCTCATGGTGTCAGAGAAAATGTAGGGTGGCCAGACCCAAAGGGGACCTCAGCAAGGCAAAAACAGGCATATCTCCCAGGGTTTCAAGTAGTCAAAGAAGGACACAAAGTCACCTCCTAACTCAAAAAGCCCCCCACCCCTCACTTGGGCAGAGTATTCAAAATGGCCAATAACTGCCCCCTCAGTGACTCATCCAGGGTTTGTCGGTCAGTTAGTCAGTCTCTCTCTCTCTCTCACACACACACACACACACACACTCCAAGGGTGGCAGGTAGCATGGGACCTGCTGCCCCACAGCCCCCCTCTCATAATGACAGCCCACAGGGAGTTGGGGACAACTCCTTCCTACCTGCTATGGAGGCAGGTGGTACGCAGTCACCAGCAGGGACGTAACTAGGTCAAGAATGCCCTCCTTCCGACCTTTCTGCTGCTAGCGGTGATGCCCATGCTCCAGGGAGCATGGGCCCCCAGACTTGGGGGCCCCAGTGCCGTGGCACTAACCTTCCCTATTATAGCTACACCCATTGTTTTGCTGGCACTGACCCGTGGGGACCTGGTTCCCTCCTCCAGAAAGGAGGGCCGAGAATACATGGTGGGATTATGGGACTTTTAAGGTAAACGCATGTCAGTCTCCCCTGAAGTGGGGCTGCTGGGAGGTATAAACCAGGGGCCTGGTTTATAACAAGAAGATTTAACTAAAATAATGAGTCCAGCTTCAAAAGAAGAGAGGGGAAGGGAAGAAAAGAAGGGAGCAAATTGCTCCCCTTCTCCTTGACTTCTAATGGGGAGCAAACCCTAGCATCAGTTTTTTGGGGGGCCCAGGCACTGGACCTTCATTATCCCCCACACACACACTTCTACCCCACCCACCCCACCCACCCCCACATACCTTGCAGAGCACAGGGGTCTAGTGGCTTGTTGCCTTCACCAAGTTGGATAGAGAGGAGCTGAGTTCACCAAGGTACCGTCTACCCCCCCCCCCCCCGAAACCAAGGTGGGGTTCAGAAATGACGCCATTTCCATTCTGTGGAAGTCCAGCATTTACTGCCTCCTACTGGCCTGGAAGTGCATTACTACAGCCTTTCAGGGCACGGTGGAGGCAGCAGAGGAGACATTCATACGGTGCATGGGCAGCCAAGACCAAGGAGGAGGGAGAAACTGGGAGCCCAAAGTGATGAGCCCTGTGCAGGCTACCTAGGGTAATTTCAGACGAAACGAGACCACAGTCAACCACAGTGAATCCCCTGTGGTGGCCGTGCGTCCCGTAACTTCTGTTTGCTCCCCGCCAGATGTTCACCACAGTGAACCACTGGCGGGGATCAAAATGACCAAGGTTCTGGACCTCCGGCTGCCCGGAGGTCAAGAATCGTGGTTAGGTTGGCCACGATCCGGGATGGGCCAAAAGTTACATCTGTTACGTTTGGCCCATCCTGGATCGTGGCCCAGACCGCGATACGGGATCGGGCGCTGCGGCCGGATTGGCCGGTGTGCCTGCCCATCTCCCGGAGGGTGGGCGGGGCTGTGCGGCTGCACGTCGCACCACACAGCCCTGCCCCCTCCCCGATCCTCGGTGAGAATCAGGCCGGCATATCTAAAGGCCAGCTGGACTGATTCCTGACCGGGATCCGAAACGGTCAGAGGCTGGACCATGGAACGGATCCCGGTCCATGGTTCAGCGTGGCGAGTCTCTGGGCCCGTTACGTCTGAAATAACCCCTAGTCTCACAAGAACGACATTGTGTAGGGGTCATTTTTTCCCTGGCAGAGGGAGCAGTGATTGCACAGGCCAGCCGGCCAGCCTCTAGTCTAGCAGTATAATGAGCACACGAAGGCCCCACTGCTTGGTCATACCTGTCAGTAGGGTCAGCTTGGTATTTTCATCCTTCGCTCCAGCTTTATCTGATCAGCCATCAGCCTTTTTACTGGTGTTTTCATTCTCTCATTCCAAACAGAAAGTGGACACTGAATAGCTAAAGCTACATTGTTTATTGGTTTGGAGACAGAGGATGATTATGCCAAGTTCTGTACAAAATCTCTACTAAGAGACTGTCCCTGCCAAGCAACTGAATCTAAAAATACAGGTCATTTTTCTTGATCCTGGTCCATCCATTTGTAAGAATTCAGGGCACAAAAAGTACAACGTTAGCTCAAAACACAGACACAGTCCGAATGTGGAACCTTTTCCCTCTCACAGGCCATTTTCAAAATGAACACAAGTTCCGTGGGCTGCATGGGAGCTAGAGGCAGGGGTGCTTATAAAGGAGTGTGCTCGGGACAGAGGATGGCGGAAGGAAAGGGAGGGCCCAAATCATGGATCTATTTCATTGATCCATCCTCCTATCCTTGGGTGCGCCCCCCTTGTCTCTGCTTTCCTTTCCCTGAGCTCACTCCTTCAGTGCCTGTAGGCAGGGCCAGGAGGATCCACAAGCCAGATCCAGAAACTGGAAAAGAGGGTGGAGTTGGCCATGCGGCCAGAGGTTCCCCATCCCTGCTTCAGATAGAGACAATTGCCGGATGCTTTTATTAATTATTATTATTATTATAAGCATTAGTATAGCGCCAGCTGTGTACCTGGCGCTTTACAGAACAATGAGATAGACGCGGTCCCTGCGTGCCTATGGCTTACAATCTAATAGACACGGAGGGGGAAGGCAAGGAGAGGGGACATAGGAAGAGACAAGGGATAAATAACATTCAGAGGATGCGAAGTCTCAGGTGCACGTGCTTGGCTTGGTTGCAGTTAGGCAGGAGTCTGCAGGGAGGGCAGACAGTAAATATTGAAGGAAAGTTCTAGCGAGAAAGAGGTCGGTTTTGAGGAGAGAGGTGGGTTTTGAGGAGGGATTTGAAGGTGCGGAGGGAGGGGGCGAGGCAGATGCAGGGAGGGAGTGAGTTCCAGGCACGGGGGGCAGCAAGGGAGAATGGACGAAGGCGGTTAGGTGAGCAGGGGAGAGGAGGCAGAGCAAGGGAGGGGACAGAGGAGGAGCAGAGAGCGCATGCAGGAGTGTGTAAGGAGAGAAGGGCTGAGAGGTAAGGAGGAGCCAGGTTGTGAAGGGTTTTGTAAGTAAATACCAGAAGTTTGTGAAGGATGCGTGCGGGAAGGGGGAGCCAGTGAAGCGAGGAGAGGAAAGGCTGCACATGGTCGAAGCGACGGGCCAAGTAGATGACCCTAGCAGCTGAGTTTTGGATGGAAATAAAGGGGGACAGATGAGAGCGGGGGAGGCCAGTGAGGAGGAAGTTGCAGTAGTCAAGGCAAGAGATGACCATGGCGTAAACAAGGGTTTGGGCTGAGGAGACAGAGAGAAAGGGGCGAATCCGTGCAATGTTACGGAGGGCAAAGCGACAGGACCTGGCAACAGAGTCTATGTAAGGTTTGAAGGAAAGGTGAGCATCGAAGACAAAGCCCAAGCTACGGACTTGGGGGACAGGACGGATGGTGACCCCATCAATAAGGATGGAAAGGGAAGAGGGAGAGGAAGGGTAGGGAGGAAAAATAAGGAGTTCAGTCTTAGCCATGTTGAGCTTGAGCTGACGTAAGGACATCCAGGAGGAGATATCAGAGAGCCAGTTGATGAGGCGAGCTTGGACAGGAGGGGAGAGAGAGGGGGGTGGAGAGATAGAGCTGAGTGTTGTCAGCATAAAGGTGATATTGGAAGCCGTGGGAGGCAATGAGTTTGCCAAGGGACAGGATGTAGATAGAGAAGGGGAGAGAGTCCAGGAAAGAGCCTTGGGGAACCCCAACCGAGAGGGGAGGGAGGAGGATTTGGAATAGGGAAGAGACACATTAAAGGAGCGGTCAGAGAGGTAGGAGGAGAACCAGTCAAGGAGAGAGCCGCAGAGGCCTAGGGAGCGAAGAGAGTCCAGTAGGAGTGAGTGGTTGACAGTGTCAAAGGCAGCAGAGAGGTCAAGGAGGACAAGAATGGGGTAGAGGCAGTTAGATTTAGTGACCAGTAGATCGTTGGTGATCGTGGCAAGGGCCGTTTCCATGGAGTGAAGGGGATGGAAGCCAGATTGGAGCGGGTCCAGGGAGGAGTTGGCAGAGAGGAGATCCAGGCAACGGGAGTAAACAACATGTTCTAGAAGCTTAGAGGCGAAGGGTAGGAGGGAGACCGGCTGGCAACTAGAGGGGTCAGAAGGGTTGAGGGTGGACTTTTTGAGGATGAGAGAGACAGTGGCGTGCTTGAAGGTGGAGGGGAAGGAGACAGTGGAGAGGGAGAAAGCCTCCCTCTCAGAGGAGCCCTGAGGAACCGCAGGGCCCCTGGACAAGAAAAATCTACAAGGAATTGTGGGTCCGTGCCAGTGGCATAGTAGCAGGGCTGTGGCAGACCTTGGCCCATGTCCCAGTTATGGGCCCCCCTAAGGACAAGGGGGCTGGGTCTTCAGGGTAAGGGCTAGGACTTACTTTGACCGCTTGGGGGGCTGGCTGGGAGCTCTGCTGCAGGCTTTGGCTACAAGCCCCTCAGGAGCAGGTAGCCTGCAGTGGGACTCATGGGTGCCCCTCCCATAGGGTTGCTGTACCTCTCCTTTAATCCAGGACGCTTATGAAAAATGTCTGGTGCAGGGCTGCATTGGTTCTTTTCATAAGCGTCCTGGAATCAAGGGAAGGTATGGCAACCCTCCCCTCCCCCACCCCCAACCACAGCCTTCCCTCCCACTGGGGCTCCCAGACAACCTCACCCCCACAAAGGCGGCAGTGCTGCCCCAGCAATCCCAGCAGGCCTCTTGGGAACAGAAGCAGCCTCTCCAGGAAGTAAGTTTTAAGACTGGGGGGGGGGGGTGTTCCACAATGAGGAGGCGGAGCCCACACTCCACCCCACCACTCTGAACTCTGGCAGGACCATGCTCAAGCAGCCTGAGCCCAACTAAGACATTTTCAGAGTGGGTGAGGCCAGAGTGCTAGCCCTGATCACTCACTCTGAACATTTCCTAACAGAGCTCCCCACCCCACGAGAATCTGGAGGCCAGGCTCCACGGAGCCCCCTTACTCCATGGTAGCCACACTGCTGGTCAGTGCAGTGGGACCAGATCATCACATTCAGAGACTCGACCAGCAGACCTGACCCCCCCAAGGAGGCCCCTGTTACACCAAACTATCTGTGTCATGGGCTGGGATAGGGGAGATGCGCTTCCTTTCCTAATCAGGTGGTGCTCTGAAGAAGGAAGGCTGCAAACCATTAATCATAAACGTTAGGTGTGTTCTTTGAAGCAGGCCATGTGTCTACGTTCTGGTATATCTCAGTGGTGGTTCTCCGGGCTTCATTAGCAAGTCTCTGGAACCTGCGCAGGTAAAAGATGACAAAACCCAGGAGCACAGCCTGGACAAGGATGAAGACGAAGAGGCAGACCTGGGTGATGAAGGCCACGTTGCAATACCAGTACTGGCAGGTGGAGATGATTTCATCCTCTGTCAGATAGGGTATAATCCTGCCCTGCAAGTGGGATGGGGCTGTGCAGGTGACATCCCTGTAGAAGGTCCGGTTCTGCTGCCACTGGAGCCAGGAACGCAGGTAGAGGATGTTGCAGTTACAGTCCCAGGGGTTTCCCCACAGGTAGACACTTTGGAGGCTCTTGAGGTTGTCGAAGAGGCCGTTGGGGATGGCCGTGAGCTGGTTGTTGGTGAGGATGAGCGTTCTAGTTGAGGAGTTGAAGGAAGAGGGGAGGTTCTCCTCGGTGAGCGCCCTCGACATGCAGTCAATGATGTTAGAACCGCACCGGCATCGAGGGGGGCAATTGGCGGCCACAAGCACGAGAAAGCCAAGGAAGGTCAGAAACAGCTGCCAGCAAGTCATCCTCTGCTCTGGAACACACGGTCAGAATGAACCCCAGGCATGCTTCTTGTGACACAGGGGTGCCGGCCAAATTAAATTCAGAGCAATGTGGAGGGGACATAAGAGTCCCTTTGCTCCACCCAGTTCCAACATGGCCATGCTCCTTTCCAATCTGCACATCATCAATGCTCAAAAAAGGGGGCATGGTCACATTAAAACCCCACCCCTTTTCTGACATGACCGGGCCCCCTCTCTGAGCAGGATGACATCACAGTGCTCAGAAAGGGGGTGTGGCCAATTCAGAGGGGCAGAAGGGAGCCCCTCGCCCCTGCCTAGTTCCAACATGGCCTTGCCCTCTGCCCGAAGGACTTGGAAGGGGAGGACAGAGTTTAATTTGGGAGGGAGACTTGCCAAAGCTCAGCCCCAGCAATTCAATTTAATGGGGGAAGGGCTGAGCTGTGGGAAATGTTCCCGGTTGGGGTGTGCACCCTGAAACGTAAAAAACTAGGGAAGGCCAATATTGACCATTTCTGGGTTGGAAATGAAAGCTAGAAAAAACCTGGCAGGTTTATTTGGCTTTCATTAATGATTTTCCTGCTCCGCCCCCTGTGCCACAGGAAAGTCATGAACTATAGATCAAATCCCAAGCTCTCCAGCTTTATATTCAGCTGGAGAGGGGCAGGCTAGTCCAGTGGCTGGGTTGTGACCTGGAGAGTAGTGTTCATTTCTCTGAACTGACAAGCTCTGGGGTGGGGAGGCATGGCCTCTGGGGCAGAATTGGGCAATTTTTTCCCCACCCCCACAAATTAAGCATTGGGAGCAGGGCCAAGCGGGAGCTAGGGGGTTACAAATGCATCTTCCTCCCGGCACCCATGGACACAATACCAGGCACTGAGTGTAAACAGGCAGATAGCAGCTCCGCTTCTGCCTGCGCCAGCCCACTTCACCCCTGGGTCGGCTGGTCCATGTAAAGAGGTCCGCCAGATGTTCAAAGCATAGCAGGCTGCAGCTGCTCTGGGGCAGCCCCACCAGCAGCGCCCTGGAACATACCGGCGCGCCCCACGCAGAGCGGGCAGACCAAACATGGAGCTGTTGTCTGTCTGTTGGCTGGACCCACGGCGCAGCCCAACACCCAGAGGTCCCATGCCCCATTTAGCACCATAGAGCTGATGCCAGCCTAGAACGTTAGACAAGTGCCCTCAACTCTATGGTGAAGGGGGGGGGAAGGGCACTACATAGGCCAACCGCAGAGTGCGGAAACTACCAGCCCATCTGTTTCAGACCCAGGCAGGGGTGGACGTGAGGGGCACCCCCAAAGCAGCCCCAGGGACAGCCAAGCTCCGTGTCCATCTAAAAACATCCACTGTTGGGCACAAAGATTGCTATCTTCCAAGACCCAGAAAGGCAGCACCCTTCACCAACATGGCCACACACCCTTCAGGACATCATTATGACAGCACAACTCCCTGTAGGATGTGGGGCCACATCAAAAAAAGTGCCTCATTGCCCTGACCTTTCCAACGTCCTCCCCACACCCTAAAACAGGTTTCCCTGGAGAAACTGTGCTCCACAAACCTGGAAGGCTGGTAACTTGATGCCAAGGACCTATTTTCTCTGCATTTTCCCCACTGGTGACAAT
>QEPC01011180.1:4394917-4437934 GCA_003113815.1 Sphenodon punctatus
CAATCCCCTCAGTTCCTTTCCTGAATGCAGAGGGGATCACAGGATCTGCGCGGCTCTTCCAGACAGGCCACAGGCCGGCTTTGGAAGAATTCATCCCTGGCTGTGACACACACACACACACACACACACCTTTCCATGGGAGCTAGCGCTAGTGCCCTCTCAGCTGACAGCCGGCTGGGAGAGGGGAACGCACACCGCGCCCCTGAGAGCCTCTGGGGACCTCTGCGCTCCACACTCCTGTCCCTGTCCAGTGTGCTCTCCCTTCCTGGGGATGGCGCTGTGCAGGGCTCCCCCAGAGCAAACGTCTGGTGGCCACCGTTCAGACAAGCAGGTAAGTCCGGGGCAAAGGGGAGCAACATCTTGTGTGATTACACCCTAAAACTCTCAGTCTCAGTTGCCCATCTGTAAAATAGGGATAACAGCATGGGGCTGTGGGGGATGCCTGCATCACGGTCTCTGACGTTCAGTAGTAATGGGAGCCAGAAAGACCCACTGAGAGACGTTTGGGGCCCCAATACATCCTAGCAGCTGGGGGATCCCTACCTCAAGGGCAGAGCTCTAATAGGGACAAGTGGTGGAGCTCCACCAGGGCCCAGAAGCCTGGGCAGGCCCCACTCCTTGTTACAGCTGTGTTTCCCCTCATGCTGGGAGGGCATCAGGGGGACCCATTCCATCTTCACACCACAACTGTATTTACACACGTTACTTGCAATTGTTACTTTACTCATCATATTTTAATGTTTATGAAGAAAGGAAAGGTTTGTAGTTTTGAGGGGCCCCGAGCTTTGGTTACACCCTAAGTCTCTCAATCTCAGTTCCCCATCTCATCAGATTCCACCACCCCACCCGCATCAGACCTGGGTCCATACAAGTATAATAGACACCTAAAGGCTCCCAAAGGCTCCCAAATATGAGAGCCCAACAGAGACCCTAAGCAAGGGGCAGGTGTAAATTAAACAGGGGCTGAGCACCACTAGGTGGGTAACTGCTGCCTCACTATTCTAGTCCTGTGTTTCTGGAGGGTAGAGGGTTGTGATGCATGTCACCCACTAGAAACTGGGCTGAGGCGGCCACCAAGATCATTGCTGTTAATGAGCAGGCCTGCTCAGAGAGAGACTACTAGTACCAGTGGTGCCCCGAGCAGGCTATTTGGGCTACTGGCCCTTTAAGGGAGGTAGCACCAGCAAAGCAGCTGCAGCGCAGGTGCAAGCTGGGGCCCAGGTGCTGAAGTGGAAAAGGATAGCGCCTGGATGCCTTGCACCTGGGCTTGGGTGTGGCTAGGCCAGCCCAAAGAGCCTGAGTCAGGCACAGTCTGGATTTAGTGGGAAATGGAGTCAGGAAAAGCTCTGTCTGAGGAAACCTACCGGGGGGGTGTGATTGGTAGGAGCTGGGGGGTAAAGCTGCCTATAGCCAGGAGGTTTCGGAGCCAGAGGGCGCATGCCTGACAAGGACCTATAAAGGAGGGCTGAAGGAGCTCCTGAAGTGTAGCTGCTATGAAGGCTGCCTATTAGACTAGGTCTGGGACAGAGGGTTGGGGTCTGACCAAGGCTCCTCATGAGACTGAGAGTACTGTGTATAACTGACCATTTTGGGGGTGATTTGTTTCTATCCAAAACTGAAATTCCCCTCCTAGACACTGGAACAAGAAGGGACCCATTGTGGTGGACTCCTGCCTGTACTCTCCCAGTTACCTCCCGACCCTATTACCGCCTGGCACGCCCTCCCTCAACACATTCATTCTGCTCTCGCCCTCCCAACCTTCAAATCCCTCCTGAAAACCTACTGCTTCCTTCAGGCTTTCACCAGTTCCTCATCCCTGCAGATTGCTTGCTGATGCTCCCTCTGCCTTCCTTTCACTTATCATCCCCTTGTCTTCTGTAACTAAGCTAAACATGTGCACCTGCAAGTCCTCATCTTAGTGGCTGTTTCCCTGTCTCTCCCTATGTTCCCCTCTCCCTTGTCTCTTCTAGATTGTAAGCCTGCAGGGGCAGAGACCTGTCTCTAGTTAATGATTGTATGCTGCTGGTGCTGTTCAGGAGTGGGGAGCTTTTACCCTGGGGGGGGGGGGGCAGTTTGAAAACTACTTCAAACTCCAGGGCACACATAGAAGTTGGGGGATGGGGTGCTTAAGATGTGCAGGAATAGGAAGAGGGTCCTGATCGTGGATCTGTGCCATGGATCTGTGCTCTCTCCTTAGGTGCACGATCTCCTCTCTGCTCCCTTCTCCTGAGCTCAGTTTTTCAGTGCTTGGGGGTAGGAACTGGAACCAGGGGACAGATCCAGGAACTGGGAAAGGGTTGCATAAAAACTAGCCTTGGGCTGTATTTGGCCTGAGGCTCTCTCCACCCCTGTGGAATATTAAAATCTTCATACCAATAATAGTGGTGGGTTAGAAGGATTGTTGGACTGGATCCATCATTCCTTGAAGGGGTGGGACTCCAGGGGGATTGTGGGAAATTGGATTTATCAGTATCTGATAGGGGTGGGACACCAGAGAATACCAGGTATCGGATCTCCCCGGTATCGGATTTACCAGTATTGGCCACAATGTAAAAAAACTGGTAAAGCGACCAATGTTTAAAAAAATGGTATGCCAATAACAGTGATTATCGGATTAATCAGATACTGATATTCTCACCCCTTGTATCAGATCTCCAGATATTTGGTGTATTGGTATCGGCATATTGGATTTTTAACATTGTTTATTTTCTCGGATCTTTAACATTGCGGCCATTGACTTCAATGGGCAGTGTTAAAACTCCAATTGTTCCAAAACCGACAATTAACAGTATCACCGGATTAATCCAATACCTCCCATTATTGGATTAATCTGATGCTCATAGTCCCACCCCTAACGTCTTGTATTCTAATGTAGAAAAAGCTAAGAAGAATCAAGTGTTCTGGATTAAACCGAAGTACAAGTAATCCTGTCATAGACAGAAGTAAAGGTAATCCTGTCCTAGATCAAGAAATAAAACCATTGAGGGCAAATCCCAGGGCTGGTCAGTGGAATAAGGAGAGCCCAGTTAGCAGAAAGCCAGGGCATGCAGACTTACCCCTGCAGGCTGCCCTCTCTCTTCAGAAGAGTACGTTCTAAGCGGAGAGGCAGGGTTGAAGTGGCTGCAGGCCCGTAGCTGAGCTCTCTGATAACCCGGGTGTGTCTCCAAAAGATAAGGGGGAAGCCTGTGTCCAAAGATACCTCCCCCTTGATGTCACCATGTGTCACTAGAGTGACTGGCAGGAGAATCCTCCCCCACTCAAGGCAATGGGAGTTTTGCTGTGTAATCTACTGCCCTAAACAGGGTTGTCAGCAGCGGGGATTGAGCTGAGGACCTCTTGCTCCATCCGCATGAGCCTCTAACCTCTAAAAGACCTGTCTCTGGGTGGAATTGAATGAGATGACAGCCCACATTAGCCTTCACCAGGCACATTCTTGCATGCCTGTTAGGCATCCACCATATGGTCACCACTGAGCTGCCACTCACGCTGGAGTTCAAAGACATTGCATCTCATGTCAATTAGGTTTTCCTGCAGCCTTGCCAGCATCCAGGCCTGCCAGTCCAGAGTGCTGCCTGGTGTGCCCAGCTGGCTGAGAGGTGGGAGCGGTAGCCATCTCCCTCCCTTGTGTCTGCTTCTCAGCTGTGCCTCTCACCTGAGAGGCGGCCACAGGGAGGGAGATTGCCAGCACCACTGGTGGAAGCTGCCACAAGCACAAGAAACCTGGACTGGGGGCTGCCCGTTTATTAGGCAGGGTGTGCTAAAACATGTGATTGGGGGCTGCACAGACCCAGCATGAATTCCAGTGGGTCTGTGCAGCTGGTAACAGGCTCATGATCCTGTGCGTGGTTTGTCACCGCCACACCACTAGAGGGGGCCACTGGGCCAACCCTCTGGCGCTACACTATTGACTTTAACGGCAGAGGATTGTGCCATGAGGCTTTGCTTAGCAGTGGTTCTGGGTAATGGGAGGTGCCCAAATTGGTAGGAGGTAGCAGGAGTTGATGGCCAAGGTGTAATTGATAAAGGAAGAAAGAGAGTGATGGGGAGGAAAAGGCTCCCATTAATTCTGACTAATAGATCACGGATGCAATCCTCAACCCTATGGAAGTCAATGGGGCTCCCCCAAGTGTTCAGGATGGAAGCTATTTTGGGGAGGGTCAGGGTCTCTCTCTTCCCATCTGCCTAGGCAGTGCCCAGCCCAATGGGATCCTGATGTGTTGCTGCTGCCATTGAATAAATAGCTACAAGAGTGCACAAGAGTCCAGGCTGTGGCACACCCATAAGGTCACAGCACCAATGCTGATACAGCTCAAGCAGGGACGACAGTGGCTGCCTTGGCAGCTTCTGTGCCTCTGTCTGTGATGCTAGGCTGGTCCAGGACCCCAGAAGGAATTTAGAGTCTTTAATTGTATGCAAGCTTCACCCATAGCTGCAAGCCCGGTGGTCACCTTCTCCTTCCACCTGCCCTGCTTCAAACTGCCCCTTCCATTCAATAAACTTGTGGGGCTCCCTCAAATGACCCGATTTTGAAAGCCTCAAAGTGAGAACAGAGAGGGCTATGCCATCTTCTAGACAACTAACGATACTTCCAAGAGGATCCACTGGTTTTCTTTAAAGATGTGACCCACAGACTGATGCAAGTGCAACCCCCTTAGCAACTTGTTCATCCTCATGAGATCTGAGCCCCAAGTAGCACAGGGCCTAACTTTAGTCTCCTAGGACAGCCTTCCCCAGGACTTTGCAGGACAAGAGGGCTAGGAGGTGTTGCCATAGTTTCACAGAACAAAATTGACCAGATCTGGGGTGCAGGGAAGAAGCTGCAGGCTGACTCAGCTAGACAATGCTGCCGGAGATACTGCTTCTGGGGCCATCATGCTCCTCTGGGCGTCTCTAAATATAGTCTGATAATTCAGTGGCCTCGAGCATCTGCAGCTTGCAGTTAACAAGGCAGGCTTACCACATCCTGTGCCCTGTATGTGCAGTGCTGAAGAGATGAGCCCCAGCATCCAAAGGAGAAAATATCCTTAAGCCTTTTGGACACTCTTGGGATGCTGGGGTCCCATTGCAACACTGTTCTTGCAGGACCCCATGCCCATCCTACCTTGGCCTGTGGATCCCCAACAGGCAGTCAAGGGTGAGCGGGCGGGGGGGGTGGGGTGGCGCATGCTCAAGGATGGGAGATGGATCCATAGCACAGATCCATGATCTAGACAGGACTGGGGAGCCTTTTCCCTCCCAGGGGTCACTTTTAAAGTTCCAAGGGCCACATAGGAGCTGAAGACCGAGTTGCTGAAGACCGGGGCACGCTCGGGAAGAGGAGAGTCCAGATCATGGATCTGTGCCATAAAGCTGTCCCCTACCTTTGAGAACATGCCCTCATCTTTGCTCCCTTACTCAGGGTTAAAGACTTTCATTGCTTGAGGGTAGGAACTGGATCCAGGGGGCACATTCAGGAACAAAAGGGGACAAAAAGAACTAGCCACAGATTGCACTTGGCTCCTAGGTCTGAGGTTCCCCCAGTTCTGCTCTAAACCCTCCTTCCTTCCCTCATCCTGAACACGCCCATTATCCATGCCCGGCCCGTGGAGTTTGTAATAATTTCTAAACTGACCCATGGGAGGGAAAGGTTCCCCATCCCCGATAAGAGAGAATTTTCAGGCCTTTCCCCTTCCCAGCAATCCCTTGTGAATCTCTGCAGAACTCTCAGGACAAGGGCATGTTGTCTTTTTCCCATTTATTGTGTTGATCAGTTCAGGTAGTAAACATTAATAATAACAATCATCATCCTCTTAATAAAACAGATAAGTTTAAAAGGTTCTGTTCTTTGTTCACAATGACAAAAAAAAAAATAAAAAAAAAATTAAAATTTAAAAAAAAATATATATGAGAAGAGTGGGGAGGAAGGGCCAAAGGAGTGATGCAAAGCAGAGGTCACATGAGCGTTAGCGAGCTGGCATTACAGCATGGCGGCTTTGTCTGCAATGAGGGAGCCTGCTGAAGCTAGGAGCCATCCATCACACAGCGTGGAGAACAAAACTCCCCCCAAAAGGGAAAGGCATGCAGGGCAGGCAACAGGAGCAAGCACAGGAGCGCACAGCCAGTACCTGGCACGTGCTGCACCCTGGCCACAGGAGCAACCAGTGTCAGCACACAAACAGGGTCATGCCACCCCTTTCCAATCGGGCGCAATGTACCCACAAGTTCTCCCTCCCCAAGGCACAGCTTGACGGAGCAAGGCTCGGGAGTGACTCCCCCGCCCCCAAAAGCAAGCGTGTGCATGCAGGCCTTTGGGTGCAGATGTGCATGTGTTTGTGAATGTGTGGGGGTGGTTTGGAGGAGGCAATAACCTATCCCTACCCAGCACCGCCTTCACAGCCCCTGGCGGCTGTAGCCTCCTGAGTCAGAATTGCTGGCATATACATCCGAGTGCCCCCTCCCTACACAGGGCAGCTGTCTGGACCTGGATACAAGATGTCCAGCCTTAGGAGCAGCATCAATGCCACTCTCGCAAATAGAGGTCAACTTGGCCACCATCATCTTCCCAAAGAGGCAAACCATCCCACCAGCCCTGCTTGCTTTGCTGGTGGGTCTCTGGTCCCAATCCCCCTCAGTGTCACCACTGTAGAACACTAGCTGCATCATCCTAAGATGCTTCTCTCTTCCCGTCCAGGAAGCAATCCTCTGCCCCCACACACCCCCGCTCTAGATGGAATGGAGTTTTTTCTTTCTTTGACTCTTTTGCATGGAGTGGATTGAGATTTCCTTCCCAAGAACAGGAGCTGGGGTGAAGCCAGCAACTGTGTCAGGCACCTTAACCTCCTGAATGCCCACGGCAGTCCTTAACCCCAGCAGGCCGGGTGAACACCTGAGCTGTGCTAGTTGCTGCTGATCTATCTGCAAGTGCCGTTCAATACTTAAGGAAAGGATCTACTCTCCCTCACGCTGTATGTGGCTCACCAGAGACACGTGGTAGTAGCAGCACAAGCCAAAAGGACCTAGGGATTGTGATTGACCAGACACAACAGGAGTCAGCAATGAGATAGGGCTGCAAAAAAGGCTAGTGCAGTTTTAGGCTGCGTTAGCAGAAGCATAGTCTCCATGCCTTGAAATAATAGAGTGGAATTATTTTGCACTGAGGAGCCCTCACCTGGACTACTGTGTCCAGTTGCGGTACATTTTAAGGAGGCCATTAACAAATTGAAGAATGTTCAGAGACAGGCAACAAAGACAAGTCCTATGGGGAAGTTGAAGGCACTGGATATGTTTAGCCTAAAGAAAGGAAGATTGAGGGGAGATGTGATCGTCTTCAAATACCTAAAGGCCTGCCACAATTAAGGCAGCAAAGAACTGTTCTCCTTTGTCGTAGAAGGCAAGACTAGAAATAATAGACTCAAATAACAAGGTAGATCTTGGTTTAATATCAGGAAATATTTCCTAATGGTATGAGCTGTTCGGCAATGGAACAAGCTGCCTCGGGAGGTACGGTTGCTGGAGGTCTAACAGAGGCCGCCAGACAGCCGTCCGTCAGGGACAGTGTAGCTGTAGGTGACCTGTGTCATAACAAGGGGCTGGACTAGCTGGCCCTTGAGGTCTATTCCAACTCTATGGTCCTGGTCTAGAGTAGCAAAGTTATTATTCATCCTGCCCCACTAGAATTGTATTGCTGGGAGCATGGGGACCACTTACCTCTGAAACATCTGGTACAAAACACTGCTAGAGGTAGAGAGCAGTCTGGGTGGACCATTAGCCTCTCCTGGAAAGGCAGCTCTTGTATCCCATTAATCCCCAGACACACAGAATGATGGGAAAGAGAAAAAGAAGCCAGCTAAGAAGAGAGATTGCTCTGTGCCTGGCTGAGTTTGGATCGAATATGTGCTGCCCTGACTGAAAGGTTCACTTAGGAGCTTGTTCTCATGGAGTATGGGTCTTTTAGTCCAAGATAACCGATCGCACCCCAAATCCCTCAGCATTGCTGCTGGATCCGCCTCCAGTCTCCCCTACTCCAGACGAGCGCTTTGGTGGAGGGGGAAGCAGGAACCAGCCAACCTAGTCACCAACCAGGAACCCCAAATAGGTTGCTCATTGCAAGAGAGAGGCAGTTCTGGCCCCTGTAAAGAATACTGCATGTTGGCCAAGAACATGATTGGCCAAGTGGGAATCGGGGAAGAAAGCAAAGCACCAGCTAGTCATGCACAAGCAGAGACAGGAAGCCAAGAGAGATGGGCAGGCAATACCCCCTGTGTGCACCCCAATGAGAGCTGCCCATCGTCTACACGACACAGAGTCTAGAGCTCACAACACATTATTTTCCAGTGGGGGAAGCACCACAGAAAGAAGCCTTGGCTGGGTTTCCCTTGTTCCCCTCCACTTCATACAAACACTTTTGCTCGCAGCAGGGAAAGCCATGACAGGCTGCAACCTATGTTGCTTCCACTGCTGCATGTGTGAATGAACCCCCAGAGAAGTCAAGAGAATGAGAGGGGAAAAGACAAACTAGACTTTAGTGCCCATTGACTCATGATGGTCCAGTCCCCCCGGCACGATCAGTGGAATTTTTCAGCCTCCCAAGGGATTCCTGTGACATTGGTGACGCCAACCATCCAGGGCTTTGTCTTCCCGGGCTTGAGGTTAGAAGAGCGAATGATAGAGGACGGATGCTTCTGCGGACAGATCACCCTTATCTCCCCTCGCCAGATCCCAGCACAGGCAGAGGCAGGGCCAAGGGAAAGGGGCAGGCAGCAGCTTGGAGCTATGGCTAAGATGAGCTGCGAGATGGAAAAGGGAAGAGAAGCTTGAAGCCAGCTGGAGTATAGCAACCCCCCTGCCACGCTGGCCCTGCTGACTCAAGAAAGCTCCCCAAATCCATTCACCTTCCTGGAGCCTGGCTTGGCAGCTCTGTGGCACAAATACCCAAAGCCCAAGCGAAGGGGTCTGCATGCAGTTCTCCTGTGTGTCCACTGACAATGGGGAGCCAGGGTCTCCTCGGCTGGAACGATGCCCTCAGCCGACACCCCCTGGCCCCCCGCTCAGGTTGTGATCTTTGTACACAGGATGTCACACCCCGCTCTACTCAATTGGGGCCTCCCCTCTCCAGAGAAAAGCTCAGACACCCTCTGACCACCCCCACCCCATGGAATTGCAGCCCAAACCCAATCAGTGCTGGGAATAAAGTATGTAGATGGGATGGAGCTAAAGAATGCCCCTAAACCTCACTCCACATTGGGGGTGGGGCAGAGCAAAGACCGTCCCCATTCTGTCTTGGTCAGAGCAGGCGTGTGGGGGCAGCAGTCTGGGGAGGCATTAGCCCCCAAGTGGGTTACTCCAGCATCTCTGCAAGCCAGGACTAGCTTGGAGCACTGAATAGCCTAGCCTCCGGGGGGGGGGGGAGGAGGAGGAGGAACTAGGGCAGGGGGAGCCGCTTTGTCTCCCAGGGAAGGCTGAGCTCCTCCCACTCAGTGCAAAAGAGCCTGGAGTTTCTCAATACAAAAATCAGACAGGAATGTTTGAGGACCTTAAGATTTCCCCAGAGAGCCCCCAACTACTCCATCCCTGCTCACTCTCCCAGAGCAGGAGGCGGCCCGGGCAGAGAGGTACGATTGGTCCAGCCTAGCTCACGAGCGCTCGGTTCAGAGGTAACGTTTGCCCTTACAGGCACCTGCACTGGCCCCAAAGAAGAGAGGGGTGGGGGACGAGGGGAGAGATCACAGCACCTTGGTTAGGAGTAAACATTGACGTGCATTTACACAGAGTCTTCATACGCCAGAGACAAACCAGGACATTCCCTAACGAGACGTTCGTACACCCAGAAAGGGGGAAATGGTGCTTTTTAAAAAAAAAAAAAAAAAAAATGCCTATGATGCTTCCAAGCCTATTCTGGGGGGAAAGACGGGGGAGAAAAACTCTTAGTAAACTGTTAAGGGAGCCCTCCCTCCCCTTTGCCGTCGTCCCGCTCACAGGAAGCCAGTGTCGCTGCTAATAAATTAGAGGGGGTGGGGGGCTGCAGCTCTTGCCCACAAGTCTCTAAGCAATAGGGAGTTTCTTCCTAGGATGTCCACGTCTCCATCTCGGGCCCCAGGTGGCAACCGGGGCAAGTCCCTTTGCCCTCTGTCCTGCTGCCTCACTGGTCCTGCATCTGCTGCTGCATCTTCTGCAACATCTCCTGCATCCGTCGTAGCTGCAAGAGAGAGGTGGTCAGAGAGGGATGACGACCTTCCAATCTCCCTTATGAGTCGCATCCTCCTCCTGCTGCTCCCCCTGCTAACTCAAGACTGCAGCGGGGACAGGGAGAGGCACAGGGCTGCAAGCTCAGGTCTCCGATTGGGACTCGTGGGCAGGCATTCAAGGTGGGCTAGGAGCCCCCAGGCTGCATCCTAGCCACCTCTCCTCCACACATCTGCCATTTGTCTCTTTCTAATTATAAGCAGCCCTTGGACTGATCTCCTGAAGAACATTGGTTTAGTGCTCTGTTCATGTGAACGCTTCAGGAGTAAAGCAGAAGGCCCAATTAACCTTTTGTCAGAATGTGGCCTTAGAGAACTGAACACAGTAGTAGCTAACACTGTTCTTCTTCGTTATCCTCTCATTCAAGTCCCACTAATGGTATTTAACGCCCTCTGGCGCCCAAAGCCGGATATTACCTACTCGTGACTGCAATGTAAATGCTGGCAAAAAAAACTCCGCCCCCTCTCTAGGGGTATATATAGAGCACCTTTGCCAGCATTCCCTGTTCAAATTTCACCAAATGGAAGAGGAGAGGGCAGGGGTTGGGGCAGCAGAAATCACAGGAAAGGGGTCTGCCCCCAGCACTCATCCCGTAAGGGCAAGAGGTTCTTACCTCTTCGTCCTTCATCTTGATCAGTTTCTCTGTTTCAGCATCCGGCGTAGGAAGGGGCAAGATAGGAATGGGGCTCTCTATCCTATTGTCCTGAGTCAGCTTGCTGGAGGGGGGGGGAAGGGAAGGGGGAGATTTAGGTAAGTTTGGTTGTAACACCAACAGAATTTAAGCAGAGTTAAAGGAGGGAATTGTGTGCAAACAGAGAGCCAGCTACAAAACAGAAAGGGCCCAGTGCAGTGAGACTGGCTCTGCCACACGCACTACAATCCCTCCAGGTTCCAACAAGCCTCTCTATAGATTGTGGAAGTGGGGAAACTATTGAAGGCAAAAGCCACAAACCCATCTCAACCCACCAAAAAGGCTCCTGGGAGCAGCTTCAAGCCTTGAAGAGCTAGTATCTCTGAGTGGCCTGCCCAAAGGAGAAGCCTCCTCAACAAACACTACGCCCCTTAGCTGTGCTGGCAGTAAACCCAGGCCACGCTTCTGCGGTCTCTGCATGCACGGAGAATGGGGATCCATATCCTGCAGCTTTAAGTCAGCTTGTCTCCTGCACCTCGCTCTTCAAGCACACGGCGGTTACCATCAAGTGGCAGCATTTGTCAAACAGCCCCTGCAGCAGTCACAGGCCTCTCTCGGAAGGGCCAAAACCCAGAGATGGCTTTGCTAATTTGAGGGCAATCCCAGTAACAAAGACCTGGAGCAGTAGATTCAAGCAGTGACAGAACTACCTAGGATTGGACCCAGGGGACATCTCTTCCATGCTCAGGCTGCCCCGAGACATCCTTCTCCTCAAAGACCTCCCCTACCCTTTCCGCGTTGTGTGGCTGCAATTCATCAAGGGTTGCTTGCAACTCCTTGGAGAACAACAAAAGCCACAGGGTTGAAAACCCATTTTTCTGCATCACAGAAAAAATGCCAGATTCCCCAGCAATGGAAATTGGGAGTCTGCAGGGCCGCAGTCGCAGCAAGCAAGGCTCTCGGGGCTACTGCTTTTAGCAGCCTGCGGAACCGAGCAGACATCACTGCTCTGGTGTCTGCTCACTTCACATTTCCACATCTTGGCACATGCTTAGAGGAGTCAGGACCCCAAGTGGGGTGGCATCCTCTGCAAATGGGCTGACAATCTTAGCTGATTACCCAGTGGGTAATACCGGACATTTCAGGCAGTCTATGGGGTACCTGGATACCCCAAATACCTGATGTTACCATCTTCCGGTCACAGATCTCCAAGTCTCAAGATGGGGGTCACACAGCCAAAATGTTTGGGAAGCAGAGAGGGCATCGGAGATTGTCACTGCATTCCCCTCCCCCGATTTCACCATGGGTTCACGTTTCCACTTGATCACAGAGCTGTGGGTCTGGGAAACGCTCTCTGGTGTAGTCGTTTGCTAGCAAAGCTTTGGGACACGGCTTAGTGACAGGTTGAACAAGGCATGATGGACCCAGGCTTATGTCCCAATTCTTTCTTATGGGCCCCCTTTAAGGGCAAGGGGAAAGAGTCCCCGGGTGAGGGTCAGGACTTACCCACAAAGGTGGGGCTGCCCCAGTTCCTGGCGCACACACACACACACACACACACACGCACCCTCCGAAGGAAGTTTTCAGCCTGGGTATGGGCAGGGCCACCATCCCAACCCCACCCACCCTGAAAGCTTCCTCCTTGACAGGGCTCTTTGCAAACGTCCTGAGTAGCGTGGCTATACCGCCCCTTTAAAAGAGTATGCTTATGAAAAATACATGGTGCAGGGTTGCACTGGAACCAATGCAGCCCTGCAACATGTATCTTTCATAAGTGTCCTCTTTTAAAGGGGCGGTATGGCCACCCTAAACCTGAGCACCTCTAGGAAATTTTAAGAGTGGGTGGTGATGCTGTGTTGGCCCCACTCCCTCCCTCCCTGAAAATTCTCTCGTGACACTCCGGTTACTTGCAAGGGGCCCTCTGGGTTTGGCCTCCACTGAACAGCCCCTGGTTCTTGCCCAGCCCATCGCTTCGGGACATGGCCATGTCAGAAAGGGGTGGGACAAAGGGGGCCCCACCCCCTTCTGACATGACCACCTCTTTTCTCAGAGCATTGCAACGTCACAACACTTGGAAAGAAGCGGGGAGAAAGGACTCTCCTGCCCCCCCCCCCGAATTTAATTCTGCAGGCACCCCTGAGTGGAAGGGCAAAGTATGGCCTAAGTCGGTGGCGCTGGAAATAGGAGCATTAGCCTCAGTGTCTCCACCTGGATTTGTACAGGCGTCACCAGGGATAAGCCCAGACTAAATTGCATTATACTTGTCATTTTTCCCCCCTTCCCAATGCCCAGGATTCGGCTGCCCAATGATCACTGCAGACTTCACATCCTCAGAATCTGCTCAAAGCCCCTCCTCCTCCAGCCCTCGTTGCATATAGCAGGGGCTTGATCATCTGAACAGAGAACGCTCTTGTCCTGATCCTTCATTTCAGGCATGTTCTCAAAGCACTTTGCAGGACTGGGGCTACAGTGCCCAGAACCTTGCAGGATCAAGCCCTAGAAAAGCAAGGCACCGAGGCTATTGGGGACCCACCTGGTCATCTGCTGTATGCACTGCGCTCTGTAGTTCTCGTAGTGGACATCGCAGGTGACATCCTTGAGGTCGTGCATGTGTGTCCGGATCAGCATGTTGCGCAGCTTCACAAAGTCGCAGTGCGCCTGGTTCTCCACTGGGGAGGGGGCAGACAGTAACATGGATTTCACACCCAGTAATACTCAAGCTGAAACAAGTACCCACAAAAAAAAAAGAAAGAGAGAGTATACACCTGTTGGAAGTCGCAGTACCCCAATAATTTGGGGCAGATTGGAAACTAAACACCCCTTTTCGTGCCTGGGGCGTTACCCAAATTACCAAGGGGCTGGTTTTCCATTACCGAGTTACTACTATTCCATTTTGCGCCATTTTACCAGTTAACAGTTTTTCTGTCTATTTTCATCTATTGAGTGTTCCCTGTTGGAAAGATACTGAAATGGGACCACGGTAAGTCAGAAGAAACCGGTTAAACAGAAAGTCAGTAACTCAGTGATGGTAATACTGAGGATTTGGGGACCCGCTAGGCTGCCTGAAATATCCAGTATTACCCACAGGTACAAAGTTTACCACCCCTTTCAGCTCTAAGCAATACGCAAGGAGCACCAGCCCTTCCAAGCTTCACATCCTCCACAGCCTGGCAGGCAGCCCTGTAGGATTCTTGTGTGAAGGCAAATGTTTCCAGGCAAATTAGCACTGTAAAGTCATCCAGTCTAGATTGGGGGGGGGGACACTTCTTCTGGGATTCCCCCACACACACACACACCCCTAAAGCTAATGCCAGCTCCGATTATGTGAAACCAATAGGGATGGGAATTTTGATTTCGGATAAAACCAAAAGTACCTGAAAACGGCCATTTCGGATTAAGCCAAAATTTTGGTTCTTTTTTGGTTTCAGTACTATCAGATCTTTTCCATTGATTTTTGTACCGGATTTTTAACACTGCGGTTTGTCCTCCATTGAAAAACCGCGCTGTTAAAAATCCGGTACAAAAATCAAAGAGATCCGATAATACCGAAACTGAAAAAGAACCAAAATACATGAGAACTGAAACTGAAATTGTCCCAAACTGAAATTTTTCCCAGAGTCAACTGGCTGTGGATGCTGGCAGCGTGGCTCAAAGCCCAGGGGAACCCAAGAATTCAAAAGCTAGAGGCAATAGGGGGAAAAATAAATTAAAAAATCAACCACTGATTTATTGCTTTAAAGATCATGCTATCTTAAATGCAAGGGGGGTGGGGCCTGGTTTGAGTGCGGAATGCTTGGAGCTCGGCAATACCGGCACCACAGACTTTGCAAGCTGGTTTGCATCCAAATGCTTTGGTGTTTTTCTCCCCCTTTCCAGAAAGTAGAAATAGTCAGTGCTGATAGCAGAGTCTTCCTGAACAGCCTGATAGTTAGAAGCTAGCATGTGTGTCAGCTAAAACCACAAACTACCCTGTAGTGAGGAGACAACGGGAGGGAACATCGTTTCAATGCCTGTCTGCTTGGGGACTTTCCAGATCAAGGAGAGAGAGAGATGGAGGAAAAGTGGACATCGGTAAGTGCTGCCATAAGGGGCCCATCTATCCCTGTATAGGATGCTTCAGGGGGAAAGAAAAGAACAGGGTGTATATGGAGGGATCCATTCCCTCTCATTCATTCCCAGCTTTCCTCAATAGCTAGTTGCTACTGATGGGCTGACCTGCCTCCTTGAGCTTTCATAATCCTTTCTGAACCCAGTTCTGCTCAACATCCCACAGCAATGAGTTCCCCAGGTTAACTGCATGTTTTACACAAAAAAGGCACTTCCCCCTTCAATCCGAGTGCCTGCTAATCTGGTGTCCCTTCCTCCTGGAGGAATGAGAAGGGTAAACAAAACTTCCCCAATCACTTTCTCCACACCGTGCCTGTGGAATTGCTAAGGCGCCCATGTCTGTGAAATATTTAGGACACCTAGCACCCGCAGTGAGGTCCTCTGGCTCCCTCTAGTGGTAGTATGGCACACACAGATTCAAGAGTCCGACCGAGCTAACAGGAGGAGAGCTTGGCGCTCAGAGGGTAGGGGCTCAGGCATATGAACAGACAGGTCCCTACTTCAAATCCC
This sequence comes from Sphenodon punctatus, assembly GCA_003113815.1. Classification (NCBI taxonomy): domain Eukaryota; kingdom Metazoa; phylum Chordata; class Lepidosauria; order Sphenodontia; family Sphenodontidae; genus Sphenodon; species Sphenodon punctatus. Next base: position 4,410,387 of record QEPC01011180.1, read on the forward strand.
TCCAGCCTGCAACGTAGACAGGAACAAAGCAGCAGGGCTTAACTGGCCAGTCTTGCTGCCGCTCGCCTGTATTTCATACGTGTGCAGTTAGAGCTCGGCTCCAAGTGCGGTCACTGAGCGCGCTCATTGCAGCTTCCAAACGCAAGGCTTACCTTCCACGATGCCCCAGGGGTAGAGCCGCCCACGGACTCTCTGGCCTTTGGCCTCTACCACCGTGTTACTGCCGATGACTGCAAAGGGAGCACTCTCCTGAAACCAGAGCCAGCAGGGAAGAATGAAGCTAGGAGAGGTACAGGATGGGGACACGCAGGGCACAGGGCTGGATGAGGGGCGATGAGGGGCCACGGATGGCTCCTGGGCAGAGAGGCAAGGAGCCAAAGTCCGCCATGTCTGAGATCGGTGGGGGAAGGAGACGGACAGGTGGTGGGGGGGTGCAGGGAACCTCTTCCTGCAGCAGAGCAGAACAGGGAGCCAGGACAGATGGGAAGGTAGAAGGGGCTGGAGAATTCTGCCCCAGCCAGTTTGATCCAGAGTGCTCAGAGATAGCAGAGTGGCCCAGGGCCCTGCCACCTGGCAGCAGTTCTGATCAGACAATGGTACTGAGCCATTGGGCTGCGTGCTGTACAGAGAGGAATGAAGAGATCAGCCTAGCGACAGCTCAGGCTGCCGGTCAGTTTCACAGGATAGTACCAACACATGCTGCACATCTCAACACAAAACAACTCCAGTCTCTCCTGGCCAATCCAAAAAGCCAGGTACCCGCCACTGCTCTGTACCCTAGCTTCTCATGCCAACAGCCACTCTTGGATGAACAAGATGCACCGGGGCAGCCAGAGAAGGAGAGGAAAAGGCCTTCCCCAGGGGCTGGTTGGGTATCTGCAATGTCCTCGATAATCCTACGACAAAGCCATAGCCACATAAGACTGCACACTTGTCTCTGTTCTGCACCAAACTGAAGTATCAGCAGGGCTACAACTCGAATCGCCCCGCTACAAAGCCATAAGCTCCTAGCGTGAGAAATAATGGAAAATCTCCATAAGCCATTCATGATGCACACGAGTAGGTCCAATTCCATCCACTAGAGGGCAGTGGTGTGCACTAGCCAGCTCATCATACTATAAAACTGCAGGAAACCGTGGGCTTCTTTTACCTTCAGCTCTTTGTCTTGCTGCTTAAACTCCTCATCTTCATCCGAGTCGCACTCTGGGAACTGGTACACTTTAATTCCAAACTTGTCAATCTCTTCCCGGATCTGCTTCCGCAGAGAGAGAGAGAGAGAGAGAGAGAGAGAGAGCGCACATCAGATCAACCCATCGGAACAACATGAGAAAGCAGCAGAAAATACATCAGTAATCGATAGGGTTACAGGAGGGAGAAGACCCTTGAGAAAATGCATGTTTCTCCAGAATCTGCCACATGGAATGGGGACCCTCCAGTCTCCTGAGATTCTGGGGACATCAGGGAATCTCAGGACCGCAGAGGCCATGGGGAGAAACGACGGAGATTTCTCCAAGATTTGGTTCCTGGGCCGGGAGCCTCTGCAGGAGGATCGGGATGGGGGTGGATTTTTTTAAAACTTCGTCCCATCACTAGCAGCATTGTTTACACTTCGTAAGTTAGAGCCCTGCTCTGGACCCAGATTTGGGCCAGAGGCCGATTACATTTGGTGGCCCCCATGGCACCCTGGAGCACTCCGACATCACGGCTCTCGGAGGGGGCACATCAGGAAGGGCAGCCATTTTGGACCCCGGAGCAACCTCCACAAGAAAGCAGCGCTGCTCACCCGCTCCTTTAGCTTTTTGATCTCAGTGGGGATCAGGCAGTCGGCTTTGGCGATGAGGGGCACGATGTTTACTTTCTCATGCAGGGCTTTCATGAACTCCACGTCCACCGGCCTCAGCCTGCGGCAGGGAGAGAGGGGTTAGCAGCAGGAGAGACTTACTCCTGAGTAGCCACTGTCACCCGCCTGCCTTTCTTCCGTGTATAGGCTCTTCCCAGAGCCTGCAGCGCCCACACGCCTACTCAGCATCAAAGGCGGCATTAGAGAAACCCAGCAATCTGAAATCTATAGCCACTTGGTTTATGAATTTCTCTCACCCTTTCCTACTCTTCAGTATATTTATCCTCACACACACACACACACACACGTGAGAAGGGCTCTTCTTCCCACTTTACAGATAAGAAATCGAGGTCGAGGGGGGCCCCAGTGACACGTCCAAGGTCGTAGAGTATCTGCGATGGCACAAGGAAATCAAACCAAGGCCAAGGCTAGTAACCTCTCCTTCCTCTGTAGTAATGGTGGCTCCCATCTGGTACAGAGCAGGGGTGGAGGAGGCTACCACATGTTGACAGGGTCCAGGAAGAGGTTGTGGGCCAGGTAAAGAAACTGGGCATCATTTTCAACCACACACTGCCCTTGAAAACTCGAGTATCGGACGTGGTTTGGAGAGGCTTTATTCAGCTACACAATTTGCATAAGCCACACCCTTATTTATCCCAGGCTGACCTTGCCACAGTGACCCATGCCCTGGTGACCACAAGACTCGATTTTTGCAATTCCAGCGCATTCACAATGCGGCAACACGGCTGCTTACGGGTTTGGGCAGTCCAGAAAGTGGGTTTGCACCTGCCCTAAATTCTCTGCACTGGTTGCCTGTGGAATGGCGGACTGAGCTTAAGATTATGTTGCTGGCTTTTAAGATCCTGAAGGGTATGGGCCCTGGCTCTCTTTGGGACCTGCCCTTGGAGCCTCGCACCGATGGGTTTCTGCGCTCAGAAACCACCCACAGTTTGGGGATCGCACCATTGCACCATCCATCGGCAGGCGATCGGGCCTTTGCGATGGCGGGCCCCTCAGTGTGGAACTTGCTCCCTCCAGATGTCAATCTCAGATTCCCCCCTCCTTACCTTTAAAAAGCACCTGAAGACTTATTTAATTTCCTTATTACCTACCCCTTTTTAAATTGTTTTAAACTGGGTTTTTATTCTAAATGTATCTTATATTGTTATTTTTAATGTTGTAAAGCACCCCAAGCACCATTTAGGTAGGGGAGTAGGCGCTATAGAAATAAAGTTTTTATTAGGATACCATTTTTGAATCTGGTTGCTGTGGCAACCCAATCAATTGGATAAAAAGAGAATGAACACAGGCTGGAAAATCCACCGCTATTTCCTGGGCCCATTCTGGCAGCCATGCCGAGGGCAAGGCAGTCATGAAGTTGACAGATCTGGCTCTCTTATGTTTCCCCCATAGCTATTCTAACTTATGTGAGGGTCAGGCTGGGACTAGCACTGGAGAGGCATGCATGTATCCTAATGGCACCCTCTATCACCAACAGTGCGCCCTCGGCCTAGTTGGAAAATCGGAGCCTGAGGGTTGGTTTTCTTGGCTATTTTCATGGACATCTCCTGCCCTCCTCCCCCAAAAGAGGGCAGCGGTAGCACAAACTGAACTTGGTCCTGAGGGGAATCAACACCCAACGAACTTGCCTCCCTCACCACTCCAGATAGCCTTTGGAAGCAGAAGCAACCCATACGTACGGCCATCCAAGAATGAATTCTCAAGAGCAAAGGCCCAAGGTCCATGTGATTCTACACCTGTGGCGAGTCGATAAATACTACAGTAGGCCAAAGCCTACCTCAGACCCTTCACCCACAATGCCTCTGGTGTTGCCGTAAGCCACCTGAGGCGCAGTGAGTCATCTGGTCACACACACACACACACACACACACACACACCAAAAGGGACAGGGTTAGAGGAGATATGGGTTATTACTGACATGGCATTTTGTGGTTAGGGAGAGCACTATGTCAAAGCTAACGCGCTTCCCATAACTGAGCGGGGAAGAAGGAGGGATGCATGGAGAGGAGGGATTTACACAGACAAGGCCAAGCATTACAAGGAGTTTCGGAGCCAAACCCGGACCCTCGTTATCAGGGCAGTGTTTGTTAAAGTCTGGGCCTCACAGGGAACAGAGATGCTCACCCATGTCCAAAGGGTGAGATGAAGTAGAGGCAGCAGTGCACTCGGTTGTCCTGAATGTTCTTCCGATTGAGGCCGCTTTCGTCACGGAAGTACTGTTCAAATTGCTGGTCAATGTAATCAGTGATGGGTTTCCAGCTGGGAAGGGCAGAGCAACCACAAAAGAATCAACTCGGATAATAGGGGGCGGCTTTGATAAGTAGGCCCATAGGAGGCGCTGCCCAACTCGGATCCCCAGCTCTTTGCTTCACTTCAAGCAATACCAAGCGTATTATTGGCTCCTTCTCCCGTCTGGCACAAGATCAATGCCCCTCTTCTTGCTTTCAGACCCTGCTCCTCCCCCACCACCCAACGGCCGTGGCATGAGGAAGAAGCTCTGGGTCAGGGACCAGGCGTCAAAGCAGTTTCCCTGAGAGATCGGAGACTGTTCCTGGCTCAGCAGCCCCAACGACACACCCTAGCTTGGGCCCAGACTTTTGCATGGCAGGCCCTCTGCTCAAGTCTCTGCCACACTCCATGCCTCCTGATTGGCTCCTGCCCAGTATAAAGGCCTGCCCAGTGGGCGGAGCAATGCCAAATTCTCCTGTTTCCTGTCCTGCCATTGGCTGTCTGGGTACCCGAGCCTGCCCGACCTGGTTTGCTCCCGCCACCGCAATCTGCTCATGCCCTGAACAGCGGGTCCCGACATCCCCTCACCACTCAGTGTTGTTAACGGCGTCGCCAAAGCCTGGGGTGTCAACTATCGTCAGCTTCAGCTTTACTCCCTTCTCCTCAATGTCCACCGTATGTTTCACAATCTCCACCGTCTGGCTGATTCGCTCTTAAAAAAGATAAACATAGAGAGATTCAAATCTGAAGTTGGTACCAGGAATCCCTTCCCCTGGTCACTTCACCCTACAGTCATTTCCACAGAGCAAGGGCCCCTCTCATACTGTACGCTATCAGTTTGTGTCGTCTGCATTTCTCCTATTAGTAGCAATGGTGGAAATACAAAGAGAGACTCTGCGGGACCCCGAGGACAGGCCATTTACACACACTACCCTAGATTTCCCTGCTGAGTGCCATACTGGGTCAGACCAATGGTCCATCTAGCCCAGCATCCTGTCTCCAACAGTGACCAATCACGGCGGCTTGGGAGAAGCACCCAGCAGGTCACAATGGGGGATCCATTCCCTGTTGTTTTCCCCCAGCTCCCATCATGTTCCCTGATCCTGTCTGGCTAATAGCTGCTAATGGACCTATCTTCCAGAAACTTGTCCAAACCTCTTTTAAACTCAGCTATAGTACTGGCCCTTACCACAGCCTCTGGCAGTAGATTCCACAACCCAATTATACGCTGAGTGAAAAAATATTTTCTTTTATTTGTTTTAAACTTGCCACCCATGAGTTTCATGGAGTGTCCCCTAGTTCTAGTACTAGCTGAGAGGGTAAATAACTGCTCCTTGTTTATTAGTTCCACACCACTCATGATTTTATAGACCTCTATCATATCTCCTCTCAGTCGTCTCTTCTCCAAACTGAGGAGCCCCAACCTACCAAGCCTCCCCTCATACGGGAGCCCTTCCACGCCCTTGATCATTTTTGTTGCCCTTCTCTGCACCTTTTCACAAGTTCAGCTATACTGGCTTCGCTTTGGGTCAATTTTATGCTCATTTTGCCAGAGCAGCTAGAAAAATTGAGGCACGGAGCAGCTAAGTGACTTGCCCAAGGTCACAAAAAGATCACTGCCTCAAAATTCTCTCCCCTGGAAAGGCTGCCCTCTCAGTACTGTGTCTAGTGCTCCTAGAAGCTCTTTCCACACAATTCCTCCATTGTTTTGTGTAACATCCCAGGCAGAGCCCTGCACCACATTTTTGGGCCTAAGTCCAATGCAGCCTAGCTCTTGGGGTGAGCCTGGGTCCTGATTTTTCCAACTGGCTTTACCTCCTATGAAACACTGTGATAGCACAGCATCCTGCAAAGGCCCACCCCCATGGAGTGCTGTAGTGTCATGGTACTCCAGGGGGCAGAGAGGGTGGGGAAAGCAGGGCCTCCCACAGCTGCAGAGCCTGATCTGACCCAAACAGTTCATGTCAGATTGTAGGTCCCTAATCCAAGTGCTGTTGCGTGGGTCATACATTACATTACAGACCCATCTAAGCCAGCATCCTACCCCAGACAGCGGCTAACACTTATAATTTAGATGGTAGCATAACTCCCATAATGCACTTAGCCAATACCTTAGCCAAAGGGGGCTCCTCCCCATCCCCCCAGGAGTAAGAGACTAAGCTCAAGTCTTCCCTCGTGTGGACACCAGAAGCCACAGGAGGCAGGGTGGTCAGCCTTCGCAACCGGGGAGAGAAGAGGAGCTAAGTATTAGCGAGCTGTATCTGGCCAGGCATGGAACCATCCCTCAAGCAAAGCCACAAAGCAGGGGAATCAAAGCACTGGATTTTCAAGACAGAACTAGTTCAGTCTATGGGAAAAGATGCCCCATGCTCCTTTGGGCTTCACTTACCCTCAGCGTTGAGAAGTTTCCTGTCTTTGTACAGGTCTGTCAGGAACAGACTGTTCACCAAGGTGGACTTTCCAAGCCCAGACTCCCCTAATTGGGGCCACAGAGGGGAAAAACAAAACACATTAAATATTAGGATAAAACACACTCAAGGGAGGTCTTTCAAGCTGAATCCTGAGCCGGTTGGATGTTCCCCTTCAGGGATGGCAGAAAGGAGTTACCATCCTCCACAGGGGAACGACCTTCTTGGCTAGATTTCTCAGTCGTTGGACAAACGCAACATCCAGTCTCCTCTAATGGTTTTTATTATCCGAGTTACTAGCCAGCCCCATCTCCAACACCCATGCTAACGCCACCTGCTAGTGAAGGAGCAGCTATACTCTGTACACCAACTGGTAAACTCTGGTCAGGAAAACCACCATGAAGAGCCATCCCTCAGTATCCCCATCCGCTGCCCCTCCACCCCCCCGCCCCCCTACTTGGGGAATAGGATGGTGGGGAGAAGAGCTGAGGAGTTAGAAAGCAACAAAGACAAAATTTGAAAATGATGGGACTGAATTTTAAAGGAGTCTCTAGCTAGCAAGTAGGGTGCTGCTGCTAGCAGGTCTGTGTACAGAGTTCTTCCCCAGTACGAACATTTCATCCACTACAAACATCGCATCGTATTCACATCCATTACGAACAGCTCCAGAGAGCTCTGCAAGCCAACCAGCTATAGGGCCCTCTTCGCAGGTTACGTGAGTGGTGGAAAGAGACATGAGTATCTCAAGAAAAACACTGTGGTACCCGTTGCGTTCACACGTTACATGGGTGGTGCAGTCTGTGACACTATTGCAAAGTGCCAGGTACATTGGTGACGCTATATAAATGCGTAACCACCACCACCACTTCCCGGCCTGAAGGGTAGCGAGTGGTAATTACCACATGGAAATTAAGCAAACGCAATGTGTGAACACTCACAAGGGGAAACATTTCAGCAGACACAGAGTGTGGGATAGCTTATTGCATGTTCCCAAGGGTTCACACAATCAGAAACGCCATGGCCTGATGCCCCACTGGTTTCCTTACCACAGCATATTACACTCCTAACAGACTGCGAGGGGGTTTCAGAGCAGAGTGTTCACTTGGAGCCTACTGCGTCACCCTAACCCTGGCAGAGAAGTACTATGTTTCCCAATCAGTCTCTTTCATTTTGGCAGGACTTTGCCGGTGGCGGACTGAGCAACTTGGGAAGCAGAGGCTTTTTTCCAGTGTCAGACCCAGCAGTGACTGAATGCTTTCTGGGAGACAGGCAGGAAAGCCCACAGGCAGCTGAGAACACTCACCGGCAACCATGAGAGTGAAGTCGAAGCCCTTCTTGACGGATTTCCGGTGCACCTGGTTAGGCAAGGTAGCGAACCCCACATACTGCTTCTCATGGTCCTGCAAGCAAGGAGACAGTGATAGGTTAGGGAAGGTGACAGAGCACTCTGCATAGGGGTCTGCTACTCCTCATCCAACCATTAAGATCAGGGAGAGAAAGGAAAGGGGGGAAACAAATGACTCAAACCGTCTCAGACAGCAGTGGTGGGACCAGCAAGATGTGGGACGCATACCCTGCAAAATACTTATGGGTTCACACAACTCCCGTGTCCCCCCCTTTGTTCACGGGTCAAGGATGCAACATCTTGTTGCCTTATAAACAAGGTGATTCTGAGTAGTCTTTGCAAGTCTCTGGCAGGCCCCCATTGGTGTAGCAGGAGTGGGGAAGCTTTTCCCTCCCACAGGTCGCCTTGAAAATTAGTACATGCTCTTCACGCTACACAGGAGTTGGTGGGGACAAGGGAGGGTCCAGATCATGGATCTGCATCATGGATCTATCCCCTCTCCTGGAGGACATGCCCTCGCCTCTGCTCCCTTCCCTTTCAGCTCACATCCCCAGTGTTTGAGAGTAAGGACTGGATCCATGGGACAGATCTAGAAATTGGAAAGGGCCCAAATTAAGTAAAGCTGCAGGTTAGATTTGGCCCATGGGCCGGAGCTCCCCAGTTCTTGCCATGCAGGAATGGTAGAGACACAGCCTGCCACAGCCCCTGGGCTGAGTTGGACCCTCACCTTTCTGCAACTCCATCTTTTAACTTCACCTGACGGGACAACAGGTTTACCTTAGCAACACAGAGACTAACTGTCCCATGTGAAGTAGTCCTTGGGTTCCTTAATAAACTGGGCCAGGATGACCGAGCTGATATTTCTTTTTGTCTCCCCCAAAAAGAAGAGGAGGATTCAGTCCTGCCACAGATGAGCCCAATGACATCTTTCTAATTAACATCCACAGCGCTGCCAAGGGCTTCCATGCTTTAGAGAGAGCTTGATGGATTGGCCCTGACCGAGATTTCTCTGCCCCACTGTCACAGCCGCTTGTAGCCAATTGATGAGAAAGACGCAATTCCATGAATTGGTTACTTCAGAAGAGAGTTAAGTTTAGCAGGAGCTGAGGGCAAAGGAAAGAATTCAAAGTAGCAGCCAACATCCTTGAAGCTGGAAAGGCGCAGGCTCCTTGGAGAAAGCTGGGCCACCCAATTCATACCAGCAGAGACTCATCTTGCTTGTTTAATTGCAAGTGCCTGCACCCCAGTCCAGCCTCACAAGCATGCACCATGACAGGCACTCTGATGGTAGCACTGCTCCTCGCCAGCAGTGCAGGCATGAGAGTGACAATACTGCATGCAGGCCATGCGCTAGCTTCATGGGAATCGTGCAAACAGATTGCGCACATGGAGCCAGTGGCATAGCTAGGCTTAACAGGCAAGTCCAATCACTGGGCCGTACCCCCTCCACACACACACCAGCAGTGTCAAGCATGGCCTGGAAGTGCTATGTGCCACAAGAAAGCAGCAGCGCAGGGAGGGACAGGGGAGAGAACTAGAAGCAGGGGAAGAACCACCAGCTTTTGGAAGCAGCAAGTGCACGGTAGGACCCAGAATCAGCCCCAAACTAAAGCATTAGTATGGGAGAGGGCCAGAATCAGTGCCTGCTGCAAGGAAGCGGTGCACACCACAGAAGAGTGGCACAGGAGGACCCAGAATCAGGGTTCAGGGAAGCACTGCTACATCACCAGTTACTGACTCTGTGCCGCGCTGTCCAGCCAGGCCCAACTCAGGGTTGCCTAAACGTCTGGGCCCTGGGCCTGGGGTGATTGGTGGATGGATGAGTAGGGTGGGTGAGGCACTGCACACCCCTACGGAGCACCAAACGACACTAACGGACAACATGTACACATTCAGACCACTGTCCCTTTGAACAAGCATGATCTACATAATGGCAAACCTCAGGCGAGAGACAGAGAAGCGATGGGACTTGCCAAAGGTGCCATTAGCCAGTCAATGTCTCTAGAGCTTTGGTTGCCTGGGTTTTAGTCCACAGCATCTCTAGCATCCACTAAACCACCCCCTAACAGTGGAAACTGATACTCTACATACTTTTATGGGGTTGGGGGAGTGAGAACCCAGGGTGGGAGGACAATATATTCCAAAACAGTTTCCCACTAGCAAATGACTCCACTCCCCACGTCACACAACTCAGTTTTGCTCCTTTGACATCCCCTGCTCCTTCCTCCTAAAAAAGTTCCATCTGTCCTGGGAGAAGATGTATTGCTGCTGCTGCTGCTAACTGAGGGCTCTGATGGGGCTGGATCCAAGCTAGCCCTCAGCAGCTGCAACCAAGCTCCATGCAGAGCCTGGTCATCACAGCTTGAATCTAGCCCCATCGGAGTTCTTGCTCCCTGTTGTGGAACGTCTACACCAACCGCTCATCCATAGGGGCAGGATTTGCTGGTGGGGCTGAGCCCCCTGGAGGAGCTATAATTTCCCCCTAGGGATGCTTGTACTGCACTGGGAGGAGTTTTATTAATGCACACCATAACAGATGGTGCAGAGACTGAAAGCACAGGACAGCCCCACCATCCCCACCACCATTGCACTTTGACTGACACTGCATCAAACCCCCTTCACGCTCGAGGTCCCTACAAACATGTTGCTTGCATGGAATATGCCCTCGACCTAAATGTATTTCCCCAACAGAATAAAACTCTGAACAGCTCAATGGTCAGATTGCTGGGCCCGACTAAGGGAGACTCCCCATTCAAGAAGACTCTTCAGTGGATTTATTTATCCCTCAGGTATCACAACGTTCTCAAGCCAAGAAGGGCAAATGCGCAACACCCCCTCCGCCCAACCTTGGCTTCAGAATGTGGCTGGAAGCGCTCTGTGCCCTCGGGAAGAGTGGCTTTGCGTACCTGTTTGCCGCCCCACCACAATTCTAGCTCCCCTCAGCAAAAGCCCATGAATACTCTCATTCATGGCTCCAGAGAGCTTGGGAGGGGAGCTTGGCTCTTGACTGCTCCTGAGGCACAGAGAGCTATTTCTCCCAGCCAAGCTTGTTCCATCATGATTTCCTAGAGTCTCGCTACAATCTGCTCAGCACGCTACTCGGAGCCTCCAAACCTCCCCCCGCATCCCAAGAGCAGGCGAGGACCCTAGCAAACATGCTCCTTTCAAAGACAGATTTTTCCATCTCTGGACAGGGAGGAAGCCGCATTTCATCAAGCACCCAGGCTGGAAGCCTCTCGAAGTTTGCATTTCAAAGCTGCCTTTGAAGAATAAACATGCAAACCGGATGCACGCAACAGGCACGCATCAGCCCAGCCAAGGGCCTCTTCCAGCCTTGTCCTCAGCACCGAGACAGATGCTTCTCTTCATCAGCTTGGACACTCCCCACCCTTCTGGCTCCTAGCATGGGTTGCCAAGGCAACTCGGACAGTCCTGGTGCCCCTGTGGGCTAAAACCAGCCTCCCCAGCACCATTCCCTAATGGCACATTAAACGGAGCCCAGCTGTGACAGAAATTCTCCTGAAATTCGCTTCTCTGATCTGCCTGGGGCTCTGCAGCAGGGGCCAAATCTTCAGCTGGTGTAAACTATCGTTGCCACCTCTTCGAATTTCACCTGGAGACTCCAGGTTTTGACTCCACGGGAAACCCCAATTTCTTCAGATCAGTCAAGAGCTGGCGAAATAGGGGTGGCAGGAGGCAGCCACATCAGAGAGGGGGCAGGGCGCAGGTACTGTCCCTCCTTCTTTCTGACCAGGAGGGCCATTGATATTGGTGGGAGGGTTTTTTTGTCCTGTATTTTAAAGAGGGATAGGGATGGAGGGATGGGTTGCTTTCCTTACGAGGGAGGGGGGCAGGGGGATTGGATTAGGGAGGGAAGGGTTGACCCCCTTGGTGTGAGGGAGGGGTGCAGCCCTTGGGATGGGGGGGGTGATCCTCCGGTGGCAGAGGAGGATGGGGGGAGATCTCCTTCAGGGAGCTGGTGGAGAGGCCTCCGGAGGACGGGGAGTGGATGGGGGGGTCTGCAGCCATAGGGGTCATGCTGGGCTGGGGGAATTATAGTCCTTCTGAGAGGCAGGTTCGATCCATGAGACAGGACAGATGTTGTATATCTGTCCCGCTCATTGGCCACATTGGCTCATTGGTGAGGTGATCAGGGATCAGAAGACCCTGGGTCTTGGTTTAATGCTGGTAAATACAAGGCCAGTGGCTAATAAATCAACTATGGTCCAGGAGGTGATCCTGGACCAGGCAGCCGACCTCGTAAGTGTTACGGAGACCTGGCTGGACACTGAGTAGGGGCCTGTATTGGCTAACCTTGTTCCAGCTGGGTACTCTGTGCAGCATCAGCCATGACTGGAGGGCTGGGGGTGGTGGTGGTTTGCGGTGTAGCCATTATTTTTAAGGATGCCTGGTCTGTGAGGAGATTTCCTGTGCAACCTATCATGACTTCATGAGTGTGGAGGTTCTCCATCTGTTTCTGGATTTGGCCAGAGAGAGAGTGGGGATACTGCTGATATACCGAGCACCCACCTGTACAGCAGCCTCCCTGCCTGCACTGACCGAGCTGGTGTTGGAGGTGGTCTTGCGGTCCCCCTGGGTGATAGTTCTGGGGGACTTCAATATTCATGCTTACACCAGTCTTGGAGGGACAGAGCATGAGTTCATGGCCGCCATGGCAACTATGGGCCTGTCTCAGAGAGTAGTGAGCCCCACACATATTGGAGGATATACCCTAGACATGATATTTTGCATAGGCCTTGAGATGGGGGATCCATTAGTGGGGGAGGTGTCAGCAGTGCCCTTGTCATGGACAGATTGTTATCTCCTCCAGACAGGTATCCTGGTGCATGTTGGCCCCCAGGAGGGTGCGGAACCAGTTAGGTTGGTTCGACCCCAAAGGCTTATGGAACCAGAAAGTTTCCAGATAGCTCTAGGGGATGTTTCCTCTGACCTCGATGGCTGCTCACTCGATGACCTCATGTCCATGTGGAATTCTGTGGTGATGGAGGCCATCAACTGTGTGGTCCCCAGGCATCGGCTCCCGGAGCACCAACAACACAGCTCCTCATGGTACACGGAGGAGCTGTGGCAGATGAAGCGTGAAGGGCGGCAGTTAGAGTGACTGTGGCATCACTCGCGTGCTGAAGTTGACTGATTGTGGCATAGAGTCTGGTTTTGTACCTATGCCATTGCGGTGTGGAAAGCAAAGAAGGTTTTCTTTGCTGACCTCATTGCGTCTGCTAAGTCCCGCCCAGCTGAGCTGTTCCGGGTGATGAGGGGGCTGGTCGGTTCGGCCTCCCTCTGCATGGACTTAGAATCATCAAATATGGAGCAGGTACCACCTACACCTGTCCAGCTTTGCTTGTTGTGCTCTGTAAAATCCCGGAGCCCTGTAAGCGGAGCGGGCCACCCAAACCCAGAGCATCGGGAAGGGGCAGAGCAGCAGTCAGTATACTCAGCAGAAGGGCCACTTCAGCACTGTTTCAGGTCAGGGGTTGCCCCGGCAATGCATAGAGCTGTGGGCCATAGCAGCTGCTGGGTCCGTTTAAACCTGACACCGTCAGGGATGCACATGGAATGCAGGACTGGAAATCAAGATGATTTTGATTTTTTGTACATATTTAATATTGACTATTTTGAGGGGGAAATCAAAATGTATAGATTTTTTGCTAAATTATTTATATTTCAATTATGAAAATAATATTTGGAAAAATATATTTTTGGCACATGACTTTTCAAAACTTTTTGCAAAATTTGAAAACAATTCATCAGATTCTTTTTTCTGAATTGCCCCTCCCTCCAAACCCCGACCCATCTCCAGTTCTAAACTAAATAGACAAAGCAATAAAAATGTACACATGCAAGACTCTTTCTTGCAGTACCAGTGCTGGTCAGTGGAATAAGATACAGGTCTCCTGAACCCTAATGTATTCCCTCCCCTCTCTCTCCTGTAAACCTTGCTGTGTCCAATGTTCAGATCTCATTCAGTAGATCCTATGAAGCCGAGGAGACTACTCACCCTAGAGACATTCTAGCAAGTCATTACAGGACTGAGTTTTCTAGTCTGGCCTTCCACTGATTTGAATTAAAATGTGAACAAAGGATGTTAAACATGATGGTGGCCTGCTTTGGCCTGCAAGCCACTGGCATGTTTGCTGGTGTCTTGCCAGATGTTCACTAGGGATTGCTCTAGGGCATGTCAGTGGTGAGCCTGGACTGTGTGTGATCGCAGAGACCTCCTCCAGGATGACAGCCCGGGGCTACCATCCACCCTTTCAGGCCAAAGCAGGCCACAGCAGGCTGTAACATTTGTTATGACCCACCGTGACCCAGCCTGGATTGGGTGCACCATGGCCAACCTTCATGGGGGCTGTCATTGTCCACCATAATGGCTTGCATGGTGGGGGGAAGGGCACTGGGTGCAGCACAGGGCAGTATCGGCTGGCCGCACCGTGCCTTCCCCAGAGGCCCAACCACCAGCATGTTTGTGGCCTGGTCCAACCCAGTTGGGACCATGTTGGTGAGCGGGTTCCCAACACGGGTTAGGTCGTGACATCAGCGCCCTGCTGTCACTTCTGTTAGGACCCAAAGTGAGCAAATAGGAAAGTTTTACTGTTTAATCCAAAATTAACAGCATAAACTTTTCCAAGTAAATCAATGAGAAACTATAGGGACACACGTACTTAAAATCTCAAGGAAGAGGCGGGGAAGGAGGGCTCTCCTTGGGTCAGGGAAGTGGACTGAAGTAAACTTAGGAAATCAGCACAGTCATCCTCAGACAGGAAACTTCAGGTAAGAAAAGTATAGTTTGCACTGATCCAAAATCACTTTGGCATGGAAAAAGATCAAACTCCAGGGGATATTTCTTGGTCCTCTCGTGATGCTCAGGAATCAGTGGGCAAAACACCTCAGTGGGAGTACACAAGTGGAGGAAAAGTAAATCATATTCACTGAAAGCAGAGGACCAAAACCTGAGCTGGTGTAAGTCAGCAACTCTGCACCTATCCAATGGGATGAATGACCCAGTTTGTGCCAGCTACACCAGCTGAGTAATTGACCAAGAAGTTCCTACAACATTCTCTCTTCTCTTACTTCTTGCAGTTTGATGCTGGATTGGAAAGTTTGTCATTTTAAGGGGATTCATTTATCTGTAAAGACATTCCACTTAATTACAGATTTCAAGAAATGCCAATAGAAAGTTTGGAGAGAAACAATACTTTGTTATTCCATTCAGTAGCTGTATGCTGGTATACACTGTACAGAGACAAGCCTTCGGGGTTTTATCAATTCCTTACGCACTAATGAAATTTTAAAAAATCAGCGACTGCTAAGGAGGCACTATCCCAAAGCCACTAGGGGTGGGACGTGTGGCAAAAAACCGGCTACCAGTTTTACCAGTTACCGGTTTACAAAAACCCAGTTTACTGGATTAAATCCGGTATACCGGTACCGGATTTATTCCATTGATTTCAATGGGGAACTGTCCCCATGGAAATCAGTGGGGAAGAAAACAATACCTCTCCCTTTCCACTCCCAGACTGTGCGGGTGGAAGGAGGGACACCCCCCACCCACCCTGCCCAGCCTGGATTTAAAAACATTTTTTTTTACTCTAAGTCCCTGCTAGTGCGGGCTCCGGGCCGCCGCCGGCGACCCGGAGCCCACACCAGCAGGTACTAGGGTGATCCCTGGGGTGGGTGGGGTTTAACACCCCCCCCACCCCAGGGATCACCCTACCCCCCCCAGGGATCGCCTACCTTTGGCGCTCCGGGTGGCAGCGGCAGAGGCGGTGGCGGCAGCACGGTGGTCTGGCGGCTTCAGCGCTGGCTGGTGGCTTCAGTGCTGGCTAGGCCTTCCGGGGAACTTCTGGGTTTCCCCGGAAAGCCTAGAAAGTGCTGAAGCCACCAGCCAGCGCTGAAGCCATCGGACTGCCGTGCTGTCACCGCCACCTCTGCCACCTCCACCCGGAGCGCCAAGGTAGGCGATCCCTGGGTGGGGGGGTAGGGTNATCTCCTTCAGGGACAGACACACACAAAAGGGCCCAGCTGTCATGGGACCCGCGGGCTTTGGCTGAAGCCAGAGGCACCACGAACCTTCACCCCGTTTGTAAACAGCAGAGCAAATGGCTTCAGCTTCTCTCTGTTCTATACATACAGCATGGTTCACGGAAGGGCACAGCCATGTACTGTATCCTGCAGAGATGCCTGTATTAAGCATCCTCCCCTCGGCCCTATTAGACGGCCCACAAGCACGGAAGCCTGGAACAGCTGCTAAGGGAGGGGGGGGGGAATATTTTCTCCCCCAGGGGCCACTTTGAAAATCCATACAAGCTCTGAGGGCTCCACAGACGTTTGTGGCAGGGATGCTTAAGGGGCATTCTCAAGATGGGAAAAGGAGGAAGAGGGTCCAGATCATGGATCTGTGCCCCAGATCCATCTCCCGTCCTTGAATGCGCACCCTCATCGCTGCTCCCTTCCCCATAGCGGACTCTTTCAGTGCTTGGGGGTAGAAAATGGATCCAGAGGTCAGATCCAGGAACTGAAAAGGGGCCAAATAAAAACTAGCTGTGAGCCTGAGGGCCCCCACCCCTGTGCTAAGGGTTTGAAGATGCATCCAAATCACATTACTACAGGAAGATGGGCTATTACCGGGAGCTGTCCCTTCCACCACTCTAGTAGGCAGTTAGGCTACAGCCCTGCGAACTGAACCAGGCCCAGACACAAGGGTTCTGGTCAGGCTCCGTACAAGAGTCTTCCCAGACCAAGCCCTTGAGACCCAGACCAGGTCAGGCTTGCTGGCCAAGAGGTCGCACCCCTGCAGAGTACCATGACATCACAGCGCTCCGTGGGGGCGGGGCAGGGCAGGGCAGGTAAAAGGTGCGGAGTATGCCTTAACCTCGCCTGTTTCTTGATGTGCTCCCTTGTGTCTCCATGGATCAATGCAACATCACGGCAGTCCGTGTGAAGCGGGGAGGGAGGAAGGCACGTCACGAAAGGGCAGAGTTAAGTCGTTCCCCCTGCTGCTCTCCTGATGTCACAGCATTGCGTGAGAATGGGTCTACCCCAGGTACAAACCAGAAAGGGCCCAGCTGTCTTGGGACCAGCTTGGGTCTGGCCTGGTGCAGTCGGGCTGGGCTTAGGCTCAACTGCGTAGCCCGTGTGGATCTCCAAGTTGGGCACACTATCAGTGGTGTGCCACAGATTACACCAGGGAGGAGCATTTAGAGAACACGTTATGGGCAAAAGGATGGAGCAGAGGGGCACGTTCAGGAAAAGGGAAGTGAAGAGGAGGATGGGAGCTGAGAGAGGGACATGCTGAGATGCACGTTGGGTCCATAAATTGGAAAGGGGATGTATAATGACATTTGGCCCACAAGCCCGAGGTTCTCCATCACTGGTACGCACAATGGCATTCAAGGCGTGCAGCAAGCAAGGTATTCACTGCCTCCTATTCCAGGAATGCAGTGCAGTCTGTAGCATACACACAAGGACATCGCTCTAATAGCAACAGCTGGAGCAGCTGCACTGGGACGCAGGCTCCTGGGGGCATGCTCCCCAGTGCAGCTGTGCCCCCTGCCATGGGGGAAAGGGGGTGGGTGCCCCCTCCAGCTTCTGCATCAGGGTCTACTCCAACCTAGCTATGCCCCTGTGCACGCATACACACACACACACCAGCCTGCTGCTTATTTTCCTCACTTGCAGGCTCACCTTTGAAATGTGCCCCCAGGCCAGGTAGGAAGCATGCATGTGGTCTGTCTCTTTTTCTGTTCCAGTCACTTCTGACAGGGGATGCTTTTGTATTCAGTTCTTTCATGGCTTTTACCAATGAAAGCAGGTGAGGGGGTTAAAGTCTGTCCTCCTCTCTCCTGGCAGAGGGGAATACTAGCCCAGAGATGCTTTCACCATACACACACCCCTACCTACCACCTCCCCCTGGGCAAATCCCATCCCTGGTATAATTTTAGGATTAATTCAGCCTGGCGAGTTTAGATTAATCTCTCCAAACGATGGAAACAAAAAAGGCTGCCAGCTGACTTAGGTCAGGCAAATGGCAGAAAGTGATCCATTTTGGTCTACGATGCTGACGCCGCATCCCTGCGGTGTCTCAAAGGATGCTGCTCTGGACTCCACTTCCTGCCCTTTGGTTAATACAAACACAGGGTGCTCCCTGCCTCCGCACCCCCATTACTGCCCCCGCCACCTCCGACTAGCATTCACCTTGATCCCAGCTCCTGGTGCCAGCCTGGGCAGAGTAATAAACGATGCCTAGAGAAACACAGGGAAGCCATAGCTTGCTTTACGGCCAATTCAGCAACAGCATCTCTGCCAGGGGATGGAAGGACAGACTTTAGCCCCCCCCTTCCCCGTTTCCATTATTAAAACCCATGAAATAACTTGAAGCCAAAAATGCACATCAGACCCAGGTCAACCTAGCCCAGGGGCCCAACACCCAGGGGCAGAGCTTTCCCCCTCCCCACAGCAGAAAGCCAGCTAGCAAGGTGTAGCTTTTTTTAAAAAAGAAGCTAACAGACCCGTGGTATTGAGAGACTCAGTGCAATCAATGCATTCGCTCGCATCATGGGGATCCCCCTCAGCCTAGTCTGATCAGAGCAGCAGGGGGGGGGGTCACTAGATTAAATAGGAGCAGAGAAATACTCGTGGGGTACGTCTCTCTGCTCCTCGCCCCCCCGTTTACCGGCTTCCCTCTGCTCCTCAGAAGTCTCTTCCTTGGCTAAACGGTTCTCTCTCCTCCCTCCCGCCCGCTGCCTGCCCATTATTACTATAAATACATCCTGTACCTTCAGCTTGGCCGTGTGGCTTCTCTGTGCCTGCGTCCGGGGAGAAAGCAGCCTCTCGACTAATCGCTCCTGAATAATGATTGAATCCATAACCAACGGAAGGCGAGACCCAGAGCCACCATGGGCCCAAAAATAATAAAAAAATAAAAATAAAAAACCCACCCAGAAGCCCAACCCATGTGTTCACTCCCAGCCTTGACTAAATCCATAAGGCAGGCAGCCACCCCCCGCCCACACACACGCAGATAGCTCGGCCCCTCTGCAACGAGAGCCAGCTGGTTGGAATTTCCTGTGCTGTTGCTACAGCCTCCCTCACAGTCCGGCCTTGCCGGCGGAACAGGCAAAGCAGAGACCAGCAGCAACTGCAGCCCAAGGGGCAGTTCTAACGTCCCCCCCGCAGCCCAGGAGCGTGGAGCTCGCTCCCACGATGGAGCGACAGGGCTCAGCTGAACCTGAGCTCTGGACTCTCAGCACGGCTAGGTAATTTTCAGAGTGAAGAGAGGGAAAGGCTCTGCCCCCACCCACTCTGAACACTTCCTAGCGATGTAAACAAACCCCACTTGCAAAAAGCCCAGCCAAGAAGGAAGTTTTCAGAGGGTGGTTTTAAGACAAGCGCCTCCCCACCTGTTGGTTGCAGGGTGCCATTGGTGCCCTATGCAGCCGTGCGACATGCATGATGGGCGGGTGATGGGCGCGGAGGCGCTTGTTTTTAAAACATCCAGAGTGGATCGGGATGGCATGCTGGCCCCGCCCACTCTTCAGCCTTCCTTCCTAGTGGGGGTTGCTGCTGCGGGGGGAGGGCTCTCTGAGAGCCAGCCAGGGTGGTGCCACCCTCTTGACAGGAAGAGGCTGAGGCTGGATGGGGGAGCCTCCTTGGGAGGGTCACCACTTAGGGAGACCCCACCCCTTTGCTCTTAGGAGGGCCCATAATTGGGACATGAGCTCAGGCCTGCCCCCAGCCTATTCCTCAAAGTGGGTATTTTAAACAAACAAAGCACTTGTCCATCTCAAAAGCCCATCTCGGTGAGGCTTTAAGGTACATCTGTTGTTCAGCAGCAGGGTGAGCTGGTCTATAAAAGTTAATAATGGGGTTTGGCCCCTCTGCTCCTAGGCAGCTAGCTAACCTCCCCAGCCTCCTGAATGGAGAGAGGAGGAATGAAGTCAGCAGTGGCTGGGAAAAGTCACCTGATCAGAGCTAGGAATAAAAATCCAGAGCTCCCTAAGGATTCATTCAGGCAATGCTCTATTAATAGCGGGCAGTGGCATAAACTCACATTCTGAGCGCTGTATGAAATCCTTCCTACTGCCCGAGTTCCTTGCTGATCCCTTGGTCTCTGCCAACACAGGTTAAAGAACAAAAGTTCGTTGCAAGGAGGAAGGGGATTATGTTAATCAGGACCAAGAGAGAGGGGAAAGTAGGTCACCTCCAGAGAGACCATCTTCCCCAGGTAAGGTGGTGTGAATGGGACCCAACCTTACTCAAGGGCTCGGGGGAACTGTGAGCTATCCCTGGTAGGGTTGAGTGCCTCGTCAGGGAAGGTATACCTCCCAATAGTAAAGGGGCCCAAAGAAGATAAGTTCTGCCCATGTCTTCAATTAATGCAAAAATGAGCTTTCTTTCAGAGAACATAAAATGTTCTTTACAATCCAAAAGCCCCCCTATGGTTCAGTCAATGCAAAAATGCATGTTCTGTTTTGCATAAACTCTTACTGATTTGTGTGACTAGATGCAAACTTAACTCATCAACTATCTAACTTTGAGGCTGGACTGAAAACTAGGAAAACCGTTTTCTTAAAAATCAATTTTTAAAGAAAAATAAAGTCACGCATGCACATCAGACTTCTATGTCTCTTTTAAACGCTCTGCCACTTGAACTATAGACACAACTACAGCTTGCTATTTCTTACTTCAGCCACTAGAAAAATATGCTGCATAGCATACTGCCCACTAATGAGCTGCTTCTTGGGCTGCTGCAGCAACATTAGTGCTGGTGAATAGTTAAACTTTGAGTCTCCTCCAGCCTTTCTTGTCTTGTACCAGGACTCCCCCCGGTGAATTCTAGTATTCAGTCACTCTACCCAATGTCCTATACACTGAAGTGATGGTGAGAATGGGGGGTGGGGGGAGCTGTTTGGATTCTTTGGAGCATAGTGAGCTTGCAGTGATTTCCCCCTCTACAGCTGAGGCATTTGGCTGTTCCCTGGCAATGGGCTCTACAGTTAATTGTGCAGAATACATCTAGTCATTGTATGAAAAGTGCTTTGCCACCCTCAGAAGGACAAACATAAAACACTGTTGCTACATTCCAGATGGGGTGAAAACAATACTTCCAAGTGATACATTTAATTTTTCAAGATGGCAAACTAAAATCTGCATTCCATTTGCAAACTTTGCATCCTTTTTTGTTACTCTGATATCAAATTAACAAATTATAGAATCATAAAATCGGAAGGTGCCTTGAGGGTCACCTAGTCCAACCCCTTGCTTGGATGCAGGATGAGGACAGCTACAACATCCCCAACAGAGGGCGCTGTCCTGTCCAGTCTCAGTTTGAAAGCCTACAGTCTCCCTAGGAAACATGTTCCATGGCCGCACAGCTCTAACAGTGAGGACGGTTTTCCAGAAATTTAACCCAAATCCACCTTCCTGTAACTTGAGCCTATTATTTCCAGTCCTACCCTCTGTAGCAATTAGGGAGGCTAGATATGCAAATTTTAGAGGACACTTATAAGAAATACAGGTTGCAGGGTTGCATTGGAGCCAGTGCAGCCCTGCCACCTGTATTTCTCATGTGTCCTCTAAAATTTGCATATCTGGCCACCCTTGTAGCAATGCAGAACAATTCCTTGCCAACTTCTTGATGACAGCCTTTTACATAGCTAGAGACTGCTATCATGTCTTCCCTTAGTCTTCACTTTGCTTGGCTAAACATACCCAATTCCTTCAACCATTTTTGTACCTTGTGTTAGCTTGTTACAGCCACAGGGTATGTTGTTTGGATTGGATGAGCACATTTTCAACAAATTCAAAGTTCAAACTAACTCAGTATCCAGCTGATCGAATTCAGACTTCAACTCTGGTGCAGAATCTAGATCAGCTCAAAGTAACTATCTGAATTCAAGCTGCAATCAGAAAGCTCGATTCCCTCCAGACCTAATTCCAGGCCACTGTGGGAACCACTTATGTAAAATACATTTGCAAAGTAGGCCAAGATGGGGTCTCCGTGGAGTGCTGGGATTGTCATTGCCCGCTGCTGGATTCCCATTAGCTCACCAAATATAAACTGCTTGTTTAAATATAGTCTAATGCCTATGTCAGATTCTGGCCCGTACGGTCAGCTGGGAGCGCCCTCTTGTAGGTTCCATTGCCCTTGTCCGTAGGAGGAGGGTGCATTCGGTCGCTGCCCATTTTGTGGCACTCCCTTCCCCAGAGGTTCACTTGAGCCCAAACTTAAGCATCTTCCAGAGGTGGTGTAAAACATTTTTATTTGGAAAGGTATTTGGCGTGCGGGATAGGGGTGGGGTGGTCTTTTGGGGGTAGGGTTGTGGGGGAGGGTGGGAGTTTTTATTGCTTGAATTGTATTGTTATTTTATGAATTGTGAGCCACCCTGAGCCTCTGTGGGGGAAGGGCAACATATACATCTGCATGAATAAATAAATAAATAAATAAATAAATACATAAAATAATCTGCCTCAGGCCCATCTCCGCATCCTTGGGGGTTTCTTTGGGCTGGAATTGGAACCAGGCAAAGCACAGCCCGCTCTAAACCTTGGACTGCAAGAGCCCCCATCTGTGAAACCGATTCTCTGGCTGGCTCCAAGCAGTGCTTGCATAACACCCCCAGCATCCAAACTAAACAAAGAGGAGCCTGCCACAGAAACGCACACACAAGCTGCAAAAATTCAAAGCACGGAGCGTTGTGAGGCTGGGATTGAACTCTCCGCCTTCGCTCGCACCTTGGCTGAAACAGCAACGTTTGTTTGGTTTTCAAGGTGGGGCGGGAAGGAGCAGGGACTTGCATCCTTCACCCTAAACTGTCTTCTCTTTGTAGGCCTAGACTGCATGCTGAACTTTATTTCAGGAGACAATGGGTGTTTTTTAGACAAGCGCCTCCTCACCCATCATGCATGCTGCAGGGCTGCATTGGCGCCCTATGAAGCCCTGCAGCATGCACGATGGGTGGGTAATGAGTGGGAAGGCGCTTGTCTAAAATCAGCCAATGTCAAAGCTCCTTCCAATGCAGATTTCCGAAGGTGTCCTCCTCAGTCTCTTTAAAAAAAAAATCATTCTGAATTGGTTTTAACCTTTTCTCCCTTCCTGCCTCAGTGCCATTCATTATTACTTTTTAAGCGTATCTCCATGCTGGCACGCTCTCTCATAACAAGCTGGCAAGGTCCATGTGTGCCTAGGAAGGGACAAGATTACAGCCTCCAGCTGAAGAGGTGCTATTGTTACAAACAACAGGATACCGAGGGGAATGTTTTATCTACCAGTCTCTTCTCCTGCCCCCTGACTGGAGACATTTTTCTGATGTTTCCTTTCTGAAGCATCTGGTAGTAGCTTTCCATAGCCAGTGTGCATGGCAGGAGCCCCGTGTACAAAGGGAAGGAGAGGGGGAAACCTGGGGTCTCGTCTTGAGTAGTGTGGCCTTGTGGCTAGCGCAAGGGGGCTGAGGCTGGAGACCTGGATTCTATCCTCAGTGCTCCTACTAGCATGGGGGAGCCTCAGGCAAGCTACCTCACCTCTCTGGGCCTCAATTTTTCCCATCTGTAAAATGGGATGAAGGGTGCTTAGATCTGTAAAATACTTTCAGACTGATGGACGAAAAGCACTCCATTAAGAGTGAGGCATCTAAGCTTTCTCTCTCTCGCTATAGTAGTTCCCCCTCCTCACCCACCCCACTCCCTCAGCTGATAATTAAGCTATGTTGGTCTCAGCTACCATTTCCTTGTCTTCTGAAGCCTGAGTCAGGAACATGACAGCTAGCGCACAAGAAATAATCACAAGCACAACAGTAAACTTCATTCCATTATCCCACAATCCTCCCAGGCACTGAGCTTGCCAAGGGTGAGGCACTGATGCCAGCTACCCCACACATGCAACCTCACAACAGCCCCATGGTCGCAGGAGTCCCAAGCAGTGTCCTCACCAGTATGTTTCTAGGGCAAAGAATTCATCCTAGGATGCCTATCATCCCCTTCCGCCGGCACAGGCACCCCCATTTTACAGATGAGGAACTGGGACACTAGAGTCACTGAAGGTGAGGACCCAGGATGTACAGGGCCAAGTCAAGAGCCACCTCAGGACACCCAGCATCCAAGCAAACCAAACCTTACCACCCCCTCACAGCAAACATCCTTATCCCCATTTGGGCCAGGGTGAAAACAGACATAACGCAAACTCCATTTTAACACTGCTTTAATATTTCTTATGCATGTTGCAGGGCTGTATTGGTGCCCTATGCAGCCCTGCAACGTGCATAAGAAATGTTAAAGTGGAGTTGTTAGCGTTATGTCTGTTTTTACCCTGGGTCACTGTGGCACAGAGAGGAGACGCAACGCACTCGGGATGAGGCAGGAAATTTGTTTACAGAAAAGGCTGCAGATGGTTTTCTATAATCGGTCCCAACTAGAAGCAGCTCATTGGAGTGACTCTCATTCTGTGTGTCTCTGTGAGACATGGCAGAGCGCACAACAGGAAGGAGCATAACCCCAGCAAACTGGCTTTCCTGACAACGCATCATCAAGAGTGTTAAAAATAGACTTGGTGAAACTGGAGCGGTGGTTAGGAAGCGGGCGAGGGAGGGGAGCTCGGAGTGGTTCCCAGAGCAGGAAGTCTCCTTTCACAGGGCAGCTGTCATGTTATCCAGCAATAACCCTCCCCCATCTGCAGCTTGTTCAAATTACTGCGACTGGGTTTCACTCCCAAAGCATTCGACGATGCTCTGACAGCCTGACTTTGCCAGCATATTATGGAGTGCCTGGAAACCATTCTGTGGTTCTAGGGCAGGGGGGCTGGAAACAGCTTTGTGGTTGTGGGTGGGTGAGCTCAGCCCTTCTCCCAATCAGACCTAGAGATTGTAATCTCCTAAACCGTGCCCACTGCTAGTTCCTCCGAAGTAATCAAGAGTCCCAGGAGCTGGTTCTGAGTCCACCCGGAAGACAGCGCCACTCGGCGTGGATTGGGACTGTGGTCACGTTGGCATCAGGGCCATATCCAGGCAAGACTGTACGACTGCACCGGGCCTCATGTGTCAGTGGGCACAGCAGGGGTCCCCAATATGCAGGGTCCATGAAAAGACTTGAAATAACACGAATGTGAGATGCACTGGCATAAAGAATGGGCCCTCAAAGCCTCAGTTATGGAGAGTCCTTGACTATAGGGCCCACAGTGATTCAGAAGTCCTGCCCCCAAATAGATGAGACCCTGGAGTAAACTAGAAATAGCCTATATGTAGCCTCCCGGCCCAGCTGGCCCGTGTTACACAGGAAGCCACAGTGCCTGAAGGCAGGGGTGTAGCTAGTATAGGTGCAGCAAGGCCTATGTACCCCCCATGCGTGTAGAATACATATGTGTAATGGGGCAGAGTGCCCCCAGCAGGAGACTCAGTCCATAGTCTGCACCAGGGCCCCTGTCTGAAGGGGGTGTTTTAACTGAACACAGAAAGGTGAATTATGGTAACACTTTCCTTTTCCTATGTTAGAGGAGGGGACCCATTCCCCCCCCCCCCATTTTGTATGTGGCCACAACTTCCCTGGATCCAGGGCTGATTGGTCCCCCTCTCTCTGGTTATTGCTGTGGTCACTGTTCATGAGACATGGTAAATCATTGTTCCCTATTCATTTCCTCTATCCCATTAAGGATTTTACAGCCCTCTATCCAATCCCTCTTCTGCTGTTTCCCTTCTAAACAGAAGGACTTTAATACTTTCCATCTTTCCTTGCATACAACCCACTCCATATCCCAGATCAGAGTATTTAGCTTCTTGGGCACTGCAAGCTGGATTGTTCAAAAACTGTTCACTGTGCAGTCAGTGCATGTTATTTCCAGCAGCGCAGGGATAAAACTCTCTTCAAGTTTATCAACATGACCTGTATCAGTTAAACGTGCAGAGCTTTGAGCTGATGTTGCATGGCATTCTGGGAATTTGTTTTATTTTAGTAATACTGATATCTAAGCAAATCAGATTTTAAAGTCGTGGGCCAGATGGAGCCCTACTATGGGCCAGATCACCCAGCAGACCAACGGTTTGACACCCTTGCCCGAAATCAGGGATTCTCAACCTGGTGCTCAGGAGCACTACAGCGCTCAGGCAAGGTGTGAAAGTGCTCCCCAAGCCAGCTGTCCGTAGTGCTCGGGAGCACTTTGAAACAGTCCTTCATCCATTCAAGTCAATATGAGCTGGGATTCATTGATTATCTCCATTTCTACTGAATTGAATTAAATTGAATTGCAGAGGGGAAACTTAATCTAGGCATATTTATGCAAATCATTAATGCAAATTACGCAGTGCTCCCAAGTAGACACATCACTCCAAGTGACTGGGAAAAGGTTGAAACCCCCTGCCCTAGATCATTGTGGTTTTTTTCCCTTCTCGGAGCAGGACCTGAGCAGAGGTGATGGCTTGAAGGCCACTGACCAGGCCTGCCTGTCCTACTAGGAACTGGAGACGTATAAATGCCTCATTACAGGGCATCTGGTCAGAGCAACTTTCCTGGTTGGGATCAAGGATGCGAACACCACCATTTGGAAGTGTCCCGAGAGAGCAGGGCTGACTGCAGATGAGAACAAGGAGCTCCTCTGTATCTTGCTAAATTGTTGTCCTGGAGCAACCTTGCCAGTGGAATCCCAGGGAGAAGACCACGCCTTGGAATGCACAAGAGAAGAGAGAAGAACTCGGAACTCCAGGGTTTGCCTTCAGCTCCAGCCGAGAGCGTAGAGCGGCCACAGGGTGTGTGCTAAAGTGCTTTAGGAAGTCAGGCTACCAGTCCTGAACCTGACCTCATTCTGCTATTGTAGATGATATCACCCTGCTTCCCCATCCAGCACAGCCACCAAGCCCAAAATTATGGGGCAAATAGAGTCCCATTTCTGCATTTCTTTAGACATACCCCTGTCTAAGAACCGCACAAACCAAGTAACCATGAGCTGCTGATGGATTCTGCTGCTCCAGGGAGGGAAGCTTTGGGAGCTTGTCTCTCACCAATGACTCATCGACGAACCTCTGTCTATCCCCGTGCCAGAACTGTACAATGGTCACAGCATGGCCCACTCCTTTCCTGCATCAGAAATCATGAGGGCCCACTTGTGATGAAGAGCACGAGACCAACACGCATAACACACATGAAACGTACATGCCTACGGCTGAACACTACTTTGTTAATATTTTTTACCTATGTTTGGTCTCAAAGTGATCAGTGTAATGTCTAGAAAAACATGATGTAACCTAGATGACATGATGTGTCAATTGTACAAGCCAAAATGAACACATGGTGACAACGTAGAGATGGGACAGGAAACCCTTTTGAACTTCTGTTGCTGATAAGCCAACGGTATTTCAGTGCGGCATTCTCCACGGCCTGCAGACAACGAGCCAAAGCAATTTGCATTCAAAGCCCAGAACATTTTCGCTGCATAGAGCCCATCTAGGTAAACTTCTGGTGAGACAGTAAAGTTTAATCCACAATGAAAAGGAGAAGAGACGCGGGTTGTTTTCACCGGGCGCTGCTGGGTAGGGGGATAGGCGTGCAGCAACAGTAGGTGGGTGCGCTCTCTTTCCCATGGGCGCACACACATCTCCACCTACGGAGCCTCCTCTGTTTTGTTGGTTGAGGCTCTGCTGCAGCCTGTGTACGGATGGTCCCCCCACTGCGCACCTGCCCGTGCACCCGGCGGGGGGGGGGGGGG
>QEPC01011180.1:4438562-4451261 GCA_003113815.1 Sphenodon punctatus
GCTTGAATGTTGTTTGTCTTCTCCCCTGTCTCTCCCACTGTCCCCTCTCCCTGTCTCCCCCTCCTTGTCTTTTAGATTGTAAGCCACAGGCAGGGACCGCATCTATTTCTATGTTTCTGTACAGCACCAAGTACATGACTGGCGCTATATAAATGTTTATAAGAAGAAGTCATTTCTAAATCCATAATCCTGTTCCTTATAGGGTGTCGTGATAGCACAATGTTCTGCAGAAGGTGGGGTCACATCTGAAAAAGGGGGGGGGAACTGCCACACCCCTTGCTGATGTAACCCTGACCCTTACCGAACATCATAGGGGCAAGAGCTAAGTTGGAAAGGGAGCGGGAAAATCCCTATGGCCCACCCTCTTTCTGACGTGGCCTCCCACTGGAGGCCTGATTTCTCTGGGTTATCCCTGGCTGCCCCAGAGATAAATCAAGCCTTTTCTGGAGCCTCTGGGTCAAACCATGGGAGACTGGGGACAAAATCCAGAGAGGCAGAAACCCTACTCAGAGCTGGTTTTCAGTGGTGCGCAGGCCTGAGGAGGCCTCTCTCTGTGCAGAGGAGAATTTTGGCTCATTTACACTTTGCAAGCCATGTACAGGAAAAGGACAGATGGAAATTCGGCCTGAACGGGTGTTTAATTAAAAGCAGACACAACATAGACATGGGTTATGTGGTCACACAGCCAGCCGATCTAAAATGATACAGGAGCGCATTGCTTTGGGTATTTGGCAGACTGAGAGCGGGGAAGCAGGATGCAAGCATTAGGCATAAAACCATGCGCCAGCCTAACAATGGCTGCGGGGCGTGGGGGAGGAAACTGGGGGAAACTAAGAAGCAAAATGAGACATTCTGAATGGAGCAAGATTGTTGTGCAGGTCCCAGATAGACACAGAGGCTGCTTGCACATGGGTTGAGTTTCACACTGGATTAAAACTAACATGAAACCAGCAATAACGAAAGATTCCTGATGGGCTGCATGGCCACGTTAATGTCTTCCGGGATCCGTTATGAAAAATAATGGATCCATGCTCACGTTAGGTACATTTTATTTCCAGCCCTTCCCTCCCGGCCAGGGAACCCCGCTAGTGAAGTGGTGTCCAGCCAAAGCCCCTTTGCCGAGCGCTGCTAGTGTCGGGTGAAGAGAGAAGAGGAGGAGGATCCATGGCCAAAACCCTTTGCCGAGCGCGGCTAGAAGCATGGATCCTCCTTCCCTTCTCTGCCCAAAACTAGCAGCGCTCGGCAAAGGGGACACTTCCCATCCAAATTTCACAGTGGGCTTTCTTTAGAAGGGAGAGTGGGCTGTCTTTGCTTTTTCATTGCTCAAAACGTCTCCTGCAGCTTTAAAATGCAGCTCAGAGAATCCCCCGCTGGGGGGAATCAGACGCTCCTTGCTGGACCAGAAGTTGCCTGGGCACCATTGGAAACAGCAGCGCTGCGTGACTCCCAGAGGTTTTGAGACGCAGACTAGGGGGGGGATTCAGACGTTCTGATTTGTGCAATTTTTTTAAAAAAACGAATGTTTCATGCCTGTCTGAACACTTAAATTCGATTAAATAGTCAATATCGCACTAAAGCAATGCGTGTTGAAAAGCTACTCAAACCTACCTTTTTGCTGTCCGTTTTCAATAAATCTGCACTTAACAGCAGTGTGAAAGCAACATCGTACTGGTTTTAACTAGTGTGTAATCTTTTCTGATGTGAATGCAACCGTGCTTCCAAGTGCGCTGTTTTACTCCTGCCCCTACCGGAAGCAGTGAGACCAGCTGGAGCCCTGTAGTTGCCTCGCTGGGTGCAGGCTGCAGCCAGCTTCTCCCCAAAAAAGTTCTTCCCCTCCATGTTTCCCCTCCATGCTTCTCCCCAAAAAAGTTCTTCCCTCCAAGGGACTTTCAATCATCTGCCTCTGCCTCTACCGTAGTGCTGCAGCAGTAGCAGCAGCGGGATACCGGAAAGAAACCAGGGAGAGAATGCGAGGGGCTTCTTTCCAGCAGCCTCAGGCTCTCCCTCTTTACTCCCTGATTCTACAAAGTAGCAACCTTTGCTACAAAGGTTGTAGCAAAGGTTGTTGCAAAGTTTTAGCAAAGGTTGTAGCAAAGTTGTACTTTGCTACAAAGTAGCAACCTTCTGGCTCCCCACAGGCCACTTCCTGTAACTGAACCGCACTGAGCAGCCGGGTAAGCGCGCACTACAAGAAGGTCTGAATGCATTATTTCGCTGTACTTAAAATCGGTATGGCATGCATGTGAATGCAACAGGACTTGTTAACAGCAAACTATTGAGAACCAGTTTTTAAAAATCCAGATAATTGCTGCACGTGTGAATTCGCCCTAGGTAAGATCTTACCTAATCCGCATCTCAAAACTTCACCGGGCGCTGCTGTTTCCAGGGGCACTCAGGCGACTTCCAGTCCAGAGAGGAGCTTCTGATTCTCCCCCGCGGGGGTTTCCCCACACTGCATTTTAAAGCTGCAGGAGAAAGCTCTCCTGTCTAAAAATACCCAGTGAGTTTAATTAACATTAAATTTGTATGCACACATTCAAATCTAACGTTAATGTGTCAAATCTGAATGTGTGACAAAAGGCACATGCCCACGTTACACAATCTACCGCTGGATAGAAATTAATGTCAGATTGTGTAATATGGGCAAGCAGCCAGAGGAGTTCAGATGCCACCTTCGTGTCACAGTCTGAAGGGGACAATGACAAAGCAGGTGATGGCCCCTTTAAGGAGGGCCTGCTCTTCACCTTGGCCCTGCCTCCTCTGAGGCCTATAAGAGCAGCAGACCTTAGCATTCTGGCAGTCTGCTGCAGGAGACCAAGCATGAAGGACCTAAAAGTAGGCTGGTGTGCTGGGAGCTCTCCAAGGTTTAGGAGCTAAGAAGGGACATGTCTCGGTTCGGGGAAAGGAAAGAGAAAGAGGAAGGGTAACCACTCACTCCTTCAGCGCCAAGGGGCGTTAACTCGGAAAAGTTCTCCTTCAGGGTCTTATAACGGCAATGGAGGACACCTCCTAGCCAAAGATCATCACAGGGAGGAGGTGTTACGCCCAGAGCTATCAAACACCACGTAACTCGTACAACCAGGTTGTTTAGGGAAGGAAACTGGTGGGGAAAGGTGCAGAGGATGGGGGTTATATGGGTCCCACAGGGTAAGGACGGTAAGGGCTGAGGGCACACAGACAGGGAGAACACCCAGGGGGGAACAGGGATACTCAGCACAATATACCCACACCAACCACACCCTTGCTTGACCTCACACACCCACTACTCACGCAATCCAGACACAAGCTCTAAGGAATCTCTCTCTCAGGGGCCAGTCTCACAGGAATGCTCCGCTCACTGGCAACGAGCTATGCAGCCAGCTGCTCTTTATGGCTGCTCAGACGCTGGCGCAAGCGCTCTGAGCGCCTGGGTGGGGCTGTGCTGGGAGCGGCGTCTCCCTGCGAGCCCCGGTGCACGCGCTCAGCGCATGTAGCTGAAGCCGCACCAGGAGCGTCCTTCTCTGTTGGGGTTGGCCCCTGATGCCTCACATCAGTGCACGGGGGCCAGCTCTCCCCCGGCCGTGTGTTCCAGGTTGGCATTCCTGGTGTTTGTCCTGGCCTCCCCAGGCGGGGGCGACCCCAACTATCTCTCTTCGGTGTCTGTGGGGCATGGGGTGCCTGGTTCCCCATCTCCCTGCCCGCCGGTCCCCCACCCACCACCGCAAGTACCTGACAGGGGCAAAGGTCAGGAATTGGCTGGGAACTCTGGCCAGGGACTTGCTTTATGGCTAGACTGTGGCTGATGGAATGCCATGAATAAAATGGGACTGACTGGGGAACGCCCAACTGTCTGGAATAAATTCTGGCCCTGCTACAGGGACAAATTCTCTTTGCCCACAGAATCCTGAACTAGCTCTTTCAGATCTGGGAAGAGGCATTGATCCGCTTACTGACGACACATTATCCTTGACAAGACAACACCAAGCATCCTGGTTTCCTTTAAGCAACAAAAGGTACGGCTTTTCTGGAGACGGGTATTATCCTGCTTGTGGCCAACTTCTTAAAGTAGGCTTCTCGGCTGAATCTTCGCTAAGGAGATCAAGCCCGTCTGAGCTGTCTGGTGGAAATGCAGATGACTACCAGGCAGTTGTCAGTGACTAGAAGCTATTTTAAAAGGTAACAAATGTGGGTGCTCGCTGCCGCTCTCATGCCTTGTGTCAGTCAGAGGTGGGAAACCCCAAAAGTGTATCAAAAGGAGACCATGAATTTTAAGGCATCTGTGGGGCTGCACATCCTGTCGCATTTATTTGGCTGCCGAGAACAACCTAAAAGTCTGGGAGAAGCTGAAGCCAGGGTGTTTGCCATCTTCTCTCTTCCTCACACGGAAACTCGGTTGAGCTTCAAAGCTTGCCCACTCTCCACCAACAAAAGATGGCCAAAATACAAGCTACTTTGTCTCTTCACTCTCCTATCTGGGATCAACACCCCCAACTGGACTTTAAATCACCCCCCTTTGATATAAGCCCCACATGAGAGTTATGGAGAATCTTTCTCTTGACATGGGGAAAAAACTCTGCAGACCAGATAGGAGACGAGGGCGGGGTTATGCTCAGGATGGGGAGGGGGTGGAGAGAGGAGTTTCTCAGGTGATAAATTGATGCCATGGATCTAGCCAATCTCTCTGAGTGCATGCAGGCCTTCATCTTTGTGACCTGCGACCCCAGGAAGTACAGTGGGGTGGATGACAGGATACGGGAGTAGGAGCGGAAGCAAACGAGCGTGGAGAGCTCTTGCCAGAATCAAGAATGCCGATACGCACAAGAAAAGTTATTCTTACCCACGAGATTGCTAGAAGTGTGAATGTTGCTTGCCCCACTCAGTGACGTCACAAATGATCCAGGAGAAGATAAAACCATCAATAATTGTGACGGTGTGAATGTGACCTAATGATCAGCCAGCTGGGCTGGAAAGGTGCCCAGGACAGAGGGAGGCTGGCCCTGTGATTAAGGGATAGGGCTGAGACTCAAGAGACTTAAGTTCAGGTCCCAGCCATGGGCATTGGGGTGGGGTCTAGCTCCCACTCCTCTAAGGCCTTGAAGCAGAGGATATGGCCAGAAAAAGGCAGGTGTGAAAGGGCTGTCCTGCCCCTTCCCTGCATAACGTCCAGGAACCAAGGTCACTACACTAAGAAAGGGGGTGTGGTCATCTCAGAAAGGGGGTAGGGTGGCCAGATATGCAAATTTCAGACACTTATGAGAAATACAGGTGGCAGGGCTGCATTGGAGCCAATGCAGCCCTGCCACCTGTATTTTTCATAACTGTACTCTAAACGTTGCATATCTGACCACCCTAGAAAGGGGTGGCGGTGAAAGAGCTATTCCACACCCCTTTCCCGACATGACTACCCCCCCCTTCCCAAGCCCCATGATGCCTGGAACAAGGCAAAGTGAAGAGTTCTCCTGCCCCCGCTTCCCTAAAGTAAATCTACCGACAAACCTGGTCCCAGCTCTGCCACAGGCTCCCTCTACAACCCCAGGCAAGTCACCTAATCCTTGTGCTTCTATCTGTAACATACGGGCAATGCTCATTTGTCACTCTCAGCTTTGTGTCCGTGTTGTCTATTTAAGCTTGTACGGTCCTTGCAGGCACTGATTGTCTCTTACTATGGGGAGGCACAGCACCTCTCAGAACAAGGCCCCCACACTGAACTGGAGCTTCTCATCATGGTTGTAACCAAGTTAATTACTATTAAATAAATACACAGACAGTAGTCGACAGTCCCCCTAACATTCTCAATACATTTCAAATTCAAGCAGCACACGTCACCATTGGCTCTTATTGCTAGATGAGCCATCATTTAGAGACTATTGTATCCCCATGAGAACGAGATGAAAGGTCAAGGCCAGAAGATGAGCTACAGAGCAGTCTGGGAAAAACAACAATATGGACGAAAACATCAATAGTCCAACTCTAGTTTCTATTGACCATCTTTGGTGCCATATTCTATTCCTCCACAAGAGGGAGACACTACACTACACAACAGGCCGCACTCAGCATAGAGGACTTGATCCATGGATGTCTCCAGCTGCCTACGCTGGCTTATCTGAGCAGAGAGCTTTGCCGATTTGCTTTTAAATTAACTGACCCTCCACGTGGTCTTGGGGTGAAAGAGGAATGTGGAATAGCAAAGAAATTTCACACTCTGAGCTTCCTTGGCCCCTTGCAGAAAGGACGCCCGTGGCAAGGATGAACGATTTGATCATCCAAAGGTTTTTCACGTCTTCGGCCCCATCCTAAGGATGACCCTTCCCTAACTTGAGGATGGAAAAGAAACTTTCCCAGGCATGGCTTGGTTCTGCTCAGATGAGAGAGACCAGAGTGGCAGCAACTATTTACTCAGGTTGTTTTTATTACCTTTCAAATGACCTAACATTTCATTACTAAAACCAGGGGAAGATATATTTGTAATGGGACTTAACATACACCTGACTGAATGACTCCGCTCAGGATTCGGAGCGACCTGGAGGACTAAGCATGGGGCTGGGAGTCAGGGGAATCCCAGGTTCTAATCCCATTTTACCCACTAGTGTCTTGTGGCGTGACAGTAGCCCAGGGCCACCCCCTAACCCTCCCCAAGCCTTGAGCCTGGTCGTGTAAAAACAGGGGGACTGGAGAGGGGCCATCCCTGCAGTTTGTGGTGCAAAGGAGTCGCCTGAAATTGAACCCCTCATGACCTCCTGGAGATTATGGGCGCCAGATCTAAGGAGGGCGCTACCCTCCACAGCATTAAGCAGAGGAAGGGACAGACAGACGCTGTCTCTCTTCCCCCAAACATGGCCTAAAGGTGGACTGACAGACAACCTGTTACGGCGCCCCCTCGGCCCAATACTGAAATCCATTCTAAAGTGCTGCAATGAGAAAATCTAAGCAGCTTTATTTTATTATAGTTGCTATATCTTTTCTATAGTGCTTTCAGTGGCAAAGGTGCTTTACAGTCCTTACCTATTTCTTCCTCACCACAAGCCGGTGAGGCGGGTCCTTTATTATTTCCATTTTACAGATGGGGAATGGCGGCTGAGAAATGGCGACTTGCCCAAGGCAGCCCAGTGAGTTCATAGCTAGGATAACATTTGAACCCTGGCCTTCCAGGTACAAGTCCCAACACCTTATTTGCTAGGCTCCACAGGAAGGGAAAGGAAAGGCAGCTTTTCCTCTCCCTTTGATGCTCCTTCAGTTTGGCAGCGAAGCAGGCTCCAGCTTCCCAGTGCGAGGACCTGTGTGACTGGGCTTGGGAGGGGAGTAGCATCCTGCCAGCCCAGTCAGCTTGACTGATGATCCCCCGCTGCCCGGTCCTTGGCTAATAATTCACCCATTCATAAAAAGGCAGCTCTTTAAATCTTGTCAACACTCAACGTGTCAAATAGGGACAAAGCCCCTGCAGGTTCCTGTGCTCTGCCAGCGCCAAGGACACTGGACAAAGGGATAGATTTGCTGCCTGCGGCCCGGCCTGGGTGAAAGGCGCTATACAAACCGGGAGGCCTCGGTATTGTACACGCCCAGCACGGCTGGGTCCTTACTGGGCACCAACTGTCGTTTCCCTGCTGTTCTGTCAGCCGCTTGGAAATCAGTGACAGGGGCAGCGGATGCTTGTCACTTACTGCCCACTGTTGCTCCCCATTGGGGTGCAGGATCAAGCCCTACTCGAGTTCTGCCTGCCCCCCTCGGAGTTTTACTTGGATGGGGAACTAGAATGAAGTGACTACCTCAGAAACATGAGACATTGGGGAGAGGGGAGGAATTCTGAGGGGCTGGTGGAGATGCCCTGCCACCCCCCACCCCAGTTGGCCAGCTCTTGTTCAGGGCTGACACTGCTGATCAGCCCCAGCCCTGTCAAGGATAGACTGGGGGAGGAGGCTGGTGCTTCTGCCTCCTCCCCCAGTGCTTCTGCCTCCAGGCAGAGGTGGGTTCTTGCAGAGTAGCAACTTGGGGGGGGGGGGGGGGGGGGGAGCAGGGCTGAGCCCTGTCCCCTGTGACACTCTCCAAGCCATAGCCATCACTCCTTCTCTGCGGCAGCTGCATTCACTTCAGTAACACCCCTAGGAGACCCAACATAAAGGCCACCCCCCCAGATTCATAGCAAAGGGATGGATTTTACCAGCTAGATCACCTTTATGTGAATGAAGAGAGACGATACTAAGGAGATTGTCGAAAAACTGCCCCCGCAAGAGCCATTAGTGCTTCTGCTCGCACCACTCCTATCTCTCTGGGTAGGCAGGGTCATCTCTTCAATGCTGGCTACATATCTACTATCAATGTTTTGAGTGGCCAAGAAAGGTAAAGCTGTGACTCCTTAGCCAATAAGCTCCGCCCTCTCATGCACGTACACACACCTTCCAACGTTCCAGGAGCAGAAACTCCTGCTTCTCATTCCATCCTCTCTTCATTCCATCCTCTCAAATTGTTTTCCTGGGAAGCAAGGCAACCAGAAAAGAGGTGCCTGAGACCTGAATTCCAGTTGTTGTTTTGGTCTCTCTCTCTGTCTCCTGAAAGGGATTTTCCGTCTCTCCTATGTAGGGACTGTTGAGAGGTCTGGGTCTGCCTTACACCCACACAAGGGATCAGAATTAAAAGGGATTCCCAAAGCCACAGCTGGAAAATGGAAGGGGAGAGACAGCTTATATCTGCCAACCCCTAAGAGTTATAGGCTGGGGGTGGGGGGGAGGAATCAGGATACCCCTCTACCTTCAAATACACTAGCCAGGATCATCCACCTAGCCCATCACTCTGACCACGTGCAGCCTCTCCTCTCCTCTCTCCACTGGCTCCCTCTTCCTGAGTGCATTCTGCACAAGCTTCTTGTATTCACCTAGAAAGCCCTTCACAACCTCGCTCCGCGTTACCTCTCTGCCTTGATCTCCCTCCGAACCGCTGCTCGAGCCCTCCATTCCCCCTCCATCCCCTCCCTCACCTCCCCTGCTCCCCCAACCACCTTCATCCCTTCTCCCTCACTGCCCCGCACGCCTGGAACTCCCTCCCTGCCCTCATCCGCCAGGTTCCCACCCTCCACACCTTCAAGTCCCTCCTCAAAACCTACCTCTTCCGCTCCGCCCTTCCTAACTCCTGCTAATCATTCCCCCACCTGCTATCTGCAAACTCCCAACTTACTGCAACCAAGCCAAGAACGTGTACCTGAGCTTTCACATCCTCGTGAAGGTCGCATCCCTTGTCTCTCACTCTCCCTTCCCTGTCTCCCCTCCCCCGATCTTTAGATTGTAAGCCCCCGGGCAGGGGGCTTATTCTTTGTAAAGTGCCAAGTACATTGCCGGTGCTATATAAATGCTTATAATAATATAATAATAATAATAATAATTTTGGAAGTTTGTTATGGGGAAGGAATGGTAGCCATGTTGCTAAGAAACAGGGATAGTCTCATTTAAATTTCAAATTCTTCAAACTCCAGAGGGATTTAGCCTAGTGACAAATGCAGCAATGGCTGGAATTCAGGACAGAATAATCCAAAATGCTGGCAGTAAATAACAGGGATCAAAGGAAGATCAATGTATAAATTACAGACCATGGGGTCCCACCTGCAGTTCTCACCCACCGGGCAATTCACCGTGGAAGCTTGCAAGAGCGAGAGTACCAGGATCCAACCCACACACTACAGATGCTGTGCTTCACGTTGGAGAAGACAAACACATGCAAATCAGGAGTGACTCCGAGGAAACCAATAGCGTCGTTGATATTGGTTCAAACTGAAAAGCGAGTCCAGCCCTAAGTTTCCTTGAAAATCACTGTGCTTAGGCCCCTTTCCAGCTCCTGAATCCAGTTCCTAGCCCCAAGCACTGAAAGGCTGAGCTCAGGGGAAGGGAGCAGAGAGGGGGGCCACACACACAAAGATAGGGGATGGATCCATGGGACAGATCTAGCCTGGGACATGGGGTTTTGTTGTTGTTGTTTTGGGTTGTTTTTTTTAATCTTGGCCTGTTTCCAATTCATGGACTTGGCCCATGGATCTGGCCCCTATGTTCATTGAACGAGTGAGCTCATGGGGAAGAGAGCAGAAACGAGGGCAGGCATTCGAGAACAGAAGATGGATCCATACGGCATAGAACCATGATCTTACCCTTCACCTCCTTCCCAAAGAGGAAGACAAATTTTGTGGAATTAAGGAAATTAACTGGTGAGGTTAATTGAACTGAAGAGATTCCAGTCCAACATGTAGAAGGATGCTGGGTGGAATTTCTTCCAAGTCTAAGGTGCCGATCACATCCCTGCCCCCAACTTCAATCCGTCCCCTGGCATCTAGTAAGTTACAAACGGATCCCTGTCTTTAAGGTATTTCAATGCCTTAGGTACTTTGGGAAATATTACCCCTGGGTGAAAACAGGCAGAACACTAACTCCACTTTAACATGGATTGAACATTTCTTATGCATGTTGCAGGGCTGTATTGGTGCCCTCTGCAGCCCTGCAACATGCAAAAGAAATAAAGTGGAGTACGTGTTTTGTCTGTTTTCACCCCACGTGCAGTAGACGCAGAGGGATTGAAGCAGAAAACCACCAGCCCAGACTGCAGAAGCTTGTTCCGCAGACAGTGGGATGCGAGTCAGAGCACACGTGCAGAAAGCTGGGCGCATGTGTAGATTTCCACACCTCCCCCATTGGGAGCACTTCTGCCTCTGCAAGGAGGGATTTTCCATCCAGCCTACGCTGGCACCAGACCCTACAAACCAGCAAACATGAGCAGGCTGGGATCATTCCAAACCCCCCCTCTCCCAAACCAGCCTGGTGCCCACTGCTAAAATTATCCGAACTTTGGGAGTATTTCATACCCAGTGAATAGGGAAATAAGTCCACACCTGGCTCCGGGGGTGATTCTTAATGCCATTCGCACAGAGAAAAAGATCCTGCACTGTTGCCTGAAGTTAGTGACAATGGTACAGAAAGGAAAGCCAGAGCAAAGACATCACTGCCCAGAGCGAGTGCAGACTGGGGTTAGTTTTCCAAACTGGTCTTCTGTTGTGGCACATTCATCCTTTCTTATTAGCAGCACAGGCAATAGTTAAAGTCCAGGGGTGGGGAACCTCAGGCCTGGGGACCAAATGATGCCCGCAGCTAGTTTTTAATTTGGCCCCTTTCCAGCTCCTGAATCCAGTTCCCAGCCCCAAGCACTGAAAGTCTGAGCTCAGGGGAAGGAAGCAGAGATGAGGGAACGCACACAAAGATAGGGGATTGAGCCATGAGGACCCTTCTCTTCCTGAGCACACCCCTGAACTACCCTTTCCCCCCGCAAACTTCTACGTGGCCCTCAGAGCTTGTACCAGCTTTCAAAACGGGCCCAAGGAGGGGGAAAGGCTCCCTGCCCCTGAGTTAGACTTTTCCATGCCGACTGCAGTCCACAAGCATCTGCCTCCACTCCGCAGCCCTGCATCCCAGCCCTTGCCACCTTCAGGGCCAGACAGACATCCCTAGGACAAAGCACACTCCTGGCATCGCAATCTGGTCCGAGAGTGGTTTCTGCAGGCAAAGGAATTTTGTAAGGCTGATCCCTTCATGCCCTGCGTGCCTTCCCTACAAGAGCAGACCTTCCCCAGGCAGGCAACCCATTGCTATCAATGCAACCAAGGCAAAGGAAGCTGTCTCCATCTATCTTGGAACTCCTGACCAGAGTCTCAAGCCCAGAACATCCATCAACCCCGTGCATAAGAGCAGGCCCTTGCAGAACATGGAGAACCTCCCAGGCTCCATTCCTGAGCGAGGAATAACATCTCCCCTTCCTGGCAGGGTCACTAGATTCTTTTTCCATTTAATGTTTCCTCCTTCTGGTTTCTATGCCTGGCAGCTCCTGCATAGCCCTGGGAGTAATGCAAACATTAGTCAGAAGGAGGTTTCTGCTCTCAGTTCTCATCTCCTCCAGGACACTGGAGTCTGTTCAGTGGGAACAGAGGTGGCAGCTCCCACGCAGGGATTTTTTAGAGTATCCTCTTGCTCAGTTGTCTGTTTCAGCCTGGCAAATGCTGGAGCTTGCCCATTTATTAGGATTCACGGAATAATCTGTAGGGAGGGGAGGTGCCCACACGATTCTGACTACACGCACAGCACGGGGCTGCTCATTTACTAGCTCTGACTACACGCACAGCACGGGGCTGCCCATTTACCAGCTCTATGTGCTAGAAACTGTGAGTGTGGGATGGGGTTGGATGTATGGACCAAACATGGCGTCCAGCGGGCTAACATCTTGTTTAAAAACATCCTTAGAGCTGAAGCGAATATGCCATTTTGTATTCATGAACATTGGAGATTCATTCAAAATGAACACCCAGAGAAATCCGTTAGCTATAAATGGATACATATACACCAAATTTGGAAATCGCAATGGATATTCATTTCAGCTTGACAGTCAAACTTGAGCCTGGATTCAACGAACGGCAATCCCTGAGCGACGTGACATGTGCTGCACCTTGTGACAATGACCAAACAAACACAAGGCACAGAATAAACTAATATGAAAGTAACAAAGAATCAACGGATGAATTAACAATTCCTGTCAATCAAAAGTCCCTTATTGAGACCCCTCAGGGGCCATGCTTTGTATCCAGATTAGAGAGGGGTGCGGATAAGTGGGGTGCTACTGGGTCAGTAACACAGGGGGCGGTGAGAATTGCTGGAGACGACAAGAGGTTGGGAACACCAAGTCGCTAGATCGGGGGGGGGGGGG
>QEPC01011180.1:4451270-4481301 GCA_003113815.1 Sphenodon punctatus
GGGGGGGGGGGGGGGGGGGGGGAAGACCTTTGGTGTCTGGGGGCAGGGAGGGGGCACAGTGGGAAATTAAATTGCCAACTAGGCTGCACACAGAAAAAAGAGGGGGGCTCTGCTGCTTGCGTGACCTATAATTTCAGCAGGAAACCAGAAATTCAGCAGGGGCCAGTAGCCTCCTTCCTGCCTTCTCATTGGCTGGGGAGAGACTGGGGGCTGAAGCTTACGAACTGGCAGGAAGCAGTGTAGGCTTCTCCACCAGCACCCGGCGCCAGTGGGCCATATGGGAGCCACGGTGGGCCACACTGAAGAGAGAATGGGACCATATTTGGCCCATGGGCCGGAGGTTCCCTATCCCTGCCCTAGAGGAGTCTAAATCAAGAGTCTGTCATTTCCAGCCAGCCACTGGCTGTGCTCCCCTGTGCGGATACCAATACACCCACAAGCTCGAACCCTGCAGGGCACGGAGACTGAAGCCAGCCTGCTCAGTCCGTGCCTGTAGAAGGGCTGTGCCCTCAACACTGCTGAGCAATTTGGGGCAGAGAGATTTTTAGCAATTCCATGCAACTCGGCTACAAAAACAGTGCTGGTTCTCCGGCGGAAAGCTGCTACTGAAAGGCCCTTTGAAGGCTCGGAGAGGCTGGTGCCAGCTCTCTCCCCAGGGCTCAGTGCCAACATGTTGCTGGCCACCCTCCTGGGTGCTGGAGCTGGCTGGAGCTGCCGCCCAGCTGTGCTGCTGGCAAGGGCCAGAGTCGAGGGAGCTTGCAACACTGTGGCTATTGACAGGCACCGCCGGCCCCCCCTCTCAGCCCCCACCGCACACAACCTGCTTTTGCCTCAGGTCTTGCGCGACGGCACAGCGCAGCCTGGCAGGACGAGAGCGCAGCCCATTCACACTGCACAGAGGCAAAGCAAGGCCCTGGGACGGGACAGCCACAATGTTGATAAGGGAGGTATCATCCAGCAGGGATGAATACAGGGATGGGGAACCTTTTGCAGTCCATGGCCATTGGCCAGTCACCAGAGACTCCCCCACAATCCCATTGACTGAGGGCCAGCTGCCCACACTCCATGGCCCGCCAGCGGCCTGCTAATCACACGATGGCTGCACTTCCACGCTAGCAGCCATGCCCCCCCCTACATGGGGGGGGGGGGGGGAAGAGTCACATTCTTCCTCCCACACAGGATACTCTAGCACAGAGAGACCTGCAGGGGTAGGAATCCAGCCCACAGGGGGGGGAGCAGGAAAGTCTCCCACCCGTGGATGAATACAAGATTTGGCAACCTTCTAGTCTCTTAGGCAGCAGCTACCAAGCTAGTCCCTCACCTGGGCTGGTATTTCCCGCATAGGAAATATACTGCATTACGATTTCCGTTAATAGATTCAGCAGGTATGCAAGGGAGATATAACGGTATCCCCCTACGCACAGCGTAGCTGTCCTTGCGGCTCTGGCGATGTTGAGGATTTAGAACCTATTTTTCACTGCAGGTTTTAGGAGAATGTAAGGAAACAATGGTTTTCTCCAATATTAGAAAACAGAACAGGTTCACCCCTACAATGTAAAATAGATTTTACCTGCTGCCTTCATCCACTGAAAAGGTTATCAAGTACGTGGCAGTGTTTGCTCTTTGTGCTGCGCGGGAGCGGAATTTGTATGTGAAATAGGTATTCCTTTATTTCGGAGTTCTGTGTTTGTCACATAAATGTATATTTGCTTTGTAAAATCATTTAAAATAGCTAAATGCTAATAAAAGCTAATTCATTCATTCACTCCCCTTAAAAAGGCCAAGAACCATTATTGAAGTTACAACAATAAAAACAATTAAAACAGTAAACACACATTAAAAGGAGAAAACAGATAAAACAACCGCCCCCTACCCCGCCCCCCCCCAGGCCATCACCCCTGTCCCCCGCCAAACGCCTGGCGGAACAGCCAGGTCTTGCACCAGAAATGTGCCTGGATTTTAGCAATCCTTAAATTACAGCCAGATCCCTGCCCTAAGGGGCTTACAATCTAGGATGGACACAGGAAGGGAGACAAGGGAGAGTGCTACGTGGAAATAGTCATTCAGCTATTCCGAGTGCTCTCCCAAAACGCCAAGAACAGGTTTGGTTTATGCTGCTGTGTCTCCGTGCTACCCCGCGCCCTGCAGCTACCACTCCCTCACTGACCAGCTCTCTCCCTTGCCCCCGGGAAGAGTCTCTGCCATCGGTGTCACACTGGCTGCTTGCCCCACCGCTTTGCTTGGTGCATCACACACACGCGCACTGGCAGGAGCACTAACCGCCACAGCTGCTCGGCAAATTGGGCCTGTCAAACAGCTTGTTTCTCTTCACGCTTCAGCTACTGGAATGTGTGCTGGGGGCAGCTGAAAACTGAGCTGGTCAGGCCGAGTAGAGTCCTGCGAGGGCCAGAAATTTGGGCCCAGTGTCTCTGGGTGGCTTCCTACCCCCACAGAACAGAGTGACGCCATGATGTTCTGCAAGGGGAGGGGCTAGGCCAGAAAAGGGGCAGGGCTTAGGTGTTCCCCCACCCCTTTCCAACGTGGCCAGGCTACCTGGAGGTTGAGGTGGGATGTCTGGATAGGCCCCAACTGAAGCACTATGTTCAGTTTGGGGCACCCCATTTTAAGGACGATGTGGAAAAGTTGGAGGAGAGCACGTAGAGGAGAGCAACAAAAAGATGATAAAGGGTATGGAATATCATATGAGGAGAGACTGAAGGATTTGGGTATGTTCCGCTTGGA
Source organism: Sphenodon punctatus (assembly GCA_003113815.1). NCBI lineage: Eukaryota > Metazoa > Chordata > Lepidosauria > Sphenodontia > Sphenodontidae > Sphenodon > Sphenodon punctatus. The sequence goes on from QEPC01011180.1 coordinate 4,454,013, forward strand.
GAAAAGACTAAAAGGAGGACAGGGTAACAGTCTACGAGTATTTGAAGGCGACCGTAAAGAAGATGGAGAACAATTATTCTCCCTGGATGTGGAGGGTAAGTAGGGTTGCCATATATGCAAATTTTTAGAAGGCATGCATGAGAAATACAGGTTGCAGGGCTGCATTGTCTCCAATGCAGCCCTGCAACCTGTATTTCTCATAAATGCCCTCTAATAATTTGCATATATGGCAACCCTAAGGGTAAGACAAGCGGCGATAGGTACAAGCTGAAGGAAGGGAGATTTCTACTGAACCTTAGGGGTAACACGATTTGTTAAATAAATAAATAAATAAAATAAATGAATCGTGTGGAAGACCAGAGATCTGGGAGGCATATCATTTCTGGGAGAGGAATGAGCCTCGGTGCCTTAAGGGTTAACCTGCCCCAGCTGGATGACAACAGCCAGTCCCAGGCAGGAGGAGACATGCCCTGTCAGCACAAGGAGCCTCCGCATGTTCTTCTGCAGCCACGGAGCTTAATTGGTGGTTCCAAGGCAGTGACCGATTCTTGCAAACCACTTCAGAGATGACGCCATGTGTTTCCACTTACATGCAGGAGCAGCTCTGGGAAGACATCCCTTCCCTCCATGCACAGGGACGGGGAGATTCACTCCCCACAATTCACGCCAACTAGAGTGTTCTCCTCTTGCATCTAGAATAAGGAGCACTGGAAGCCGAATGTGGGGGAGCCAGCAAGGGAATAGCTGTAACAGGGGTAGATGGTGCAACTGCACTGGGCCCCCCACTGCTAGGAGGAGGAAGAGAGGGGCCCACTCCATCTTCTCCATCTTTCCAACCTAGCTTTGCCTCTGGGATCCAGGATTCAGCTCCAGCGGCTGTTGCTCCAGCACACCCCTCGTTTCCTCCATGGGTGCAACCGCTGGGTGGGGAGAACATGCCATTCCAACAAACGTCACAACCCACACACAGGCCTGGGGAGTGAATCAACCATACACTTGCCAAGAACAGGGACATGCTCTGGGAGGACAACAGCCAAGTTAGACCCTGAGCCCAAGCCACTCCCTTGTCAACGAGGACTAAGAAGAGGAAGCTAGCGCGGCCACCACCCTGCAAGGAGGGCCAAGGAAATCCCAACAGCAATTTAACAGAATTTTGCATTTGGCCAAATTCGCCTCAGAAATGGTCTCTGCCGGCACAGAATTGCACTCTGAGCTAGCCAATGGGATGTCAGCACCGTTCTATCCTGGGGCCATGAGGCTCTGTGCCCCAGATTCTGAAGAGAAGTGGTCCATGATAACTCCAGGAAAAGAGTCCCCTCTGCTGACAGGTCCTTTTGTGATGTGTTCAGAATCAATGCAATGGCATGCTGGGAGAATTTTGTTAATTTGCATAATATTTTCTGCACTCAGAATCTGAGGGGAAAAATCTGCAGAATACACAAGGCCCTGACTGTAATAGTCCCTTGACCACCCCCACCCCAGCAACAAAGTCAAGCCAATTCTATCAGATATCGGCATGCTCGCAATCCTGCTCATCAATGGGATGACTCTGCTTGGGGTCCTGACTCTCAGTCTGGGGACGCCTTTTTTATCCCCACCATTCCCACTGCCAGTTAAGAGGCATGCTTTAGGAAAAGATTCCAAGAGCCGTCTGTACATTTGCACCCCTATGACTTGGAGACAGCCGTGTCTTTACACACCTGGTGATGTAGCTGTGTATGCACACTTTTCAAGTGCACTGATCTAGGCAGCATGGGCAGGCATACAATTTGCACGTGTAAATGCCTGGTCATCATTGCACAACTGGCAGCGTGCAAGTGTGACCAGAAGATTGGATTGGTGGCCCTTTTTACACGAGATGCACCCACGCATGCCCGTGGGCATGCATGGGTGTGTCTCATTTGTACAGTGGCGGTGAGTGTGTGTGTGTGTGTGTGTGTGTGTGTGTTTGTGTGTGTGTGTGTGTGTGTGTGCGCGCAGTCCCATGAAACACACATGCCCACCCACCTCCACCCATCGCCCATGCACAGAGTAATCAGCAAAAACGCCAGTTGCTCTGTGTATGGGGGATGGGTGTGCGCCCATGTACACCCCCACAGCGGTGCACCCACGGACTGCCCACCAAGCGGTGGCCCATTTTAAAACAGCCTGTGTCATATCATAAGTCTAGGATTATCAGAAATCCACTATGTGTTATGTAAAAAGCAAAGTACTGAAATTCCAATATGCAGGTATGTAATTCGTAATTTTAATCCTCGAGAAACACAGAGTACAATAATATAAGAATATTACAAATCGGAAGTATAATATAAAAATTAGGAATGTAACTTTTTATTAGCCACAGAACCAGTTCTGAAGCTAGACACAGCTAGTTAGGCAAAATCTACAGACCATCGCAGGCACAGCCCAGGAGGCAATAGACGTTAATATGCAAAGAGACACCAAGTGTAACCTGTGTGTTGTGTCCAGGGAGAAGGTGACAGAAACTATCAGACAGAAATCAGAGTCTTGCTCAACAACAGGTTTTCCATGTTGAAACAAGTTGCTTAACTCTCTGTAGTTTGGTTTCAGCAACACTCCTCTTTCCTGTAGTTGCTGGTTCCTCTTTCAGCAGGCCTTGACCTGAATCGATGCAACAGTCACAAGGGACCACAGGAGCAGCTAGTCTGGGTGTCTAGCCAAAGAACTTCATCCAGGGACTCCTCTGGGGGAGGAAATCACTCTCTGGTGTTGGAGATTTCATACCCCCGCTACCCTCTGCTCACAGCAGGAATGGGATGCATTGGAAATCCCATAGCGGACTTTCACACGTGCAGGACAATCCTCCCACTCCCCTTCCCACAGTGCCAGCTCCAAGCCTGGTCAGTGAGAGACCAGTGTTGGAGAGGACAACAGGAACACCCTTCCAGTACAGCAGCACAACTCCTTGTAGAGAGAGACCAGGCAGACATGTGCACAAATTGCAGTGGCTTCTCTGGGAGCTAGTTGCTTCAGGTTTATCAAGATAAACGGTCCCAGATTGGCAATGTAGGCCATAGAGACTTCACCCTAGTGAAGAAGGTGTTGGACTTCAGCCTGGGAGACCAGAATTCAAATCTCACTAGGTAGAATTGGGCAAGTCTTTGGGTGTTTTTAGACAAGCACCTCCCCACCCATTGCCCACCTCCCACCCACCCATCATGCATATTACAGGGATGCATGGGTACCCTATGCAGTCCTGCAACATGCATGATGGGTGGGGAGGTGCTAGTCTAAAAAACACCCTCTCTCAGCCTCAGTTCCTCATCTGTATAATGGGAATAAGAATGAAGCTAAGGTGATATTAATATCTTTTATTGGACCAATAAAAGATATCATTCATACCACCGTGTCTTCATCTCAGTCACTTGCGACCAACACGGCAACCACATAATTTCTCTGGGGAATAAGAATGACCTACCACACAGGGCTGTTGTGAGGATGAACTAGAGGACAACTGTAAAACTTTTTGAACATTGACTTTGCTATAGAAATTATTTATAACCATTAACAACATGGAGTCAAGCCTGTCCACATGAAGGTTTGAAAAGAAAACTAGGTGGCTAGCATAATGCATGAAAGCCCCCTGACTCTTCCCTCAGCACGCCTGGCAATCAGCCCTGTTCCCCAGGCATCCTACGCCCACAGGGCCAAAACCGGAGCATGTCAAGAAATGCTTGATGAGTGGAGAGAGGCTAGATTAAGTACAGATCATTAGAAATAGGTGAACTCCATGGATTCAGACAAGTGGAAATAATCCAAGGCAGTTTAGCCCCTGGGGGAAGATAGGAACAAAAGACATTCCCAGTGTCAGAGACAAACAAATCCAGTTCAGGGAAAGAGTTTGGGTCGCAAAAGTGCAGGAAGGCCTCAAGGGACAGCTCCCTCATTAAAACTAACTACTGTCAAACCCACAGCAATAATGCCTCCCATGGAGTCTGGGGCAGGCAAGCCAGGAGAGAGAGAGAAAAAGGGAGGACAGTGGGAGTCCCCCCCCCACCCCCCAAACTTCCTCCCAAAAGCCCTTTAGAGCCAGTGGCCCTGGCAGAGGGGAAGAACCCAGTTTGGGATGTTTTGTGAAACATCCCAGGGTAAACCAGACCCAACACTGGCATGGCAGCTCCCTGCCCCAGGGAACCGTGTCTACCACTCTCTGGGTTGGCAGGCAGCACTTAACTAACGTGCCTGCTGCAACCCAGGCAGTGATGAGCCGTCCTCTGTCCCCTCCCCACCCCGGGTAGGGCAGGAGAGTACAACAAACGTGCAGGCAGCTGGCCTCGCCCCAAGGCCGCTCCCAGCACCCCACCATGACGGGCAGCCATGGCGGCCAATGACAGGCAGTCATGGCAGGCCCCGATTCACAGCGGGTATGGTGGGGTCAAACAGATATGTTGGCCCACCTTGGCCTGGAATGTGCACCCGGGATCTTCCAGGAGAAGCATTCCAGGCCAGGAGCCTACCCAGCCCAGGGCACTAGTGGGTCAACATCTGGCAGCTAGGGAACCAACGTACAGCTGAATCACCGGGCTGGAAGAGACCTCACCTAGTCCAGGCCCTTGTACCAGACACCACAGACACAACTATGGCAACAATGAGCGAGAAACCAGGAGAGAACGGAGACAACAAGCCACAAAGGCCAAACCCCCTGCAACCTGCCACCCAACCCTTTGGCGGGGACAACACTCAGAGCCCCCACCTGGGTGCTCTCTGCATCAAGAGCCAGGGTCAGAGTCTGACAAGTGCCGTTTGCCCCGTGGGGAGGGGCTCCACAGAAATCCCCAGGATGTGGGGTCCATGAAAAAAACTTGAAATAGCCGGGCGAGTGTGAGAAGCAAAACACAGGCCTGAGGGGAGGGTGAGCCAGGAGAGAAAAAAGGGAGGAGAGTGGGAGCTCGCTCACCCTCACCTTCAGTTGTGGACAAGTCTTAGGCCAGGGGGTGGGGAACCTTTTCCCTCCCAGGGGTCACTTTTGAAAAGGAGTACAAGCTCTGAAGGGGGGGGGGTGTGTGGCAGGGGTGACTCAGGATTGTGCTCAGGAAGAGGAAGGTCCAGATCATAGACCTGTGCCATCGATCTGTCCTCTGCCCTTGTGCGCGTGCCCTCATCTCTGCTCCCTTACCACGAGCTCACAGTTTCAATGTTTTGGGGTAGGAACTGAATCTAGGGACCAGATCCAGGAACTAGAAAGGGGGCAAACAAGCACTAGCCGTGGGCCCCATTTAGCCCCCAGGCCCGAGGTTCCGTAGCCTATGGAGCGTCTTCCCCTCCACACCAACATGCGCCCCGTAAGTAAACTAGAAGTAACAATTTGACAGTGCCCAGTACTGGACGGCTTCTCCTGAAGGGGACTCTTATCATCAAAAATTAATTATGGTAACCGTTTCCTTTTTCTAATGAGCAAGTCAGAGTGTGTCCGTCAAACATTCCTCAGTCAGGAAGGGGTGCACACCACCATTTCGTAAGGGGTCCCAACTTCCCCGGATCCAGCCCTGGCACGTGCTACGCCTTCCCCACAAGAGCCCCAGCTTCACCTGATCTGCATTCAAGCAGCAAATCCAGTTCGGGGAGCCCTAGCATCTGTTGATAATTGGAGAAGTGCCATCTATGGGCCTTCCTCTTGTTTGATATGAGTGGCTGTCACGCCCCATCATGGCAATTAGAAACAGGAATGACCTTCAAGGTCATCTAGTCCATCCCCAGAGGGCTCTGCAGCACGGCTCTAACAGTAGTTGCACCTGGGCTCCATTGAAGATGCCTCAAGCTGAAGGCCTGCCTCCTGCCACGCTTCTTTCGGCTATTCCGCTACCTAACGGACTGGAGGCTTCCAAATATCCAGTCTATTTCTAAAGTATGTTCCATTTTTCCTTGTTAGCCCCTCATCGTCACCTCCAATAAATCCTCTCAGTCCCCAGCAACGCACGCAGGTGGCCTGGTTCTGCCACGCTCTGCTATCACTCAGCCGAGCTAGACACATCCAACCCGTTCAATCCTCCTTCTCCTGTCAGGGAAGTTCCAGGTCTCTTAATCCAGGGAAAGGCCTTCTGTGCCGCGTTAGCAAAAGTAGGCAGCACATCCGTGGCGTCGCTGTGGGGGCGTGCTCAAGATTAATGGCGAGCAGCGTGGCCTCCCTCATTAACTGGGGTTTATTTTGGAGCCATTCCAGGGTGGAATTCAGAACTTGTGCTACATTGCCGAAGGCTGGCCACAACAAGGGCTCCAGCAAGGAGAAAGCGGTGGTGGTGACTGACAAATAACCAGAGAGAGAGACAGGAAAACAGGGTATGCAACCTCACACTCAAGGTGTCCCAAACCCCCGATTGCTGGAAGCTGGAAATGAATGACAGATGGCTCCATAAACGACCTCTCTCTTGTCCTCTTCTCTCTGAAGCAGGGGTGACCAGACTTACAGCATTACGATCAACTTCTGGTGATCTACCAGGATCCCTCCCGCTGACCCTGGTGCTCCAGGCCAGGACCCCTCCCACTAGCTCCCAGCTCTAGCGCACCTCAGCAACTAGTCTCAGGAGTGGAGACGAGTACTCAGGCCACGTGGCTCATTGGCCGGACCTTAGCATGGCAGTTTTATAATCCTAGCAGACCCAAAATGGTGCAATCTGTTCCTGCTGTAGGTTCTAATTTCCCTAGGTCAAGGTCTGAAACAAGACATAGGTTAATCGGTCAAGAAGAAAATGGTGGAGTCTAGAGGCCTGTGACATGGCCAGAACCTGAGGAGACAAAACTGGTCCCTTCAGACCCCAATTGAGTCAAGCACGCTCTCTGCCCAAGCCCGTTGGACTTAAGTCAGCTGGACTCCCTAGCTGCAGGAACCCCTACACCCTACTACATACTGTGATGTCATAGCGCTTTGCAGGGGTCATACAGTTACCACCTCCCTCAGGGCTTTTGTCTAGAAAGGGGTGGGGGCACATCAGTGGACACCCATTTGGGGGAGATAACGCACCCATTTGGGTGTGTTGCCCCCATGTCCCCATGACAAGGTGGACATAACTCCACCTCTTACAGGTGGTGCTGCTTCCATCCCAGTGCTCCACAGGGGTGGGGTCACATCAGAGACGGGGGGAGGGGAACAACCCCATGGTTTGTGAATTGATAATCCCCGGGGTAACTCGCCCCTATCCCCAGAGTAACTCAACAACGTCATTCATATTAACAGGCCAGGGTGGATTGTGGTGGGTGGGAGGAACTCTCCCCTCCGGTGGGCCCCTCTGAAATTAGCAAACGCTCTACGGAGGCGGACAGGAGTTGTGGGCAGGGGTACTTAAAGAGATGCCCTCAGGATGTGGGGAGAAGTGGAGGATCTCTAAATCTAGGTCATGGATTATCCCTGGTCTTCGAGCCCATGCCCTCATCTCCAGCTTCCTCCTTCAGTGATTGAGGCAGGGGATGGATCCATGGGCCAGAGATCCAGGAATGGAAAGGGGCCAAATAAAAAAACAACCCTAGGTCATATTTGGCCCAGGTGCCCGTGGTTCCCCCAGCGCTGCCTCACAGCAAGTTTAGGGGAAGAAGGGATTTTAGGCCCAGTCACAATTGCTCCATTAACACTTGGCTGGCCATGCACAAAGCATCCACCATGCTGAACAGGGAGTGCTCTGTCTCTCACAGCTGCCGTCTTCCAGTGCCAAGGGTGCTTGGTACCAAGAGAATTAAGGATGCCTTTATAGGGTCACAGGAATAAAACCTTTTCCTCGGTTTCGGAATCCCTAGGAGGAAACCCCACTCCCAACACGGCCAAGCACGAGGGACATGCCACAGGGTGCGTGGGGGCAAAAGGAAAGCCTCCCGTCCTGCCCCCATTTCCCGAACAGTGTAGCATTACCTGCTTCACTATGTATCTATTGAGGACATTGCCTCCATGCTATGCAGAGGGTCTGGCCGCTTTAAAAGAAATTTTTTTAAAAGGCTCAGATCCAAGGGATTGTGTTGAAAACACCAGTCATCCCAGCCTGGCACCGCTAAAGGCTTTTGTCCTTCTCAGGACTCTGGCCAGAATAAGCTCTAACTGACAGGGAGGCAGCTGGGGTTACCCACGTGGCTGCTCGGCTGCTCAAATGCCCTTTTCATTGGAGTTTGTGTTGGGTGGGGCGTCCTAGGGCAGCGAGTCTCAAACCGGNTCAATGACGATTGTACCCTAAGACAGTGGTTCTCAAATGGGAAGGCATGGAAGGTGGGTGGCGGGGAGGGCACAAGAAGAAGCACAATTGGCAAACACGTAGCTCCACTCTGACTGAGGGGGGGGGGAAGTAGTAAGGAGGAGGGGAAGAGACAGAGAACAAGGGGGGGGAACAGAGGAAGCAATCGGGGGACGGAAGTAGGGAGAGGGAGCTAGGTGTATTGGAACCTGAGGGGGGCCCTCAATAGGGTTGCCACCTGTGCAGACTTTTAAGGAACCATTTTGAAAAATTCATGTTGCAGGGCCTGCATTGGCACCAATGCATGCCCTGCAACATGTATTTTTCAAAAGGGTTCCTTAAAAGTCTGCATAAGTAGGAACCCTAGCCCTCAACTACCACAGACAAGAGGAATGGGCAAGGGAGAACCACTGTCCTAGGGGGAAGGGCCAGGCTCTGTTAGGACCCCAGCAGGTTCAGCAAGACACAGAATCCGACAGAGTAAGCCATGACATTTCCTGGAAAGAGATAAGGAGGGAATCAGGAGAAAAGTCCCTTTGCCACAGAAAGAATGAGGAGCCTGACTGAAGTAACAATATTTTGCCACAGCCTGGCATGGGCCAGAAGAACCATTTGCACACCCTGCGCCCCGGCCTGGCACCAAGGAATGGAAGTAACCAAGCCATCTAGCCCTTGTTATGTACATGGGGATTCGGTACCACCGAGTGTTCACGCACCCCAGGGAAGCCATGAAGATTAAAGACAGTTTACTCCAGGGTAAGTGTGTCTAACCACACCAGGCCACTACTCTGTACCCACAGGCTGTGTGCACTCCAGAGCAAATGGCATGGTCAAAGAGAGTAACCCCAGGGTCAATGGTTCAAGTCAACAGGCTCCAGGTAAGTGAAAGTTCTAGGAGTTGGGCACCCAGAGCCAAAGGAGATGCCAGATGATTCAGGGTAGTGGGAGCCAGGTACCCAGAGCCTAAGGAGAGGATGCCATGTGTTGTGGGGCACTGGGAGCCCAGAGTCCAGGCGGAGTTGCCGTGCGGTGCAGGGCAGTAGGAGCCAGGTGCCCAGAGCCCCGGGGATAATGCCATGCAGTGTGGGGTGCTGGGGAGCCAGAGCCCAGGGGGTGATAACCAGGTAATGCCATGTGGTGCGGGGCAGTAGGAGCCAGGTGTCTGGAGGGTGATGCCATGCAGCACAGGGCTCCAGGAGCCCAGGGGAGAGGACATTCTAAACTGCAAAACCAAGGCAGAAAAACCCTCCTTCACGTGGCAGAAGTCCAGTGCTCCTAAGACCACACACACAGCAGCTGGCCCATTCAGACAGGGGCCCCCACAAGAGCCTGTGGCAGAAGGAAGCGGGAAGCTAGTTTTGTTGCCCAGCTATCGCCTCTCCTGCCAGCATGCCGAGCAGCATTCCCTGTGACCGTACATCCAGACATGGCCCCACCTTGGAGCTGGAGACAGATGATGTCAGCCCCAGTCTGAAATCACTTCCTCTCTTGAGCTGCTCATAAGACTGCCTCGGAATAAAAATAAAAACGGGCACCCAAAATCAACACAGCATGTTCCCTATTAAAAGCCTCACACTTGATTCATTCCTCCTCCCGCTTGGCCTGGCCCCTGCAAGGACAAGGGAGAAGGAGCTGCCTGGGAGTAGAAGCAGGGTGGGAAGCTGGAGGAGAAAGTGAAAGACTGAGGGGATGGATGCTGGTGGGTCACCTCAGCCTGAACTTCTCACAGACAAAGCAGGGGGCAGACCACACTCAAGGATATAAGGAGCTTGCTAACTGACTCAGACCAATGGTCCATCTTAGCCCAGTGTTGTCACATCCTTTCAAAATCCGGCTCTCCAGGGTCCCCAGCAGAGGCCTCGCCCAGGCGTGCTACCCAAGACCCTGCAGGGTCTCCGGCAAAGGCCTCGTCCAGACGTGCTACCCAAGACCCTCCCGGATCCCCGACAGAGGCCTCGCCCAGGCGTGCTACCCGAGACCCTCCCGGATCCCCGACAGAAGCCTCGCCCAGGCGTGCTACCCGAGACCCTGCAGGGTCCCCGGCAGAGGCCTCGCCCTGGCGTGCTACCCGAGACCCTGCAGGGTCCCCGGCAGAGGCCTCGCCCTGGCGTGCTACCCGAGACCCTGCAGGGTCACCGGCAGAGGCCTCGCCCAGGCGTGCTACCCGAGACCCTGCAGGGTCTCCGGTAGAGGCCTCACCCAGGCGTGCTACCCAAGACCCTCAATCAGAGATGCCAGCTCTGAACTTGGGAAAAAACAGGTGGCAAATCTGGTGGATCAGGTACCCTGGGCATCTGGCTCCCAGTGCCCCACGTCTCCTGAAGAGTTGACCCAAGCAGGGGTGGGGTCACCGTCACACCAGGAGGGGCAGAGCAAAGGGATTCTCCTGCCCATTTCTGATGTGGCTCCACCCCCTTCAGAACTATATGACTTCACAATGCTCCACAGGGGCAGAGACCCATCAGAAAAGGTGACAGGAAGGATTTTTTTTTTCCCCCTAACAGGACAGCATTATCTTGTCCTTTTCCAATGCTCACTCTTCACCCACACACCCTTGCTTCCCCCGAAAAAAATCTCCCTGGGTTATCTAGTCACCTCTGAATAAACCAGAGCTTTCCCTGAAGACTCCAGGTCAAATTCAGAAGAGTAATAACCTTCTCCACAATACCTGGGCAGTGACAGGCCTCCTCTCACTGTTCTCCTGGTAGGGGCCAGGAACATCCAGTGACCGAGAGTTCACAGGTTTCCTGGCACTAGCATCCCAATCTCCTATTTAGAGCACCTCTGTTATGGCAGGGGAGAGGATGCACTACCTGGTGCAGGGAATGACCTGACCTTCTCCTGTCTTTGATGACAACAGCAAGTTGGTGGCGGATGCTGGGCTAGAACTCAGGGTTCCCCAAGTCCCAGGCTGCACAGCCTCCTCGCTGAACAATTGGAGGAGGCTTTTTGAAGTGTGACTCTGGGCTGAATTCAGGCAAGACTATGTGGCCAGTTGGCCACCCAGGGCCCTATGTGCTGTGGGGGCCCATGAGAGCCCCCAATACAGGAATAAACCTGAAATGACAACATGAGTGTGAGACTCACTGGTGTAAAATATGGATCCACAGGGTCTCCGAGGAGCACTGGGCTGCAACGCTGGCCATGGGCCATTTACTCCAAAATAACCCCAGTGAAGCCCGATAGGAGCTAATGGGGCTACTCTAGAATAAGTAGTTTGTGGATTACGGGCTTGGTCTATGCAGGGCCCACAAGCAATTCGCCGGGAGCCTCCTATACATGGGATCTAGGAGTACATTAGAAACAACATACATGTAACCTATGAAGCTGCAATGCAGGGAGTCCTAGCAACCGGAAGGGGAGGTTGTATTTAACGGAGCATCAAAAATTAATCCCATTCCCAGCAACATTTTCCTTTTTCTAAGGGGTGAGTCTGTGTTTGTCCATTCCTGTTAGCAGGGGACCCACACCCCAATTGCACCTGGGCCTCCACAACTTCCCTGAACCCAGCACTGGTGAGTCTCCACCCTGCTGCTCCACCCAGGTTTGTTCTGCAACGTTCCCATTTCAGTTCTTCAACAAGAACAGCAGGCCCTGCCAGACAGATGAGCGAGTTAGTTCCCCAGCCAAGAGCATCAGGACTAAGATCACCACTCCTTAGCCCTAGAGACCAGTCTCCTCTCCTCGTCTCCACTCCCCCCCCCCCCATCAGCAACAAAGGGGGTTTCTCTTCTAGAGCAGATTGTGATTCAATGTTCACAACCGGATCAAGCCATTCCTGCGGAGGAGGCAGCAGGCAGTTTCCGCTTGCTTCAAACACCCTCTTTCCTGCCAACTCAGACCAGACCCTGTTTGGCTGCACATTTTAAAGGTGCCGGCAGAATTTGTCAACACAGGGGAGACAGCCAATTCCCCTGTAACTGGAGACTTTGGCAGAACTGCCAAAGAACCGAAATCCACCCCTACAGGAGAGCTATGCCAGAGATAAACACGACACGTGGTGCTCTGTGCCTTACTTCTCAGTCAAGCTCACCAAAGTAAAGAGTAGTATATGGAAACACCAGCTAGCACCGGGACACTTTCTACCTCTCCTCCAAACTAACTTCAAGCACTTGGTTTTGATTGTTCAACTTAAGGCTCCCAAAAACTGGATTTTTCCAGCGGTGCTATCCCACCCCCTTCAAATCAATGGGAGCAGTAACTGCATCACACCTGAAGAGGAGGTAGGTAAGTCACTAGACGGGTTAACTGCCTGTGCCCTCAGTTTCTCTCCCAGCTTAAATGGTGATGGCAATTCTTTCATCCCCTGTTCGCCCACAGGGATGTTGTATGTGTGGGAGGTCTAGGTCTTTTATCCAGAAGTCAAAGTTTTGACAATACCTAGACCTCACACAAGGACCCCACAGACCACCACCTGGGTGGCCAGGCCTCAGCACCTCACTGTATCGAGGAGAATGCAAGCTGCGAGGCAGTGGCTTACTCAAGGACAGGATCTGAACTCAGGACTCCCAGCTCTATGTCAAGGATGCCACACAGGAATCTTTGTATGGCTTGTTTTGTTAAGGTTTGTGCATGGCACCAAGATCCTTGTACGGAAGGGTGATAAAGGCACAGAGTTACTGAAAGGTGTTAGGGAAGATTTTCAGAGGCAAAGCCAGCACTTAAGACACCTCAATTTCACTGAAAGTCAATGCAAGACGATAACAGGTGAGACTGTGTTCTTTCTTGTCATTTTCATCCAGCAAAAGCGAGAGTAAAAGGATACACGTTGCCCTTCTCCTAAGGGATCTTAAGAATTTGTTTGCTGTGTTTTGTTACAAATATGCACATTTAAAACACACACACACACACACACACACACTTTAGCATCCAGTATTATCTAGTGCTAAAGGGCACAAGGACCAGTTGTTATTGTTAGTTATTCATATAGCTCCCATAATTAACATGCCTGGTTGCTCAGGTATTGCTTTGCACTTCCCAACTGCCACAGCGTTTACTGTCAAATGATTTACTGTCTTGGCTAATATCCCTTTTATTCTGGTCACATTTCTTTTGACTTCCAAAAATCCTATGTAATCACTTCACGGGTGACACTTTCATGAACCCGGTATTCCATCGCCTGGTCGCCCAGGTATGTAATGTCCGTTCCTTTTGGCAGTGGCTGATTGGTATTTTCAAATGTGATATGAGCAATAATTAAAACATTGATAAAAAATTGCAAGGGGTAGGGGATTTTCACTTAGCAATTCCGAGCAACGTTAGGGGGCTGAGCCACACTTCACAATTTTGCCAGTGGATAAATGGGGGGCATATGAAAATCCGTCACTGGAGCCACTTTAATTTATAGAAAAGAAGATAATCTAATGGATAAGTGTGTTCAATCTGGACATGGAAAACCAGGGTTCAAATCCCGTCTTAGCCATGAACTCGCTGAGTGATCTTGAGCAACTCATTTTCTCTCAGCCTCAGCTGCTCATCTGTAAAATGGGAATATTAACGACCTCTCTCACAGGGTTCTTGTGAGGGTGAACAGGAGAAGGATTGTAAAGCCCTTGGAAAACAAAATGCTACAGAAAAGGATTAATAATAAAGAATAAAACTAAGCAATAAAACTAATTGCCAAGGGTGAAAATTTGCCAAAGTGAGAAAAAAGCTGTGTATTTAAAGATCAGGACAATTACACTGAGATACAAATGTGTATGACCTAAATCTAAAAGTTCAAAGGGTTCACAGTTCCGGATGGGTGTTTCTGGCTGCTCCATTCATCCACGTATCCATCCATCTCTTCAGAGGACCATGCGAGTCCCAAAGACCGGATTCAAGGATATAAGGAGCTGCCTAACTGAGTCGAACCAATGGTCCATCTTAACCCAGTACTGTCACAACCTGACACAGAAGCAGGGTTTCAAATCCAGCTCTCCAGGGTCTCCAGCAGAGGCCTCACCCAGGCATGCTACCCAAGACCCTCCAGGATCCCTGGCAGAGGCCTCAGCCAGGCATGCCACCAGAGATCCTGAATCGGAGATTGAACTTGAGACCTTAGACATGCAAATCATGCGCTCTACCGCCTGAGCCACGGCGCACCCCATAAACATATAGACATTAAACATAATGTATAGTATAACAGGTGGGGAACACTCCACTCTCCTGGCCTGTGTGTGGGTGCAAGCGCATGAAGGGGAGAAGCTTATTCATTGAGGGACGGAGCTTATTGGAAGCAGGGGTGGGACTTGTCCTTTAGCTGCTCAAAATGTTGGTAGATATGCCGTCGCCATTAGCCCATTGTACACGCAGTAAACGGAGGTTGAGAGAAGTCATTTGCCCAAGGCCACCCAGGGGGGAGAGGATTTGAAGTTGGGACTCCAAGTCTAGCACACCATCCGCCACACCGCTCTGGCTCCTGCTACAGACAGAGAAAATGCTAAATAATAAGATTTCTAGCTTTAGTTCCCGTTTGCCACAAAACTGGCCTTCAACCATGGCCATGTCTGAGATGGTGATACTTAGAGATGAAAGACAGTGTGCTGGAAATCCTATATGTCCAGAAATGTTTCTTGCAGCGTGTGGCTATTTTACATGCTACTCTCATCCATGTGGCTAATACTGGCTGCAGAGTCAGATTTTCATGAGGGCTCCCTGTATTTGCAACTAGGACCAGATATTCAAATGAGCTCAGCCCCCATTTACCCAGCATGCTGAGCTTTTCTAAAAATCTATGATTCTTTTGAAAAAATCTCAACTTTATTTAGGCACCCCGATGGCCTCCTGAGAGAATCGGGCTCTGATTTTGGGTGCTAGGTACTTGGGAATCTGTTCCTTAGTGGCTACTACAGCTTTCCTTTCCCCCAAACCATAAGTCAACTGTGTCCTGGTAAACTAGAATTGGCGTCTTGCATAAGTTCTGAAATTTCCTATAACTGGGCCTCTGCTAAGAGGCTTATGCACCTGGTGCCATATCCAGCATTAGTTTTTTGTTTGTTGTTGCAGCTTCTGGATTTGGCATGGCTGGGCCTTGCAAGGGGCAGTGGAACTTGAGCTTGGAAAATCTTGTGAGGCAGCAGGCCTGACACGGCTCTGAAACGCCTTTTCTTCTCTCTGGCTGCAAAACTCAGAAGGAAAACTAGATCCATGACCTGGTTTCAAAGGGAACCTGCATCCCAAGTAGCTCTGAACTGTCTGGTGGAGGGAGTTTGCCTGTCCCTGCTGGACTGTTTGCAGAGATTTTTTCCCCCCAGCCTGTTAATATTTCCAAAGGAAATTTCCTTGCTGGAACTGGGGCGGGTGAACAGACCTCAAGCAGCAGTGCTGACATATATCTCAGGGGCAGGAGGAGGAAAAGGTGTTTACATGCCTGAGAGCAGACGCAACCGAGCAATGATAAGGGTGTGCTTCACGCCTTTAAATTCTTTTTCAAAATGGACTTTAGTGCTGGTCTAAGGCCCTTTACAAACGGGTCGCAGTGGGTGGGGGGATGGGTGTGCGCCCACGGTGGGTGAAGGTGGGAGTCCGCCTGTTCCCACGGGTGCACACCCATCTCCACGCACGGAGCAACCAGCATTGGAGCCCGTTGCTCCATGCGTGGGTGGAGCATGGGAGCATGCATGCACCCCAACGCACTGTGGGCGGCGTTCCTATGGATGCCCCCCACCACACACCCACCACAGGTGGCATTTGCACGGGTGCCCCCCCCCCCGCCGCCACACAAGTGTGCAGGGGGCACTCGTGTGAAAAGGCCCTAAGAGATCTAGAGTCCATAGATACAGGGGCACAGCTACCATGGAGCAAGGGGCTCAGCTGCGCTCGGGACCCAGATTTTGAGGGAGCTCCTTGCAAGCAACCTGAGGTGATGCTAGAATTTTCAGAGGGGAAGTGAGTACGGCCAACACACTGCCCCCCCACCCCACTCTGAAAATTTCCCAGCAGCGCTTGGCCCACTTGAAAAGGAAGTTTTCAGAGTGGGTGGGGGTGGCATGCTGGCCCCGCCCTCACTCTTAAAACTTCCTTCCTGTCAGGGTTGCTGCTGCTGCTGCCTCATGAGATGGGGAGGGTCACGGGGAGCTTGAGCAGCTCTGCCTTCATGGCAGCTCTGCCTGCCCCCCACCCCACCCTAAAGACCCTGCCCACTTACCCAGTATTTGGACGCGTATCGGGCCCACCATAGCCTTGCTGCACCACTGCAGCAAGGTGTATTAACTCATCCAGCTAGGGCAGCAGCAGGGCCATAGCTAGGTGGCAGCGTGCACAGAGGGAAGCGAAGGGAGCCGATTCTCTCTGGAGTGGATAGCTGTGTCGTTACGACGAGTGGCTGGAGTCTCACAGCTTTTGGTGTTTTCCTTAAAAATCCAGTTCCGGACCTTGGGTATTTCATGCTGAGCGACTCCTCTCTCCGCCTTACAAGAGTAAATTGTGCAAGTGTGCGTGGCAGCTCCTGCTCCAGGAGGGGAAGCGAACACTCACATGGATTTCCCTCCTCAAGCATGTACGCTCTGGTCCCCTGCTCCACATGCCCTTCAGCTCCTTCCTAAAAAGCTACCTCTTCCGTCAGGCTTTCCCTATTTCCTCACCCCCATAGACTGCTCATTTATAGGTCTCCTTATACTGTCTCATTCTCCAGGACCCCTTCCTTTAGGGTGGCCAGGACAGTCCTCTTATATACAGGACATACCTGTTTTTGGAAGGGTTTGTCTGTTGTCCTTTCCCTTTGCATTTTTATCCTGTATTTTCCACACGCTGCCACCTTCACACACACACCCTCCCCCCGTAAGTCATGATCTCATGACTTCCAGGTGGGAACAGCAGCATCGGCAGCATATGAACTCAGAGGCGAGCTAAGCTAAGCCTGCGCACCTGCAACTTCTCAGCTTCATGAATGTACGTATCCCTATCTCTCCCTACATACCCCTTCCTTTGTCCATTCTGCATTGTAAGCCCCTCAAGGGCAAGGATCTGACTCTAATCATGACAGCTTAGCACCAAGTGCTTTACAATCCTGCTCCCATTTACCCACACAACAATCTTGTGAGATAGGTGTCACGAAGGAACATAAGGCCACACAGGAGAGAGACTGAACTATAGGTCTAGCATATATGTAAAGCTAAAGGTTAAACATGGATGTAATGTTGAGAACTGACAACTCAATTCATGTAATCATGTAGTGTAAACTGAGAGTTGGGAAATCCCTCCAGGAAATTGAGAGAGATAAAGGATGTGTTTTCAGAGGAGATACCAGACAGAAACCCATTCAGGTGCAAATAAAGTTTGCCTGTGCGCCTACCTGCTGGCTTTGCCTACGTGCGGACAGGCACGATCTCTCCAGCTTCCCCAAGGCGGGAAGGGGAAACAAAGGGCTCTGAAATGCTATTTAAGCCAACAGACAAGACAAAGGAGCCATCTTCTGCTATCTTTTGAAGCTGAGAGCTCACCTACATCTTGCATGCCAGCAAGCGAGACTGCTGGAACTATGGACTGAGAGAAAGGACTTTGCTTTCTATCAGCTAAGAGATCAGTGCCCAGTCATTTACATCACTGACTGAGAATGGACTCTCTGTAGGGTAAGATCTTATATAGGGAATCACCTAGTATAGAATAGGAATGCATTATATTACTTTTCATTTGATTAGCCACTCTGTATCAAACTATCAGGGCTTATACTACTCAATAAACTTTCTTCTTATCTTTATGAAGAAGTGTCTGTGGTCTAACATTGGGAACACAAGCGAGCAACTTGAGCTTGCAAGCTCTGGCAAACCCAGAGAGAGAAAGTGTGTGTGAACGGGAGGCTCCCTGGGCGTTTGGGTGGCAAAAGGATTATCCCCTTTGCAGAACTGGACCAGCCAGAGAGAGCTGGTTCAGGTGGGCTGCAAGTGAGGGAAATTGAGTCACCCAACCCAGGAAAGTGGGGTGTTGGACCCTCACACCCATGACAATAGCTCATTATTATTCCCATTTTACAGACGAGGAACAAGGCTGAAAGTGACTTGTCCAGGACCACCCAGCAAGTTCATGGCTAAGACAGGATTTGAACCCTGGTTTTCCACATCAAAGTCCGACACCCTCACCCATTAGATTATCTATTTTCCTATAAAGTGGTTCCAATGACAAATTTTCATATGCTCCCCATTTATCCACTGGCAAAAGTGAAGTGTGGCTCAGCCCCCTAACGCTGCTCAGAATTGCCAAGTGAAAATTCCCTACCCGTTGCCATTTTTGTATCTATGTTTTAATTATTGCTCATATCACATTTGAAAATACCAATCACCCACTGCCACAAGGTATTAACATCAGATACTTGGGTGACCAAGTGATGGAACAACTGAATTCATGAAAGTGTCACCCATGAAGTGATTACACAGGATTTTTGGAAGTCAAAAGAAATGTGACCAGAATAAAAGGGATATTAACCAAGACAGTAAATCATTTGACAGTAAACGCTGTGGCAGTTGGAAGCGCAGAGCAATACCCAGCATGGAAGAAGATTTGTAAGAAGTGTAGTGGAAAAAATTGCATTTGCTAAATTGCGCTTTACTAAGAGGTGACCCAAAAAAAGAAATGGAAATCACTATGCTGTTAAAAGGGCTGACTGAGAAGGAGCACTGGGGCACAGGCCAATGAGGAGGGGAAATTTAAGTGACAGCAACAGAGCACTGGCTAGTGTAAGAGGTTAGTGAATCACCCACAGGCTCAGGTGAAAAGTTACATTCCCATGAGTGACTTTGGGAGCCTAAACTACAGGCCCAAAGTTAAAACAAAATGCTTTCAAGAAACCAAGGGCTAAGCCCTTACCACTAACCCCTTACCCCAGTGCAGTTCCATTATTTACTCCAAGGTAGGTGGTTCATGGATTGTGACTAGCCCTGAAATGAATATCCGCCACTATTTATTTGGTATCCAGCCGGATATTGCAGTTATCCGATTATCTGCTATCTGGTTAACCAAATTACTGTTTATTGCATTACCATTCGACTTCTTCTTTTTTTCTCCCTCCCCCTATCCAGACTGGTTTGGTAATGCAGTAAGTAATCAGTCATGCGGTAATATCCAGTATTCTGGTTTGGTGGTTAACCTCGACACTTACCAGATAGTTACCGAATAACCAGCACACTATCCAGAATACCAGATATTAACCACGGGTAATTTTTTTGCTATCTATTTCAGCTCTAACTGCAACCCAAATGCTTCACAGCAAGTTCTAGGTCAGGGTTCATTGTGCAACATGCACATTTGACGGGGGGTGGAGGGTTCTTTCCTGGTTTAAGGATTTCAGGCAGATCGAACACGGTGCCAAATCCCCCTTCCTTTTAAAGTTTGACATTGCCTGCTCTCATTGCTTATGACCCAAGCTATAACTCCAGACTGCGTCCATGGCCTGCAATTAGTGAACCTTTTCATGGCATCCCATCAAGGCAGTCCTGCCTCCACCCCTAATTATCACATGCATTGTTCTCTTCCTGCTTGTTTATAACAGCCACCTGGGAAGTTCAAAGGCAGGACAAGCTCTCCTTCATGTGAAGGATACGGTGGCTGGATTATTATTGTCTGTGAGGGCTGTCACGGCTTCTTTAAAAGAGAAGAAAAACTGAAGCAATTGTTTATGAGAGGAAAACACATTTGGATCTCGAAGGGAATTGGTCTGTCATCTAAACTTCAGCTTGAAAATTGCTGCTTGGATCCCCGATTCAAGACCCCACAGAGGAGCCAGGATAAAATGCCCATCTTCCACACAAGGACTTGAAAACAAGGTCCTGCTATTTCATCAGGGTCACCGACAAGTCCTTGATGTCACTTGCAAGAGTGAAGTCTCGATGAGCTAGGTCAAAGTTTCCCCTCACTTTCTGTTGGACCCAGGTTAAGGGCTAGCACTCCCCCCCGAGGTGGCTGGCTGCAGCACGGTGAGCCGGTATCGGTATCGCGTACAGATTTGTGAAACGCGGGGGTGTGAAAAGGCAGCAAGTATACAAAAGCACAGGCTTAGCCAGCAACAGAGGAACAGGGCCAGCTCCAGGGAAGCTGGGACCCTGGGCAAAATGGTGATCTGGGCCCCCTCCTAACCTAGGCTTGTAGGATGGACATGCACCGACTGACCCATTCAAAAAAAAATTGTCTTACTCAGGGCATGAAATTTCAGATCCAAATTCTGGGAGCAAAAAAATAAATAAAAATTCAGTCGCCAGACTTTATCCCAATATTAAACCGGTCTTGCCCAGAACCAGTCACCAGCCTCAGTTTTCTGGACGCCAATGGCTCCCAGGCACCTGCAAATGTTGTGCCCTGGTGTTACTAGAGTTAGTTTTTGATGTTCAATGAACCCTAACATCCTTCAGGGGCTGGGGCCCATATGCTCTGCCTATGTTTATGCATACGCTGTTATTTCTCATTTACTCATGGGCCCCACATGTTGGAAGCCCCTCCTGAATCTTTGTGGGCCCGCCATATCCTTGGGGCTCCTCATGCTTGAGACTCTGTGGACCCATTTATTTTATCTCAGTGCTTCTCACACTCAAGTTTGTTTATGCTCCCCCCCCCAATGTACTGGAGGAGTGGGAGGGCAGCTTCCTGCTGCCTCCTGCAAAACCATAGGGGACTCTGTGTAATCACACAATCTGCACTTACCTGAATCCATTCCTGTAGATAGGCAAAGAGTGGCTAAAACCTCAGTCCAGCCCCATGAATATGGCTTTGAAAGGGGCTGCATGCGCCATACACACGTTATCAGCCCCACAGACTTTGTTACCCTTCCCATACATCCAATGTCCGTATCACCACTTGTTTACCAAGACAGGACAATCCCTCTCTTTACCAACATCTGCCCATGACAGTGACCGCAGGGGACCAGACCGATGCTCAGATTGGCATTAGCAATTCAAACTAGGCAGCAAGACTCCTGGCACTGGCCAGAGCCTATGAGCACTAGCTGCCGATGGCAGGGCCTACAGCAACAAACACCAAGGCTTTTCACAAGCGGTAATAAGAGGCTGCTAAAAATAATACCACCCTACAGCAAGGGGATGGCACGCGGCCTCCCTTATTCACACCCCAAACAGAGCAAAACAGAATAGAGGAGCCCAGCGAGGAAAGGAACCTCGTGATCTTTTCACAGTTTGTTCTGTTGTTTAAAATAGTTTGGATGTGTGGAAGAAAATCCTACCCGCTTTACCAGGGCTGGAGATTGAACCCAGGAGGCCCCAAGAGCAAACCCAAGGACAGCGAGTTGTATGCGTTCCTCCTGAGCGGCAATCACAAGGCATCTAAACACAAGGGTGTCGATATAAAAGTGTTGGAAAGTGTTGGGGTGGAGACTTGATGGGAAGGAATCACTGGAGAAGAACTAAAGCCCTGCCCAGGCTCCAAAATGAGGCCCAAGCCCAGCTGCATTGAAATCAACCCAAGTCCGGTCTCAATGCAACTGGACTCTTCCTTACGGGATCTGTAACAGGGGAGCCCCATTCTCACAGAGTGGCAGGACATCATGGTGCTGGCCAAGGGGAGGGGGGACATCAGGAAAAGGGTTAAGCTACTCCCCATCTTTCTCCTGATCTCCCCCCGACCCCATGCTATCACAGCGCTCCATGGGTGCAGAATTTGGTCAATGTCACTAGTACAGGTGGGTTTTAAAAAGAATTGGATAAGTTCTTGGTCCATTAACAGCTATTAGCCAAGTACATTTGGGAGATGTAACCTCGGACTGTCGGGGTCTGGGAGTGAACAACAGGGAACGGATAGCTCCATTACAACCTGTTGGGTACTCCTACCAAGCGACCGAGAGAGGCCACTGTCGGAGACAGGAGACTGGGCTCAATGGACCAAATGTCTGACCCAGTATGGCACTACTTATGTTCTTATCAGAAAGTAGGGCCTTTCGTCCACAGGGGAGCCTGACCAGATGCAATGGTCTTGGGTTGTGCCAGGCTCCCGAACCAACCTGAGCTTGATGGGACTCCTTGGGTATTACTATTCAGGGCTCTGGGAAGAACTATGGCTTGAATTGCACAGGGGAATGTATAAGATGATCATCAAATCCACAATGGCCACCAATTCTGGCACAGCTTGAGCAGCAGTAGCGAAAGCAGCTCTCATACTGCCAATTTGTCTCACTCCTCACCTGGAGGATGGCCAAGGCAGCTTGCCCTTGGCTTCCCTGTGAAGGCTGCCAGTCACCACTAATTATGGGACAATCTGGGGCACTTTCAGATGCCACAGTTACCACTTGGAGCCTGCAGCAGCACGGCTTCACCTCTGGTTTGCTCCGAGGTAGCTTTTGAATAGGGTATCACTGGGGGTGGAGGAGAAATCCACAGCAGAGGTACCACAGAAAACATTTAATGTACTTCTCCCGTGGATAGCCTACTATTTATTTATTTATTTATGAAAATTTAATACCCTGCCCCTCCTGACACAGCAGCTCGGGCGACTTAAAAGCCAATGATAATAAATAAACATTAAAACTCAATAAAACCAACACAGGAGGTTGCTAAAAACAAAAACAAAAAAACCACCCATAACCCTAACCCACTCCCCCCCACCCTTCACCCATCTCCCCTGCCAAATGCCTGGCGGAACAGCCAGGTCTTACAACTTCGTCGGAAAGAGGGGAGGTCTGGGGCCAGCCGGGCCTCCGCCAGGAGGGAGTTCCACCTAGGGTCACCACCTGTGCACATTTTTAAGGAATACTTATGAAAAATACATGTTTCAGGGCCTGCATCCCTCAGTGTGAGGGAGGAGTGCAGCCCTTTGAGAGGGCGGGATGGTCCTCCGGTGGCAGAGGAGGATGGAAGATGTTGGGGGTGGGGATCTCCTTTGGGGGGCTAGCGGAGCAGCCTCTGGGGGGGATGTCGGTGGAGTGGATTGAGGGGGGTGGTGTCTGCAGCCATAAGGGTTGTTCTGGGCCAGGAGAATTATGGTTCTTCTGAGAGGCGGATTTGACCTGTGAGACGGGACAGATGGTGTGTTACTGTCCCACACACTGGCCCCCAGCCAGGTGGTGAGGTGATCAGGGTTCAGAGGGCCCCTGGCCTTGGTCTGATGTTGATAAATGCGAGGTCAGTGGCTAACAAGTCAACTGCGGTCCAAGAGTTAATCCTGGACCAGGCGGCCGACCTCGCGTGTGTCACAGAGACCTGGCCGGACAATGAATCGGGGCCTATATTGGCTGGTCTTGCTCCGACTGGGTACTCTGTGCAGCATCAGCTGCGGCTGGAGGGACGGGGTGGGGAGTCATGGCAACCATGGGCCTGTCTCAGAGAGCAGTGGGCCCCACACATGTTGGAGGACATACCCTGGACGTGATATTTTGCACAGGCCTTGAGGCGGGGGATCCGTTGGTGGGGGAGGTATCAATAGTGCCCTGGTTGTGAACGGATCATTATCTCCTCCGGGCAGATATCCCGGCACATGTCAGCCCCTGGGAGGGTGTGGAACTAGTTAGGTTGGTTCACCCCTAAAGGCTTATGGAACCTGAAAGGTTCCGGCTAGCCCTAGGGGATGTTTTGTCTGACCTCGATGGCCGCTCACTCGATGACCTCGTGTCCAGGTGGAATACTGTGCTAACGGAGGCCATCGACTGTGTGGCTCCCAGGCATCCGCTCCCAAATTACCAACAACGCAGCTCCCCATGGTATACCGGGGAGCTGCAGCAGATGAAGCAGGAAGGGCAGCGGTTTCGCTCGTTCCTGGCTGGGAGAACCCAGCATGCGGTGCTGGGGAGTTTTCATCTTCCCCCGCCCCGGGGCCTCATGTGTGGCCTCAGCTTATCCCCTCTCTTGTTCAACATGTACGTGCAGCCTCTGGGAGAGGTTGTTAGGGAGTATGGAGAGAGATGTCATCAATATGCTGATGACACCCAGCTCTCTCTCTCATTTTCCTCTGACTCAGGCCCGGCAGTCTCGGTGCTTACCCGGTGTTTGTCCGCTGTGGGGGATTGGATGAGGGCGAGCCNTCAATATGCTGATGACACCCAGCTCTCTCTCTCATTTTCCTCCGACTCAGGCCCGGCAGTCTCGGTGCTTACCCGGTGTTTGTCCGCTGTGGGGGATTGGATGAGGGCGAGCCGCCTGAGGCTTAATCCTGACAAGACGGAGGTGATGGTTGTGGGGAGGGCCGAGGGAGTGGTGGCCCCTGTCATTGATGGGGTCCACCCTCCCCTTGTTTCTCAGGTCCGGAGTCTGGGGGTGCTCCTAGACCCACAGCTCCGCCTGGATGCCCAGGTGGTGGCTGTGGTGAAGGAAGCATTTCGCCAGTTACATCTGGTGCGTCGGCTTAGGCCATATGTCTCGGACTCGGATCTGGCCACAGTCATCCATGCTTTTATTACCTCGAGACTGGATTACTGCAACGCGCTCCACATGGGGCTACCCTTGGTGTTGGTTAGGAAGCTGCAGCTGGTGCACTGGCTCGCTCTCTGCACTGGCTGCTGGTAGGTTTCTAGGCCCAATTCAAGGTGTTGGTGTTGACCTTTAAAGCCCTACACAGCCTGGGCCCTGCCTATCCGCAGAACCGCCTCACCCTCTGTGTCCTGGAGCGACCCCTGCGGTCGACTGGGGCAGCGCACCCTCCTCGAGGTCCCCTGGGTTTCCCGGGTGTCCACTATGAGGAGGGCGTTCTCTGTGACCGCGCCGCGGCTGTGGAACTCCCTCCCGTTGGAGATCGGCGTGGCTGCCGACCTCCCCTCTTTCCGCAGACAACGTAAGAACTGGCTGTTCTGCCAGGCCTTTCCCGAGGGAGATGGGGTGGGTCGGGTTAGGGTAGGGGGGACGGGGTTCAATATTGGTTTTTAATTGTAATTATTATTGTTTATTTTAATGTTTTTTAAATGTTGTGAGCCGCCCTGAGATGCCTGAGGCAGGAGGGGGCGGCATATACATTTTAATATAAATAAAAATGCAGGCCCTGCAACATGCATTTTTCATAAGTGTGCCTTAAAAATTTGCATAGGTGGTGACCCTAGTTCCACCACCTTGGTGCAGCCACCAAGAACGCCCCCTCCATCGTGGCCCCCTGGAAGACTCGGGAGACCTCGAGGAAGGCACTTACGGATGACCGTAGGGGCCGATCCAGGACTCAGGGGGTGAGGAAGTCCCACCAGTAGGCAGGGCCTAGGCCGTTTAGGGCTTTATAGGCAAGCACCAACACCTTGAACCAGACCCGGAATACTAAGTGATAGATGCATTTGGAAAATGCCACCACCTCTCTCTCCCTGCTTTTCAAAAGGTACTTTCATTTGCCTTGCGGTAAAGAAAAGGACAGGAGAGTCACGGTAGCCAGTTGGTGTTCTTGCTTCACCACAGTCTACCGAGCGATGGGCAGTCTGGCTTTCAAAATACTCCTCCTGGTGCAAGTTATTGGTCTGAATTAATCTAGACCTCTCTCATACTTCCTGCAACTGAGCTTTGTCCATCACTAGTGACAGGGCTAGACCCTTAATATCTGTCAAGGGCTTGAGGTTCTTGGGTGGCAGATAGTAGAGAGCCAGTGTGGTGTAGCAGATAAGGTGCTGGACTTGGCCCTGGGAAGCCAGGGTTCAAATCCCACCCCTAGCCATGAACTCACTGGGAGGCCTTGGGCAAGTCACAACCTCTCAGCCTCAGTTCCCCATCTGTAAAATGGGAATGTGTTTGCGTCTGTGTTCCCCACACCTTTGTCCATCTTAGATTGCAAGCCCACTGGGCAGAGACCTGTCTTCAAAAATCTGTGACTATAAAGTGCTGCATATGCCTAGTAGCTCTATAGAAATAAAAAGTAGTAGTAAAGAGGGGCTGTAATCTGTACAGGTGGCTTAATAAACCACTGCCCTGCATCCCTGGTGGTCAACAGCATCCAATGGGTTAAATAATGCCCAATGTGGAGAGACCTTGAAAGGACAGAGAGCAACAACCCAGCAAGAGGTATAGACAGCAGGGGACAGAGATGAACCCAACTGAGCTGATAGGTGGCTATAGTTATTCCAGTACAGGGGAGGGGAACTGTTACGGGCCACTTTGAAAATGAGTACAAGCTCCCTGGGATGGATAAGACTTGGGAGTGAGGATGCTTAAGGATGTTCAGGATGAGGGTTGGGCAGGGAGGAAGAGGAGAGTTCAGAACATGGATCTATGAGTGCATGTCCTCATCTCTGCTCTCTTCACTCACTTTTTCAGAGCTCAAGGGTAGGGGCTGCATTTACAGGCAGTTCCAGGAATTGGAGAGAGGCCAAATAAAATCCACTGTGGACTGGATTTGGCCCACAGGCCAATGATTCCCCACCCCTGTTTTAGTATAAAAAGGCTGCAGCTAGAAATGAGAAGGAGAAAATAGATCCTCATATTCTGGGTGAAAATTCTAATGCCACTAAAAACAATGAAGGAACGTCCACCAACTTCAGTGGGATCAAGTTTTCACTATATAAAAATCACAGGGTTGGAAGGGACCTTGAGGATCTTCTAATTCAACCTGCTACTTTAATGCAGGACAGTTTATTATTATTATTATTTATATTAATTATTATTATTATTAGCAAGCATTTATATAGCATAAGCAATGTACCTGGTGCTTTACAAAGTAATGGACACAGTCCCTGCCCTAGGGATTACAATCTGAGAAACACAGGGGGGAGGGGGGAGATGAAAGAAGGGGAACAGAGGGCGAGAAAAGGGGTGTAACATTCACAAAGATGCAAGGTCTCAGGTGCAGGTGCTTGGATTGGTTACATCGAGAATGATGGCTGGTTGGTCCATGTGGTGAGGATATGAGTACACAGACCTCAGGTAACAGATTGTACTGGATGGAGGGTATCAGCAGGAGTTAGGAGAGTGGAGTGAGGAGTCGGGGAGGGCAGAGCGAAAGAGGTGGGTCTTGAGGAGGGTGTTGAAGGTACGAAGGGAGGGGGCAAGGCAGATGTGGGCAGGGAGGGAGTTCCAGGCATGGGGGACAGCTAGGGAGAAGGGACGAAGGCGGTATGGGGAGCAGGGGAGGGCGAGAGAGGGGACAGAGGAGGAGTGGAGTTCACAGACTAGCGTAAGGAGGGAAATTAGCACAGAGAAGTAGGGGGGGAGCAAGGTTGTGAAGAGCTTTATAGGTGAAGACTAGGAGCTTGTGCAGGATTCGTTCAGGAAGGGGGAGCCAGTGAAGAGAGGAGAGGAGGGGCTGCA
>QEPC01011180.1:4481334-4541178 GCA_003113815.1 Sphenodon punctatus
AGAAGGAGGTTACAGTAATCGAGGCGAGAGATGACCAGAGCATGAACAAGAGTTTTGGCAGACGAGACAGAGAGAAAAGGGCGAATCTTAGCAATGTTATGGAGGGAGAAGCGACAGGATTTGGCAACAGAGTCGATGTAGGGTTTAAAAGAAAGGGGTGAGTCAAAGATGAAGCCTAAGCTATGGGCTTGGGGAACGGGAAGGATGGTGAACCTGTCGATAAGGATCAACAGGGAGGAGGGAGAGGAAGGATTGGGGGGCGGGGGGGGAGATAAGGAGTTCAGTTTTAGCCATGTTGTATTTGAGTTGATGTTGAGACATCCAGATAGAGATATTACAGAGACAGCTGGTGAGGCGAGCTTGAACAGATGGAGAGAGAGAAGGAGTAGAGAGAGAGAGTTGATTGTCATCAGTGTAGAGGTGATATTGGAAGCCATGGGAGGCAATGAGTTTGCCTAGGAACAGGGTGTAGATAGAGAAGAGGAGAGGGCCAAGGACAGAGCCTTGGGGAACACCAACCAAGAGGGGAAGCGAGGAGGTGGAGCTGGCAAGAGACACATTGAAGGAGCGGTCAGAAAGGTAGGAGGAGAACCAGTCAAGGACGGAGCCATGGAAGCCAAGGGAGTGAAGTGAGTTCAGCAAGAGTGAGTGGTCAACTGCATCGAAGGCAATAGAGAGGTCAAGGAGGACAAGAATGGAGTAGAGGCGACTAGATTTAGTCAAAAGAAGATTGTTGGTGATCTGAGCGAGAGCAGTTTCAGTAGAGTGAAGGGGGGCGGAAGCCAGATTCGAGGGGGTCAAGGGAGGAGTTGGCAGTGAGGAAGTCAAGGCAGTGGGAGTAGACAACACGTTCAAGAAGCTTGGAAGCGAAAGGCAGGAATGAGACAGGACGGTAGCTAGAAGGGTCAGAGGGGTCAAGAGTGGACTTTTTGAGGATAGGAGAGACTGTGGCATGTTTGAAGGCGGAGAGGAAGGAGCCAGCAGAGAGGGAGAGGTTGATGATGTGCAGGAGGGAAGGGGCGACAGTGGAAGCAATGGAGGTCAGGAGGCGGGAGGGGATGGGGGCAAGTGGAAGGGTTGGAGGAGGAGATTTCCTCAAGGGAGGTGGGAGGGAAGGAGGACAGGAGAGAAGGAGAGGGAGGAGGAAGAGGAGAGGAGTGAGAAGCGATGTTGAGGCAGATCTTATCTATCTTGGAGATGAAGGAGGAAGCGAGATCCCGAGTATAAAGGGAAGAGGGAGGACGACAGGGGGGGCTCCTGTCCAGTTACAGCTACAATGTCTGACTGACAGCAGTCCAGCCTCTTTTTGAACACCTCCAGCAATAGGGAGCTTACAACCTCCCTAAGCTCCTTGGTCCATTGCCACACAGTTCTTACTGTTAGGACTCCCCACCCCCTATTTAACCAAACTCTACCTTTCTGTAATTTGAGCCCATTATTTCTAGACTTGCCCTCTCTTTGGCAACAGAGAACACTCATCTGTGAGGAATGGCCCTCTCACTCCCGCAACTTCCCTGCAGGATCGGGCCTAGCCTTGTCCTTCTACTCTCAATAATGCAGCAGGCACTGCTACAAGATGTCTTCCACCTGGTTTATTTTCGCACACTGTTTCCAATACATACAGCATCAGAGTTCTTGGCACCTCCCCCCTTCTCATTCCTTATCAGAGGGGTGGGCGGTGGGGGGGGGGGGTTGTACTCCTGGACCATTAGCCCTGGGTGCTGCCGCTCTGACTCCGATAGGTTCACAGGATTGGCTGCCTCCCTCTGCAGCTTAGGCCCTTGGCGTCAGGCCAGCTCCCAGTACGAGCCCTCCTGCCCAGGCTCCTGACTCCTCTGGTCAGCTTACAACAAACCTGCCTGGCTCTTCCACACTTCTCTCTTGATACCCCTCCAAAGCGGCAGGGCTACAGCGATGGGCAGGCTGACCTTAAAGGGCCAAGACCTGCTCATCACAACATCCTCTTTGTAGCAGTCCTTTAGAAATATGAAGACTGCTACCATATCACCCCTCAGTCTTCTTTTTAAAAGCTAAACAGACCCAGTTCCTTCAGCCTTTCCCCAAGACCGCCTCTGAACTGGCTCCAGTCTGTCAATGTCCTTTTTAAAATGAGACATGGACACAGTATTCCAGGCGAGCACTGTTCAGCGCAGAATAGAGCAGAACTACTACTTCCCGGGCCTTGGAAACAAGGTCTCTGCTAACACAGCCTAAAGTTGAATTAACCTTTTTTGCAGCCCCATCACATGGTTGACTCGTGTTCAGTCTGAAACCACCCACAACCCTATATTAAATTTAGGTGACCATGGCTATTAGGTGACCATGGGCCGGCTGTTGATGCACCTCTCTTATCTGGACAAAAACCATAGTCCCACCCAAGCGTTCACACCTTACAGCGGCACTCCCATAAGCGGAAGACGCAGTGGGGGAAGGAGGCGGAAGCCGGCATAACGTCTGGTGAGAGCTGGGTTTTGTCGCGACAATACTCGTGAATAACAGAGCTCAAAATCCAGCCCCGTCATTCACGAGTACTGTCGCGGCAAAAGTGATTTAACTCAGGCGAGATATTTTGCATGAGAGGCAGTGCAGTCTAGCGGATGAGGAGTTGGACCTGAGAGACCAGCGTTAAAATCCTGTCTTAGCCACAACTTACTGGGTGGCCTTGGACAAGTCACTATCTCTCAGCCTCAGTTCCCATATATAAAATGAGAATTATAGTGACCTGTCTCATGCGGCCAATGCGAGGGCAAACTAGGTCAGTGGTTCCCAAACTTTCTTTGAGCTGTACATACACCCCTGGCTCGCCTGTGGTAGCCGAGGTCCCTCCACCCCTCTCCCTCTTGCAACGCCATCATTTTGAAAATTCTCCCTTGCTCAATCACAGTAGAGCTAGGAGTTTGCCAGCTGTGTTCCTTCCCAAGCACCCCATTCAAGAACCACTTAATTCAATAAGGACTGTAAAGCACTTCAGACACTACGAGTGCTAGATACAGGAATAATAATTGCTCACCCCATTTCCATGAGCAGTGGCAAGTTCCAGGGAGGCCTTGCTGGAGCAGCGTCCCTTCAGCAGGAGAGAGAAATGGGAGACTTACTGGGCGGTAGAAGAGTCCATTTATTTACAAATGGCTGGGACCAGATGCCAACTCCTCCAGTCTGGTCCCGCTGAACCCTCCACGTCCAGCACCCCAGGGGTCTCTAGAAGGTTGTCTCTCTGTAGCCTTCTGCCCTCAAACCTCAGCATGGAGCCTCCTGCTAGGCTACAGCTCTCCATTCCGACTCCAAACTGAAAAGCTGTCCCAGCCAGTACTTGGCCCCGCCTGGCCAGAAGCATCCTTACAAGACAAGAGGCTGGCAGGTGAGCTCAGGTGTGGCAGATGGCCCTGTACAATGAGTTACATTCCAGGGGGATGAATCCCAACGGGGAGCTACATCCCAGGGCTCCCCAGATCCATAACCTAAGAATAGCAACTAAAACATTCAAACAGACCAAAGAATGGGTGGTCATCTGCTATCTGCACAGCAGCGTAATGGCACACCCGATTCCAATGGCTATCAAAATACAAAGAGCAAGACTGAAAAGTTAAATCCACAAGCTATAGTCTCTGCAGTACACCACCAAGGGCACAAGCTGCTTGTGCAGCTAGCGAGGCTCTCTCCTTCTGAACAACAGGAGGGAGCAGCTAAATCACAGAGCCCCTGTTCCCATAACCTTGTTTCAGCAACTCATTTTTTTCTTCCGTATGTATACACTAAAAATGTGCCGAGCTCAGTGGGAGGGGTTGGCTGTGCGCAGCCCCTCTCCGGACATATACTCTTGTGGTTTGTTGCCTCCGCCCAGTGCAGAGCCACTTGGCAGCAGGCGCTGTAAAAGCACTGGACTCTCTCCCCCAGGGGTGAGGCCGGGCAGGCCTGTTTTACACACACACACACACACACACACACACACACGAGAACACACACACAGAGCAAAGGGTGCTCCAAATGTGTCCGTAAGTGGCAGGGCTAGATACCGGAAGGTTCCGCCACTGTCTGTAAAGCATAGCATCCAGGTAGGACAGGTGCAGCCTTCAATGAGCCTTTGTGCCCACTAGTGGCTAGTTCAGGGTCAACAACATAGCTGCTCAAACCCACAACCAGAGTACAATTGCCAGGGACCTTATTACAAAGGAGATACAAAATGGCAGCCCAGTATGAGAGAGTCAAGGGTGTCCAGGGTGCAAGTGGACTTCAGTGTTCAGCCCTGGAACTGTCAGGATCAGGACACAGGTGTCAGTCAGGCACCAAGCCAGGCTAAGTAGGAACAGGAAGTAGTTTTCCCACCCAGCTTCCTGCTTTTCTAGATGAACCTATATACCCAGTTGTAGCCAATCAAGGACCAGAGGGGGCGTGGCTAGCTGTAGCAAGGGGCCCTATAAGGCCAGTTCTGGATGGAGCTAGCCACTGCCTTCATGCTTTGGAGATGCTGTTTTGAGACCTGGTTCCCGACACCCAGAATAGAAAATTCAGCGAGATCCCAGGACGCTTTCTGACGTGCATTAAAGTGTACGTATGAATTCGGGGTGGCGGGACACGCATGCAAATTAGGCGTGGCTTTGATAACATCGGAAAGGCGTGGCACACACGATTGAAGATTTTCAAAGCACTGACAAATGTGCTTGACCAACCTTGATTTTGCAGCTTGGTCAAGCGTGCTTGTCAGCGTGCTGAAAAGCTTCAAATCACGCGTGGCACGACTTCCCGACGTTATCAAGGCCATGCCCAATTTGCATGTGCATCCCGCCACCTGAACTCAAAAGTACACTTTAATACACATTGGAAAGCGCCCATAGTCTCCCAGCTGGACTAGTAGATGTACTCCATGTCAGAAGTTCAAGATAAGCAGCCACGCTCCTTCTTTCCCACCCTCCCTCCAGTGCCAGAGTGTCCTTTACAGAGAGAGGTCTAGTCTAATTGTGCTGTCCTATGTAGTGGAGTTTCCATGGTTTCCCTCAGAATGCTTGCTCCACTGTCTCGGGTTGTAACCAAATTAGTTACAGTTTAGCCTAAACCTCCCTTGTGTTTAAATGTTGCAACTTTCCAGTTATACTGGACCCAGTCACCTCAATAACCCCTCTCCTTCCTTCTCTAGGGGTTACACCCTTCTATCAGTCACTCAGACCGGGTTTCAGTTCCCCTCCACACTCCTGGGCCTTTGCCTCATCACCACTCCCATCCTCCCGTTGCCGTGTTCGCGCCAAAAGGTAATAAACGGAGAGAAAGTAGTTCAGATGAGATCTTTTATTGGACCAGCTTCTGCTGGTGAGAGTATGCAAGCTTTCAAGTCACACAAGACTTGTCTTCAGGTGATAGGCAAGAGTCCTCTGTGGCTCCAAAGCAAACTACTTTGTCTCTTCTGGATGTTGGAGTATCGAGAAGGTGGCATTCTCGGTTGCTGACCCACAATCATGGAAATCCCTCCCCTTAAAGTCTGCCTAAACCTGAGCCCGTTCGTCTTCCGGAGGAGATGCAAGACCTTTTTGCTTGGCCAGGCATTTGGCAGGTAGGAATAGGATTGGGGACGAGGATTGATGGGCAGTAGGTGGGGATAACAGATGGGGTAAGTAGGTGGTTGGGGTGATGTTGGGGTTCTAAGAGATTTTAATGTGCTTTATTGTATTTTATATTTTTAATGTTTTAAGCCACTCATAGTCTATGGAAAAGGGCGGGGTAAAAATGTGAGGTAGTAAATAAATAAATATATAGATAGCGAATCCCAGGTGGGGCTTGGAGGAGAGACGCTCAAAGCAAGGACAAGACAAGCGAAGGCTATGGGTTGAATGCTCAGTAGAAATCCATGTAACACGCACACACACACACACACACACATACCTACCTTAGAAGCTCCAAAGACACCCATAATCCTCACCATTGTAGTATCCAAGGCAGCTCACAATCATAATAGATTTTAGCCACACAACACCCCTGTGAGGTAATGAATTATTAGTCCCATTCTACAGATGGGAAACTAAGGGCGGAGAATAGATCACGCAGTCTGGCTAGACAGGATTTGAACCCAGTTCTCTAGCCCCAACTCATGCGCCCTATCCACCTGACAGCCTTTGGAGCAGGAGCTTGGGACCTGGACTTTTGCTAAAAACCCAAGGCCCTCCACCTCCTAGAGCTGACAGCAACAGCACGTCTGTAACCTTGTGGATAAGGTGTTGGACTTGGACATGGAAGCTTGGGTTCAAATCCCATCTTAGCCATAAACTCACGGGATGGCCTCGGGCAAGTCGTTTTCTCTCAGCCTCAGTTCCCTAGATGTAAAACGGGAATGACAACGACCTAATCTCACAGGGTTGCTGCGAGGGTGAACTAGACAATGATTGGAAAGCTGTTTGAACACTGAAAAGTACTGTAGAATATCAATCAATCACGAGGAGATGACCGCACACAAGTATCCCTGATCAGTACAACACACCACCCCTCACTACATTGAAACAAACTCACAGGTTGCTAGATATAGCAGTGACTTCTCTACCAATGAGGTGTGCATCTTCTGGTATCCCATAGAGAGTCTGCAACACATCCCCGCTCCTCTCTATTCAAACATAAAACCATGAGAATTTCTCAGCAGCCCGTGGACATTTCACAACCTTCAGTAGCAGAGGAATGCATGACAGTAAACAGACATCATTTTTCCTACGCTTCAAGGCTAAACATACTGTCGACATTAAAAAAAAAAGAGCGAACCGATCCACATGGGGATTACTCTATGTCCTACAACACTCCATGTCAATGCACAAACGCACATGCTTAACAGATTTTTCTCTACTGTCTGCATCCAAAAATGCTTGTAGGCCTTGCTCTGCAAGTACTGAATTATTGCCCGTTGTGGGTTTCCTGTCTGCCACCGTTTGCTACCGCTGCTGTACTCAGCCCAAACACTAGCTGTGTAAAAGTAACAAAGAACAAGAGGATGCTGGTTCCTACTAACCTGGTAAACTTTCAGCCCTCAAAACACGTTCCTTGAAGAGCAGGGGTGGGTGGGCAAAGTTCCAAAATCCAAATCCGAAATACCACATACCAAAATCTTCATACGGCTGAGAGCTACAAGACATACGCACATTCCTGCTTCGTGACTGGCTGCTGGAGTCCGTAGCTCTATAGTCCTGGCTGCTGAGATTCTAAGGAGCAACTGTGATTCAGCTGCTGTGACTTGGGTGCAGTGATGTAAGACACAGCAGGGACCATTAAAGCAGCATGAAGCCCAGGCCTAGCTCGGTTCAAGAGCCACACCCAAATTGCCCGAGAGGCTCCTAAGGCACAGACTGCCCATCCTTGAGCTACAGAAACGATCAACTGTGCTTTATCAGCCTCCATTACCATAGTAACTGAAGCAATTCACAATCTTTCATGTGTCTATACTCAACACAGAAGCAAAGTGATGTTCTTGCCACAGATCTGGAACAGAGACATAGGGAGACTAAATGATTTACCCAATGTCACTCTCGAAAGCTGTGGCAGAGCCAGAACTGATTGTGCATCCTCCAAATTTATTTATTTGAAATTATACAACACCCTGCCCACATTGTCTACGCAGCCCCCACAAATCAGACACGGAGCCATATATTGGTTTCAAACCAGGCCGCACTCTTTATTAACAAATAACTTGAGGCCGGTGGGTAATTGCCCAGAGCAATTTGGGTCCAGTATGCTAGCTAATTAAACTTTTTATTCTTAACTTGAGCTGACATGGATGTGCCTTCCATTGTCAGCTTGGATCAACATAACTTCAACAACCCCCTCGACAGACTCTAGCCGTGGCCGAACGGGGGAGGGGGAGGTGTGCCACCTCACCCCCTACCAAGTAAGGAGTTAACACGGTGGCGAGGCGCAGGACTGTGCCCATCCTTGCTCCCCCAGCCACCGCACACTCCCCGGGACATAACCCCAGACATGCCGCGCCCAACGTTATCTGGGTGTCACGTCCCCATCTCTTAAGGAGATGACTTCAACTTAACTATGCCCTACCTATTTATCTACTTTCACATGCTGGACCCCTGACAAGTGCGACAAATATTATACCCATCCTTAACACCGAATCAGGTCTAATTCAGCCGATTACCCTTCCTTAACCACATTATTCTATTTAAATGATCGAATTCAACCATTCCAAATGCAAATTAGACCTAAACCGAATTAAGTTGATTAGCCTATTTAACTTATTCTCCACTGCGAAGGAGGCGAACAAATGGCCCATTAACCTTTGGGATCTTCATTCAAAATTCCTTCTTGGCTCCGTAATGGCAACCAAATCTCCTGTCGCCGCCATTACGGCGAAGGGACTTGGTTCAGGGAGGCTTACTGTCCATAAAAACAGAACTAATTACAATAAATCAATAATAAAATTCATACAATAAAAGCTCTCATCCTCACCCTTCCCAAAACACACTTCCCCCCACCCCTCAAACCCATCCAAAACCTCCAACCAACTCCTAGCTCCACCTGCCAAATGCTTTTTCAAATAAAAACGTTCTGTCCTGCCTCTGGAAGATGCTTAGACCCGGGGTCAAGCAAACCTCATGGGGAAGGAAGTTCCACAAATACCAGGCTAGCAGACACCCCACCAGGCCACCCATCTGTCCCTGAGGCTAGAGTGTGATACTGTGAAAATCACAGCTCCTGGGGTAGAATATCTACCTGACCCAGGTGCTAGCCACACAAGACAGCTGTGTACTCACCCAAAATACCTTACCCTCCTCATTGGAGGAAATTTAGATAAGGGCAACGAAAACGGGAGAGGGTATGGACGTACAACAGCCCTCTGGCTTGGCTAAGTGACCACATTGCGTGGTAGCACTGAAGGAGGAGAGGCAGTATCAAAAATGCAACCAGGGGGTATAAATAGAGGAAATGGGGTCGAGCTATTAAAAAGGAAAATGTAGGCTAATGAAAACTGAGGAAGTGTCCCAAGGGAAGGAGTGGATGCTCCATTTCTGGAGACCAGTTAAAAATAGGCCTTGCAGAGTGAAGGAACCTCCACTGCCTTTTTCGGAGCTAAATTATTTCCTCATGTTTCTAGAAAAGGAACACACCAATTAGCCAACAGTAAAGCCTGACTCTAAGGAAAACCCAGAAGCTGAGCTGGCTCAATTGACTTCGTTTCTTGACCATCCACGTGCACTAATTAATTAGGCATTGATTTGACATGAAGGGCTCAGTGGGGTGGGTCCAAAATAAACCTATACAGCAGGGTAAAGCTGAAGATCAAAATCATCAAAGTGAGGAGCCATTTGAGGAACCATGATTTACAAGCATCCAGCTTAGGATACCTTTAAAGAGATGCAAACGTCAGCCGAGTTAGCCTTCCCACAGGGCGACCCGGGACGACTGCCTGCTGCCGTTTACTTCTGGGAGCCCCACAATGTCTTCACGGGCAGGGGGCAGGACCCCCACTCTCCTCCCAGCAGGGACCCAAACATGATTGGGTGCCCCCATGGGGGTCAGGCCACCAAGGGCCTTGCCTTTTTTCTTTGCCTTGGGCCCCACAAATTCCAAGGCTAGTATCCAACAGCCCAAAATCAAGCCTTGTAAGGTTGTAGAAACAACCCTCAACCCCTATACAGCAGCTCAAGAGTGCGTTTGTGGCTTCCTTCATCCTAGGAGCAGGGCTGTCCAAATTCTTGGCCACTACAGACCAGCTCGCCTCGCAACAAGTCGCTGATGAGCTAAATTGCCCAAATGGCTCTCACTGCACGGCCAGCATATGTTACTGTATAGTCCAGGCAGGAGTCAAACCCTCGTCAAACTTATCGACATGAACTATGCAAGGTAAACGTGCAGAGTTTGGAGCTGCTATTGCAGGATGTCATTCTGGAAATTGATATTTTATTAAAAATACTCTCTTTCACGTGACCCTCACCGCCTCTTCTCTACTTTCGACTCCCTCCTTAAAAACCCCTGCCTTCCTCCGCCCTCTTCCCTTGCTGCTCAGGATCTTGCATTATTCTTCACCTCAAAGATTGACAAGATCTGTCAGGACATTGCCTCCCACCCACCTCCTCCTCGTGCTCCTGTACCTCCCCCTCCCCCCTCTCCTCACATCCTTCCGTCCTGCCTCTCTTGAGGAAATCTCCACTCTCCTCTCTTCATCCAACCCCTTCACCTGCCCCCTCGACCCCATCCCCTCCTGCCTCCTGACCTCTATTGCTCCCACTGTCGCCCCCCCCCCTTCTACACGTCATCAATCTCTCCCTTTCCACTGGCTCCTTCCCCTCTGCCTTTAAGCATGCCACTGTCTCCCCCATCCTCAAAAAGCCCACCCTGGACCCATCTGACCCCTCTAGTTACCGACCAGTCTCCCTCCTTCCCTTTGCCTCAAAGCTCCTGGAACGTATCGTC
This sequence comes from Sphenodon punctatus, assembly GCA_003113815.1. Lineage (NCBI taxonomy): Eukaryota > Metazoa > Chordata > Lepidosauria > Sphenodontia > Sphenodontidae > Sphenodon > Sphenodon punctatus. Next base: position 4,491,721 of record QEPC01011180.1, read on the forward strand.
TACTCCCGCTGCCTGGACCTACTCTCTCCCAACTCCTCCCTGGACCCTCTCCAATCCGGCTTCCGCCCACTCCACTCTACTGAAACTGCCCTGACCAAGATCACCAATGATCTACTTGTCGCCAAATCGAAGCGCCACTACTCCGTTCTTGTCCTCCTTGACCTCTCTGCTGCCTTTGACACTGTCGACCACTCGCTCCTCTTGGACTCGCTTTACTCTTTGGGCTTCCGTGGCTCTGTCTTTGACTGGTTCTCCTCCTACCTCTCTGACCGCTCCTTTAATGTCTCCCTCCCCGAGTCGACCTCCCCCTCCCTTCCCCTCTCGGTTGGGGTTCCCCAAGGTTCTGTCCTTGGCCCTCTCCTCTTCTCTATCTACACCCTGTCCCTTGGCGAAATTATTGCCTCCCACGGATTCCAATACCATCTCTATGCTGATGACACCCAACTCTATCTCTCTACCCCCTCTCTCTCCTCCTCTATCCGCTCACGCCTCGTCGACTGCCTCTCTGATATCTCCGCCTGGATGTCCCGACGCCAACTCAAACTGAACATGGCCAAGACTGAACTCCTCATTTTTCCTCCATCCCCCTCCTCTCCCTCTGACCTGACCGTCTGCATTGATGGGGTCACCATCCGTCCTGTTCTCCGTGCCCGCAGCTTGGGCTTCATTTTTGACACGCACCTCTCCTTTAAACCTTACATTGACTCTGTGGCCAAATCCTGCCGATTCGCTCTCCTCAACATTGCCCGCATACGCCCCTTTCTATCTATCTCCTCGGCCAAAATCCTTGTTCATGCCATGGTCATCTCTCGCCTCGATTACTGCAACCTCCTCCTTGCTGGCCTCCCTCGCTCTCACCTGTCCCCCCTTATCGCAATCCAAAACTCTGCTGCCAAGGTCATTCACTCTGCCCGTCGCTTCGACCATGTGCAGCCTCTCCTCTTCTCTCTTCACTGGCTCCCCCTTCCTGAACGTATCCTGTTTAAACTCCTGGTATTCACGTTCAAAACACTCCACAACCAAGCTCCCCCTTACCTCTCGGACCTAATCTCCCTACGCACTCCTGCACGCGCTCTCCGCTCTTCCTCTGTCCCCTCCCTCACTCTCCCTCATTTCTCCTGCTCATCTAACTGCCTTCGACCCTTCTCCCTTGCTGCCCCCCATGCCTGGAACTCCCTCCCTACCCACATCCGCCTTGCCCCCTCCCTCCGCTCCTTCAAATCCCTCAAGACCCACTTTTTCCTCGCCGCCTTTCCCAATGCCTGCTAGTCGTTCCCCGTATACTTACTGTCTGCCCTCCTCTGCAGACTGCTGCAACCAACCTGATTGTAAGTTGTAACCAAGCCAAGCACACACACCTGAGACTTCGCATCCGCCTGAATGTTTGTTGGTCTTCTCCCCTGTCTCTCCCACTGTCCCCTCTCCCTGTCTCCCTCTCCTTGTCTTCTAGATTGTAAGCCACAGGCAGGGACAGCGTCTATTGTATGTTTCTGTACAGCACCAAGCTCATGACTGGCGCTATACAAATGTTTATTATTATAATAATAATAATTCAATTTCATTAAATAAAAATTAAATTTAAAATATAAAAGTGGACATGACAGAATCTTATTGAGCACCACAGACTAGACAGCCCTATCCTAGGTCTGCAGTCCAATAGCTAGCAACCTATATTCCTGTCCGCAGCTAGTTGGACCATGCCGGGCCTGGCATAACAGTCACTCAGCACCTATTCAGGCTCGGGGTGGATCAGGTTACAGATCAACCAGGAGCAGCCTCACCCTTTGAATACTGACAGTTTCACTGAAAGAGACACTATTAATTAATTATTATTATTATTATTATTTATATAGAGCAAGCAATGTACCTGGCACTGTACAATTCACAGTCAGACAGGTCCCTACCCCTAAGGGAGCTTACAATTAGAGAGACAAGGGAGAGGGATATGAGGGAGAGGTAAACATCAGGAAAGAGAAGAGTACATTAATGAGGTTGAGAAGTTGCATGCTCACATGCTTCGCTTAGTTACAGGAAATTGGGTTCAAAGTGAGGGGGAAAGGATGCAGTATCAAACATGACAAGCTAGGGAAGGCCTGATGGAAAAAGTGGGTTTTCAGGAGGGATCTGAAAGTTAGGAGGGAGGGAGCAGAGTGAATGTATCCAAGGAGGAAGTTCCAGGCATGAGGGGCAGCAAGGGAGAAGGGGCAAAGATGTTTAGAGGAGCAAGGGGTTCGCAAGCAGGTGAAGGTGGGGGCAGAGCAGGAGCCAAGCTCCCGGGCAGAAGCATGGCAGGATACAAGAGTGGAGAGATATGGGGGAGCCTTGAAGGTGAAGACCGGGAGTTTGTGCTGAATGCGTTCCCATAGAGGGAGCCAGTGCAGGGCGGAGAGGAGGGGCTCTACATTTACATTGTCAAAGCGACAGGCAAAGTGGATGATCTTGGCTGCAGAGCATTGAATGAAGATGAGCGGGACCAGATCAGAGCAAGGGAGGCCTGTAAGGAGGAAGCTGCAGTAGTCAGGGCGAGAGAGGACTAGAGCATGGACTAGTTTTTCAGCGGCAACAAAAAGGCAAGGCCAGATTTTAGCAATATTGTAGGATTTAGCAACAGCCTGGATCTGAGGCTTAAAGGAGAGGAAGGGCGTGGAAGATTAAGCCCAGTCTATGGGCCTGAGGGACCGGCTGGATGGCGTTTTGGGGGAAAGAGGAGTTCAGTCTTGGCCATATTAAGCTTGAGTTGGTGACAAGACATGCAGGCAGAGATGTCAGCAAGACAGTCAGCAATGCGAGTCTGGATGGAGGGGAAGAGCTTGGAAGTGGAGAGAGAGAGTTGCATGTCATCAGCATACAGGTGATACCAGAAGCCGTGGGTTTCAAGGAGTTTACCCAGTGAAAGAGTAGAGTGACACCATGACATGTTGTTTGCCCCTCCCCTTTCTGACATGCCCCGCCCCTTGTGGAGCACAGTGACATCACAGCATTCCACAATGGGCGGGGCTACATTTTGATCAGGCTTTAAGAAAGCCTGGGTTCCAGGTTGGTCTTGCTCCAGTCAGTTAAAGGGGTCTTGCGGCCTATTTGGTGTTTAAGAGCTAGCTGTGTGGGCCCTCTTATTAGCTCAGGTTACCTATCATTGCTGCAGGAGGCATCTGAAATAAGATATTCAAGAAATGAGGCCCCCAAAACCATCAGTCTCTTTTGAGAAGCTTCTTATTCTCCAGCACTGCACCGGGAAGCTCTGGCAGCATGACCTGCAAGTCTCTCGTATAGACATAAGCAACTGGGGAGTGTCTAGAGACTGGGGAAAGGAAAGACATGGAGAGTTTAAAGCAGAGCTGAGGAATCCTCTCACCCCTCAGGGGCCACTTTGAACATGAGTACAAGCTCTGGGGGCCACATTGACGTTGGGGGTGGGAGCGCTTCAAGGGGGCCCTCAGGAAGAAAAGGGTCCAAATCATAGTTCTATGCCATGGATTTGTCCCCTGTCCTTGCGTACATGCCCTTATCTCTGCTCCCATACACTGAGCTCAGTCTTTCAGTGCTTGGGGGTAGGAACTGGATCCAGGGGGCAGAGCCAGACACTGGGACAGGGCCACATAAAAGCGAGCCGCAGGCCGCATTTGGCCACCCCCTGGATTAGAAAAATCTAGCAATTTTCCTTTTCCCAACCGGGGATCATCTGTAAGGCTGCAATTTAAATAAGGCAACACATGCTCCTGAGGTCCAAGCCCTTCCCATCCCTCCTCCCTGCAGGCCATTTTATCCATTTGCTGTCTGAATAATTAAAGAGATGAAACGATGGCGGCGGCAGCAGCATCACGCCATCCAGCAGGTCCTATGGCCAGATTTCAAGCAGCTTGGATGGGTATTTACCAAGCAGCCTGAATTCTGAGATTATTTTGCAATCATTTCCTCTGAAGTCAAGTGAAGGGGTGGGGGGAAGGTCAGGCATTTTTGAGGTAAGCCTTGTACGGACAAGGACTCTCCTCGCCCAGAATAGACCATCTGTCCACGACAGGGGCTTCTGCAGCAGGCCTGTTGGGCCAGATGCATGACAGAAGGCAATCCAGTAAAGGGCCCACAGTAGCCCCACCCAGCTCCTGACCCAGACAGTTCTGCTAAGCACTGTGATCGAACTGGTCTGTGCTTTGGGAGGCAGCGCAGCAAGCTGGCTGTTTAGATAAACCAATGAAAACCAGAACACCCTCAATTTACAAAAGGGTGGATGTGAACATTTTGCACCAGTGCGATATCTCTGGCTAAGATGCCAGGTAACACCACCGCACAAACAACACCGAGGTGTGGGGTTTTCACAGCCTGGCATTTGTTTTAGGATTCCACAAGATTTCTCTGAGAGAGTATGTTGTGGTACTCCCCTTTCCAAGAGCCGATTATTCGGAGCCAAGAATTTGGGACGGAGTGTGGAAATTAAAAAGTTGGAATGTGGAACAGATGTTAGTGGACTGAGACTCAATGCAGACAGAGATCAAGGGCAAACTAACCTGGCAAAGGACTTTTTGCCCTTGCAGCACAGAGCAGGCCCAGGGTGTAATCAAGGGGAGGCCTGAGGCAACTTCTGCCCCTGCACTAAAAGCCGTGCCCTCTGTTCATTTCTCTCCATTCTCTGTCTGCTCTTACCCTCCTCCTAGTTGTACCCCTAAAGAAGAAAAGTGCCCCCCATCTGAGACCCCTTGGTTCTACCACTGACCACGCTGCAAAACTGTGAATAATTTAAAAAACTACCTTTAAAAAGCCATCCCTAGTCCCGTATTTGAAATGGCACACTAACCCACTAAAACTGGCAGAGAAACAAAAGTCTATTTGTTCAAAACATTTAATTTTATTTTATTTTAATTTTATTTTTTAATCAAAGCACTCAAAAGGACCCATTTTTCCATTGTTTGGTTTTTTAAAGTTGATTTTTGTCTTCTTTAAGCAAAAATATCCGCATTTTGCATTTTGAGACAAAGTTTTCAATTAAATTCTTTCAAGAGCAAAAAGACATTCAATAGTTTCTTTCGAATGGAAAAAGACGCACCTTTTGAGAAATAGGCCATATTTGACTAGCCTTCCCCTCCCACTGAAAAAACTCCCCTTCCCCACCCCCCATCCCCTTGAGTGTCATCCAACTCCAATGTACAAACAAGGAAGATTTATTCATTCATTCATTCGGGCCCAATCCAGACTAGCGCAGATTGTGCATCCGCACAGGGCCCCATTTTTTCACTTTCATTTCATTTTTAATTTATACCCTGCACTCTCCCGCCCGGGGCAGCTGGAGAGTGCAGGGCGCTCCACAGCAGACTCCTATTCATGAGGAGTTCAATGAATAATCTTGCAATGACAACGTGGGTGAGAAAAGCATTACTGATATGTCATTGATATAATTTGTAGTTTGTCTATGGTAAATCGTAATAAAGAATACTAAAGATCATTTAATGTATTTTTGAAGATGCTATAAATATCCATATTTCTTTACTTTGGATTACTAAAAACTCAATAAAAAATTAATCTTAAAAAACAAAAACAACCACTACGAGCCTAGAGTGCCTCATACATCATTGGGAGTCCATCCCAACCTGGGGCAGGCCCATGACAATTCAGGAAAGGGCCCCCAACACATGGGACACATTAATAAATTAGAAACAACCACCACATAGGCTTAAAATACAGGACTACAGTGCACAGGCCCTGGTCACTGCAGAGGATTCTCAGTTTAATAAAAAATGAATGTTAATGTTTTCCGGGCTCCAACTTCCCTAGATCCGGCACAATTTATCGTTCCATAGCACTTTCAGTGCTCAAAGTGCTTTACAGTCTTTATCTAGTTTCCCCTCACACCCACCCTATGAGGAAGGTCATTATTATTCCCATTTTACAGATGGGGGAACTGAGGCAGAGAGATAACAACTTGTCCAAGGCCACCCAGTGAGTTAATGGCTAAAACAGGGTTTGAACTCTCGTCTCCCAGGTTCAGCTGACCTTATCACTAGAAGATGCATGTAATATATATATATATATATATATTTTCACACCAATCTTGACTTCACACATCTATGAAAACAGCCCTCATCCCAAGATGCTTCACAAACATGAGCTAATCAGTCTTCACAGCACTCCAATAAAATTAGCACTCCAATAAAATTAGCATCAACCTCAAATTTTCTGACAAGGAAACCTACCTATTGTTAGCTCTCTGCCTTAGGGGTCAAAACCCCTAAGCACGTGTTTGGCCATTGTGTGTAAACACCATAACAATCCCAACACCAATCTGGCCACCCGCTGAACACGCGATGTGAACACCATTGCATCAAAAGGACAATTTGCGTGTTCCGGCTGAACGCATGGCCAATGTTGTGTGTAATGATATCGTGTGGCATGCTAGCAGGTACAACACAGGGAATGAGGCAGCAGTGCTTGCATGCAGAGATCGGATAGTGAGCAAAACACCGATTTGCCCCAAGGTGGGGTGTGTGTCTAAGCAGTGCCACATGGTGAACACAGGGCCAAACCCGTGTTCATATAAAGGTCAAAACACAGACGCCTGTTGACGTTCTGTCTAAAGACACCTGTGTACCCCTCCCCCTTGTCCATCTTAGATTGTAAACCCACTGGGCAGGGATCTGTCTCTGAAAATCGGTGACTGTAAAGCACTGCGTACGCCTAGCAGTGCTATAGAAATGATTAGTAGTAGCAGAGTAGAGTGTTAAACATGACATTAGCCCACACCAGATGGATGTCCACCTGCCCATTTATTAGGTGTTTGCCCCCACTGACCTCCACCCAACGGACATGCAGCCCCCACTCATGGAGGGGTCTCGAAGAATGCCTGCTATGCGGGCGAATGCAAGCTAATGTGCACCCATGTGTCCGCATCCCATCAGTTAGGCTGTGTGCAGCACCTCTGCACGTACAGGCCAGCCAGCACCATAGAGTTGTGGGTGGAAATTCTAGAGCGTCCGAGGAGCGACTGCTTCCTGCCCCTCTCCCCGCTCTCGCTCTCAGTGGGAGCTGCCTGAAAGCACATGAAATACACGCAGGAGGCCGAGGATGGACACACGAAACATGCGTGTGAGGGCTGAGCAGGGAACGTCTCCAGGGAGGAGATGGCCCAGGAGTGCTCTTCCAGTGCGGCAGAGAAGATTCTCTCTAAAGGAGAACTCTCCTCTCCATTCTCGGGACCACTGTGGAGGGGTCCTAGAGCCAAAGCCAGCAGGAACGATCCCAGTCTGCAGCAGTCCTGGTAGATCACCTGAAGCTGATGCCAGGATCACAGGCATCATAATTCCGATAGAAGTCCTCTAGAGCATCTTTGATACAATTTCCAAGTACATTTTCAGTGGCCAAGGCACACTGCTTTTCCAAGCACATTCCTTCCTCAAGGAGAAGGAAACAGAGTGAGCTAGACACCTTGTGGAGAAAACACATGCACACGAGATTTCAAAACACAGTATGAAAACTGGATGGGCTGCATACTCCATGCTCTCACACCCAAGCAACAACACAATACCCATGCACGAGGGAGTCTGTAAGAGCAGATGGTGCTTCCTGACCTTTCCTTGTTACAATTTTAAAATATACTGCTCATTTTATTTTATTTTTATTTGTTTGTTTTACATTCATGCTCACTAACACAGCTTCATCAAAGTGCCTCAGCACAGAAGCTGCAGGAATCAGTCCAACACGGAGCAGCGAACAAGCTCATGCCACTGTCTTCCTGAGCGGAGAGGTGTGTTCAGAGGGAGTCTCCCATTGGATTCCAGGTTTTGTAGGTGTCAGTTTCACCTGAGCTCCACCCAGGTGCAGAAAAGCCTCAAGCTTTGCCAGGCTCTGTCATCGGCTACACTTGCCTTTCTTGGCTCCTGGATCAAAACATTCCATCTACAAATTGCTCCCGTTTCATGTGGGAACGTTAAAGCACAGAGACCTCCATTCCCAAACACGGATTGCTCTCACGCGGACTAGGTCATCACCTCACTCTGGTCTGCCTGACAAAGAGAAAGTCACCCCTTTCTCTCTCTAGATACGATCTGCTCCTTGCTGCCTCCCAAAATCTTCAGGGATTTCATTCACAACATCCCTGTATGGGGAGCTCCGGCATGGAGAAAGCGACATAGTTAGGTTAGAATGGGCCCTGGTGCAGAAGATGGAAAGGCTCCTCCACCCTGGGAGGCCTCCCAGCAGCGCCCCTTCCTACCAGCTTGGGAGGCAGCCCTGGTCTTGGGTTCCTCCTTAGTAGGGGTTATGGCCCAAGGGGGGGTCCCCTCAACATGCTCCCAAGTGCCTGGAGCCCGGGCTCAGCAACAGTCAGCCCCTACCCCCAAATTCATGCTGCAGAAGGGCATTATAGTCACACACACAAGACTGTGCAGTCACATCTGGGCTAGCACTTTGGTCATGCAACATTTTAGGATGCCGCGGAAAGCAGGAAGCCAGAATGTAGATGCAGCCGGCAGTGGCAGCGGCAGGGAATGCTGTACCTGCCACACTCCCACACAGACAGACTCTCAAATCCCAGGTGGGTGCAGCTGTGACCATGCACACTTCTGCCCCTGGCTTGTGGGCCCGGGTGCAGCTGCAAAGCCTACCCGAAGGGCAGCTCTGCCCCTGCAGAGAGACTGCACAGCACAGCACCCAAGGTGACAGCACAGAAAAGTCTCTAGCAAAGCCAGAAATTAAACCCAAGGCTTAATCCAGTGCCTTAACCTTGCAATCTCAGTAACTAGCCAGAGGTTTCCTTGGAAAGAATCTGCCTACCTTCAAAGCACAAAAGAACGTTGGCTCTCAGTCCCTGATCACAATGACACAGAGGAGTTTAGTATAAACCAAATGCTACTCATTCACGACACCAGCGTTAACAGAGCCTCGCTTTTTACCCAATGCTATCACAGTTGTGATAGGATGAATTTCTCGGCCTGATCTGTAGCACACCTTGTTTCATAATGCTCACACACACCTGACTTTTAAACTGAGCAGGGAACCGATTAACTGGCATAAGGATCCAGTCCGTGTCCACTTTGAGGTTTTGGAATCTGCTTGCCAGTTGTGAGCCAGGGAGAGGCTACCACCAGCACCAAGGAGAGTCTGCTCTCTAAAGGATTTAACTTGGTTAAATGAGGATAGTAACCAACCGATACATTTAAAGATGTTTACACTCATTTCAGCAGATTGCTTTGTATTCACAGCTTGGTTTCACTTCACTCATGAGTAATGTGGCTGGCAGAAACTCAGAATTAAACGCATTGTTTATGCAAGGCCCATGCTGTCTTATTCATATAAACCCATGGACATATAAGCTAGCTTTTCTCCCTTGCACAGTGTCATGTATCTGTGGCTGCCACTGAGCGGCTAGAACCCTAGACAGGGAGACCTGGGTTAGTTCAATTCACCACTGTGCTACTTAGTAATTGCATGACCTTGCCATGACACTTCACGCCTTTATGCCAAGTAACCATCCCACCATTCACTCCAATCTGTTTTAAATTCAGGATCTTTGAGGCAAGGACTTCTCTCTAACTATGTATGTGCATGCTGCCCAGTACAATATAAGTCCCTAGTCTCAGGTGTCGTCTGCTAACGCCACCTCTCCCATCGCTGTCAGTGGTGATAAGAAGACATATACACCAACAAAAAAGGCTCCCCTTCCTCTGCTCCCAACTGAAAGTCTACACAATGTGAACATTCCTCAGATCCAAGCTCTACAACATTCCTCCCAATTTCCGAACCCTGATCTACTAACTACAAATGCGGAATCTGTAAAATTCAAACTAGGGAGGACAGAATGGGGAAACCAGCTCAGAAACAAATGGATAAAATGTTGAGCAAGACACTTCAGTTTGTCAAAGAGGCATCAGATCAAGACTCTTATCACTGGACATAGACTGTCTGGAAATGAAATTTATCGACTACAAATCACACATGGGAGCGATTCACTAATGCCTACCTCTATGGTACCTGTATAATAAATGGTTCATCTATCATCTCAATGACTAATTACGCCCTCAACTACCATAAAGAGTTTACATTATGTTCGCACACATGATACCACCATCTCTCTCTAATCAGATAGCTAGCTGCATGCTGGGAGTGGTGAAGAGGGACAGTCTGGGTCTTCAGTGATCAGTGAATCGATTTCTGTTGGGAAGGAGGACTAGTAAATACTGGATATTCAGAACACGGCTCAGAGGAGAACGGGGAGCTGGGATCACAAATGCGGACAGAGCTTAGCAACAAAAGAACTACCACACTGGGTCAGACTAGTGGTCCATCTAGCCCAGTATCCTGTCTCCAACAGCGGCCAGCTTTGAATGCTTCCGGGAAGTTCACAACAGGTCATAAACGGAGTGATCCATTCACTACCGTTCACTCCCAGGCCCTGACAATCGGAGATCTTATCCTCTGACCAGCTTGACTAACAGCTTTGCATGGACCTTTCCTCTGAAAACTTATCCAATCCATTTTGAAAACCAGTTATTCTATTGGCCGTCGCAACCTCCTTTAGTAACATCCCCATGCATCTGTCAACAGTCCTCTGCTTCCTAGCCAACAGTTCCACCCAGCCCCTTTGCCTGGAGCCAGAGGCCGCCTGCATCTCCGATCAGAGTCGCATACTCTTGGCTCCCTCCCCAAGCCCAGAGCAAAAGAAATTCCTCTTCCTATAAAATCCACCTACCTCCCGAAGGACAAAACAGCGAACCAAAAAATCCTGCTGATGTCATTTGATTACATCACCCTCGCCGTCTCCCCCAGGGCGCTTCCCCCACAAGAGCAAGGGTGCACGACGTTGCTGCTGCCGCTGGAGAGGTGTTGCTAGTCTACCGGAATAACAACGGGGGGGGGGATGGAGGGAAGGGAAACGTGCTCCTAATACTGAAGCGCGTCTGCTCCAGATCCTGAGCTGCCTGCTCGCCCGCCTACAAGGCTCCAGGACTAGGATGAGGCGAACATTGAATTCAGCAGCCCGCTACCGTTCCCAGGTAACCCTCCATCCATCCATCCATGCAGCGGGATCCGATCCCCTAGGATTTGGGGCAAGGCCGCTCGCTCCTCGTCCCAACCACCCACCCCAAGGAAATTCGGTTTCTTCTCCCCGGTCTATTTGTTAATTTTATTTTAATGAATGTATTTTTTTGAGGGAGAAAGCAAAGCCCCGCCTACCTGTTTTTCTTCTGCGACGCGATCCAGGGTTGCAGCCCACCCCCCGAGTGGCAGATCGAGGCAAGGAAGGAGGCAATGCCCATCACAGCAGCAGCATCGAGGGAAAGAGGAGAGAGGGGGGGGGGGGGATTAGACAAGAACGATATACCCTGATCGCAGCCCTGCAGACAGCAACGCTGTCTCTCCCCCCCCCCGGGAGATCACTCACCTGGGTTGACCAGCTTGCTTTTATACCGCATGCCGCCGGTGCTCATCCTGCTGGCTCCGAGGGGGCTATTGTGCGGCTCCTGGGCACCAGGCTGCCGGGTTACAATAGCGCTCGGTGCGCGCGCGTGTGTCAGCCCGGGCTGCTCGTGCGGCTGCTGCTGCTGCATTACTGAGCTGGGCTGGCCAACGCAACCCAGCCCAACCCACAGCTGCCAGCCAATCAGAGCCGTGCACTCGGCCAGCCAGTCTGCCTGCTCTCACCGCATGCAGCGCCTAAGGGTGTTAACAACCGAGAGGCTAAGCCCCCCGGCTTCAGGTTCGGTCCCTGCAGCCCCCCACTCATTAGCATGAAGAGCCTAATAAACAGACCGCCCCCTGTGTGTATTTATGGTGTGTTCGGGTAGCCGGCGCCCACTCACAACTAAGCCTAATACAGGGGCAGGCATTCTTCCCCGTCATGCTCCCTTTGCAATATTATTATTATTATTATTATTATTATTAACAAACATTTATATAGCGCCAGCAGTGTACCTGGCACTTTACAAAGTAATAAAATAGACACGGTCCCTGCCCCTAGGGCTTACAATCTGAGAGACAGGAGCTGGGGGAGAGACATAGGAAGGGGAACAGAGGGAGAGACAAGGGGTCTAACATTCATGAAGTTGCAGGTCTCAAGTGCACGTACTTGGCTTGGTTACAATATCCAACCCGGTAGGACAACTCGATCTTTCCCACCCGCCCATGGAGGTTCATACCTGGGTTTATAGCTGCATTCACTTGGGGACTCAAACTAACCTTGTGCTCGGCCCATGATGCGGATTTTACTGAACAAAGTGCATACCTCATTTAGAGCCTGTAGTGAAAACTGAAAACACATGTAAAAACTGAAACCAAAAGCAACCAGTCTTTGCATGTTGCCAACCAGATTTATTGCATCAACAACTCACAGCAATTTACTAGCAGGTAATAGCACAGTTTTAGTGGGGTCTGATCAGCTGTGGTTTTGGAAATTCCTCTTGGGCCCCAGGTAGCTGAAAAAGTGCCTGCCTGTTCCTGGACAGGAGCACCCTCTAGCAGGTACCATCTGCCCGTGAAGTTTTCACAAGGGCACACAAAGGCGTGTTCTTGGTGGCTGCCCCAAAACTGTGGAACTCCCTCCTCCTTGGAGATCTGCCTACGCCCAAACCTGCTCATCTTACAGAAGAGATGGAAGACCTTTTTGTTTGACCAGACATCTGGCAGTCAGGGATGGGGCGGGGTGGAGGAGTTAGGGAACAGATCGGTGTGTGAATGGACTGAGGGATTTTTTAACCGTTAACGTTTTCATATTTTGTAAGCCACCCTGAACCTAATTGGGAAGGGCAGGGGGAAATTATAAATAAATAAATAAAATAAAAACCCCACTTAAAATAAATAAAGCCTCCATCAGGCATACATGCACCTCTATCATCTTCTGCATCACTACACAGTAAACCATCCCCACTAGCGAGGGCACTCTTTGCTTCTCCGAGTGTCTAGATCTCATATAGGGCAAGTAACAAGCTCTCCCTCAGTTGGTTCACATTCCTTGTACCCTGAGTCACTTGCTTCCCTGAAGAGATTAATCTCTGCCATCCAATCGAGGCACTCCCAGAGGCCCCACAGGAATCCTTTTGCTGACATCAGGGCGGTGATGAGAAAGTGGTAGGAAAGGTCCAGCCTCTGCTAGTGACAGCCTTATTTCTGGCAGTGCACAAGCATCAAGCAGAGTCACGGTCTCATTTGCATCCCACTCTCATCTCTGGGGCTCCCACTCTTCCATTCTGCTGAACTTGGAACTGCAGCAGGGTTGTGCGGTGTCCGCACTCCATTAGGCATACATAGAAACCCCACTGGGTGCATGTGCCCCCTATGAGCACATACCCTGCCTCAGAGGAGGGGTCTGACAGTTCTAGCCTTACCCAAATGTCAGCAAAGGCCTGTGTATCCATCACCTCCCAATTTCTCTGCACCCCATAACCTGGGCAGCTACAGTACCCACAGACAGAAGTCAAAGTCACTTGGCTTTCCCAGGTAAACAAGTGAAAGCTATAGCTTTATATGGCATTATGACCTTGCATGCTTGTTGCAAGCAAAAACTCTTACTTTCAAAGACTGAGTGGGTGATTTTAAGAAATGATGAGTAACTTTCAACCAATGGGCAATAGCGTCCCTGCTCCACTCCTATATACATTCCGAGCACAGTGACCTTCGCTGCCCCACAGATCCTCCCACCTCTCCATTTTTTACCATTCAGTGGTTTCCCGCCCCACCCCAATTAAAAAAGTACATGCTTCCATGGTGCTAACATCTGTAATATTTTTGGATGAGTTGCCATGTGCACGGATATGCTTGTGAAAAATGTGTTTGCGGTCTAATAGCCACCTGGATTGTCTGTGCAGGTGCAGCAACACACACAACATGAGTTCTGGGGGGAAACAATGCAACCAATAGCCAGCCTGTAACCAACAACAGCCAATAGCAGCTCACGATTGGCATGCAGGCAGTCCTATAAAGGACAATAGTGGTCAACATCTGCACATAGCCAATCCTAGTTCTAAGTTGTTCAAAACATTTGACACACAGTCTACAGAGTTCACGGATGCTGGATCCACAACCATGGAGACGCATGCCAAGAACTTCCTTGTGCTCGTTATCATGCTTCGGGTCTTCCTTTCCGCTGCTGAGCAGAACCTGTGAACGATCCAACAGATCCACGCCTTCTGGTCTCATTGACACGATGTGATGTCAAGGCACAAAAAGGATCTCGCTCAATCTCGGACTGGGATAGCAGTGCTTACCACACCGCAAAGGCAGCTCCTGCTGCAGTGCTGTGTGCTTGTCTACCTCCAGCAACAATGGACCACATTGGGGGGGATCGAAGCCACGCAAGGACAGCCAGTGTGTGCAGAAAGGTACCTGTTGTGAGATGTGGCTTCAATCCCCGACGCCGTGCTCAGGACTGTACCCACCAAGAGGCTTGTCTGGGTGAAGGAGAAAAACACAGACTGGTGGGAGAACATGCTGTCTGCATGGTAAGATGCTGAGTGGGCCACAAACTTCAGGATGCCCCATTGCCATGTCTTGCAGATAGCCAAGATCCTCAGGCCATGACTGGAGAAACCAAGCACTGTAATGCAGTCGCCCATCCCCGTGGAGAAGCGCATTGCCATCACCATCTGGAAGCTCGTCACTCCGGATTCTTGCTGCTCTACCGATTCAGCAATTTGGCATTGGAACCTCCACAGTGGGCACCGTACTAGCGGAGGATTTGCACAGCGATTGTTGAAGTTCTGCTGGATTGGGTGGTGCTGTTGGCTGACTACGCAGAGGTAAGGGAGAGCTTTCAGCACGATGGGTTGCTAAAGGGGTGATCGATTGGGAGCCATATCATCATCGTCTGCCCACTCCATAGTCAGGGCCCCAAGCCAAATGTGGGACCGTGATTTGCAGATTTCCCGTATAATCCCCCTTCACACACAGAATTTCCTGCCCTGCTTCTCCCAGCACAGAATTTCCAGCCTGTGCATGGGGGAGATGGGGCAGGAGATTCTATGGTGGAAGGGGACTGACAAAATCCTTGGAGCTCCTCCCCCCAGGCCAGGTTGCGTTGGGTGGGGGGGCTGCCAGGGCTCGCCTTCCCCCTCCCACACACACACCCCCTCCCAAGCCTGGAAAATCAACTCACCCAGCAGCAGCAGTGGTGGCGGCGGCGGCAGTAGCTCCTTTCAGCGCACTCCCCATCCGGGCCCTTCTGGCTCCTCCCAACGAGGCCTCCCAGAGCGGTGCAACCAGGGGATGTCATCTGGCTGTGTCACCCTGAGGAAGCGGTCTGGCCTGCTGGGGGGAGGGGCAGGGGGGTGCTGCCCGGAGCAGTGCATAGCCAGAGCCAGCACCAGGCATGTGCCACATGTGTGGCCGCACATGGCCCCGCGGCCAGCTGGGGCCACGCACTTGCCTGGCTGGGCAGCAGGCTGCAGCCAGCTTCTCCCCCAGCATGCATTGTGCCGGAACATCAACTGCAACGCTAGCCCCAACACCCACCATCAATGACAGTTTAATGAGTATCAGTGAACTGTTTAAAATAATCTTTTTGTGATATCAATAAACCCTTTAAAATGTTTCCTGTGTGTCACTGCGTTTTCCTCTGGCTCATCTAGCTCCTCCCCAGCACACTTTCCCACCTAGCCCTCCTCCCCCTCCCATGCTATTTCCATCCTGACAGTCTTTCCCTGTGCATTCCCTATTGGCATTTGCAATAGGATTAGCCGGCTGCGGGCTTGAACCTCTGTGGTTCCTGTTGGCATTCGCAGGCGAGCCAGGTCCGGCAATAGGGGTAAGGCAGAGACACAAGTGTGCAGCTGGCTACTCTGTGACTGGCCAGCACCAGGTCTTTATCTGTGGCTTTCCCATGGTAGATCCCATTCCACCTGGGCTTTTCCCCACTGGGCTACTATGGGCCCCCCACCCTCAAGTGGAAGTGCATGGTCAGCGGCCTCCGCCACTGCTATTTTTTGATGCAGACACCCTCGTTTCCTTCCCCCCCCCCAGCTCACAAAGTGGTTTATTATGCCATGCTGCCATTCTCCCCGCTGCCACCTCCCCCCAGACGTCCCTCCTTTCCCAGAAGCAGTGCAGAAACCATGGATTATTAAACATTAAAGAACTTCGTTTTTTTTTAAATTAAACTATTTCTTCTTGTTTCTGCTCCTTTTGGGGGCAGCTGGGCATGCTCGCTTGGGTGGCAGGACTGATGGGAGGATATTTTTCTGATCCTCCTGCGGAGAAGTGTTCATGGAAAGTGTGCAGGAATGACTGGGGTGGGGATAGTGGGCCTGGCCCAGGTACGGTTCCCTGGCATTAATGCAGTGCGGCGAGGGTTTGGGTACTTTCCCGGGGGGGGGGGGGGGGGAGTCAGGATGGGTGGTCAGGTTTCACATGGGGGGGGCGGGTTAGGTAATGGCGCCTGCCCCTTGGCAACAATGTGTGGCAGCAACATGCTGGAGCAGGGAGCTCTGGAGCTGGATGGACCGGGACCGGCTGCTTTAAATCTGTGCCCACATCTCACTCAGCTCCTTGCCACCTTCTTGATTCTGCTGTCTGACCACTCAAGCCGCTGCCAGAGGTGGGCCCAGTGCCTGTCCTCCCTCTCCAGGTGGGCCTTGGCAGCAACCAGCTGCCTATGCTGCCTAGCCGTGCCACTAATGGCATCATGGATCTCATCCTCCCATTGCATGTCTCCCCAAGCAGCTCCCATGCCAAATTCTCCCTGCACTGCTGGTTGCGGACCCGCAGGTCCCGATTCGGCTGGGCACTTGTGGCAGGGGGTTTTGTCCACGCCCGTTGTGCTGGCAGACTTACAGCAAGGTAACAAGCTCTCAGTTCAGGACACACACACACCCCACTTTCTCACCCTGGTGTATCAGGCCCTGCCCAACGTTTAGTTCTCTTCCTACTCAAAAGGGGAATGAGTACCTGGACTATGTGGGATCTCAGTGCCACACAGTTCTCCCACAATCACTGTAGAGGAGTGAAGAACATACAGAAATCAACCACTGCCATTCACACCAACCTCCCCCAGAGCCTATTTTGGCTTCCGCCAGCCTGCCGTCCCGCTATGGTGTCTTCCCACGCCTACCGTTCCCGTCCGGTGGAACTGTGTCCCAGTAATTTTCACTGATGTTCCTCCTCGTTCTCCTGGCCACCTATCAACATAGTAACCAATGAAAAACATAGATACATAGCAATAAACAGAATCCTTTATCATGCAACTGTGAAAACACAAACACCCCCGCTGTTTATTTACCATTCTTCTCCACCTCCCCAGCCTCCTCTACAAAAGTGGCATCCAGGTCCTCCATACCCTCAGCCAGAACCATAAGTGGGTCCTCAAACAAGGGCTGGCTCTTGAGCTCTCTCAACACGGTGTCCGTGTCTATGTCAACCTGTGATGGCTCCAAGGTGGAGACAAGCATGGAGGAATGTCCGCCAGGGGTTGTGGTTTTGGGGGTGGGGGGGTGAAAGCAGTTGCAGTGGGGGAGCCATATCAACCCCCTTCTGGTCCCTGATCCACAGCCATGCAGGCAGGATGTGATGATGGTTCCATCCACACAGGGGAACTAGTCAAGGAGCCCGTAATAGGGCAATGTTTGCTTCCCACAGACAGAGGCAAAGTTGTTGCCTTGGATCTTCTTGTACTCTCATATCAAGTGCTTGGCCTGCTGCCAGCACCGGTTTATGTTCTGGTTATAAAACTCCACAGCACCATTTGTGCCAGGATCTCCTGGAACACTGCCTCATTCCTGTAACATTTCACCAGGGCGTATTAGACCTTTTGCTCCCCCGATGGAGCAATGAAAAGCTTGGTTTCTTCCTCGGTCCAGGGGATGCAGCATTGGGGGGTGGATCAGTCAGTAAGTAATTTATTCTGACGTGACCATAAGGCCATTGTCAAGAATTCTAAAAATATAAACATAGAGATACGTCAGTGGAGAGCAGCTGCGACCGCACAGCGATGGTAACGGTGCTGTTTGTTGCCTGGCTGTAGGCTTGAGCCATGGTGGCCCCGATGATGGTAATCTCCTGCAAGTCGTTATGAGGAATGCAATGGCTGGAAAAGAGCAAGCATTGGGTTCATACTGCCAATACCAGAAGAGCTGGGAGAAAGCATGCTCAAAACTGGTGCAATGGGCTTTTAAGGTGGACTTTATGTGCACAGTCACACCAGTGAGAGCGAGAGTGGAGAGAGGGGCGGGGCCATAAGTGGCCACTCCTTGGAACGCTCTAGGCCTCCTGCCTAGGACTCTCTGGTTCTGTCAGACCTGCACACACAGAGGCCACGTGCAACCTAATTGACAGGAGGTGGGGGCACATTAGCCTACATTCGACCACACGTCAGAATCCACATGCTCTGGACCATGGCATGAGAGGGGGCTGCATGTCTGGTGGGTGGTGGCCATGTGACCGGTGGGGGCAAACACCTAAACAAGCAGGTGGTCACCCAGCTGGAGCAAGCTATGGGCCTGTTTAACACCCTAAGATTGCTGTTGCACCCACATACTATAATTCCCCCATCCACACCCCAGTTGCCTTTACAGCCTCCTAATTAGTTCATAAGGGAGATGGGGAGCAGGAACATGTCCTTAGAGAAAATATATATCCTCTTCTCCCCAAATCATAAGCCACAACAGCAGCCCAGATTGCACAGTGGATGCTCTAAATGCAATATTGCAATTGAGATTTCAGCTGCCTCCATATTCAAGGAGAACATGAAAAGAGGACATTTTATTGTGTTGCCTGTGGGGTGGTGTTAATTCCACTTCACCTTTTTTACCCCTGGATATACAGTACATCATCTGCCTATTTGCACGTGTAAGGACATTTGCTTTTGCTGCAGCCTCAGGTGTCAAAAAAGCAATTTGGCAGTAGGACATGTTCTCTATTCAGGGGTGTTATGAAAGTGAATTTAGTAACTGAAAGAGGGAGCTGAGAGCCAGTGTAAGATCTTGGGGCTTGGCCCTGGGAGACCTAGAATCACACTAGGTGGCCTTAAGCAAGTCACTCTCAGCCTCGGTTCCCTGTCTGTCAAATGGGAATAATAATGGCCTACCACACAGGATTGTTGCGAGAGTCAACTACATAAGGACTGTCAAGCACTTTATGAAAAGCCTCTATAAATGGTAGCTCACAACCACTCATCATTTCCAAATGACTTTCCTAGGGTCCAGACGCAGCAGACAAGGATCCAAAAACGAACCTGAGGAAGTTCAAGTTTTAGCAGCAACTAGTCCTTAGGAGGAAGGAGTAGTGTCTTTCCTTTTAAAGACTACCTGCATGTAAAAGAAAAAGCTTGAGGCTTCATTACTCACCTTGTAGAATTTACACTGTATTCACAGACCACTCCAGAGCAGACTCATTAAAGCCCCGGCTGCAATAAGTGGTCAGTCTCTAAATGGTCGGGAGCAGACTGGGCAAGGAAGAGCAGTTACATCAATGAACTTACAGAACTGTAAGCTCTTCAGGGCAGAGACTATTTAAAAGCTTCCTGTTTGCTTTATAGCATATTCTGAGCATGTAATTATGCACCCTTATCACACCATTTATAGATTTTTTTTGGCACTGTTTTAACATTATGATTCATAACATTAATAGCTTGTTACAGCAGTGCACAGAGGTCCTAAGCAGGCCCAGGCCCCCTCTGTGCTAGGTGTGATAGACAAAATAGTTGCAGACACCCCAGAGAGCATAGTATATAATAAACTCATTGTTTTAGCAAGATAACTAAGAAATAGTACATGTGTGTAACATGGTTGAATTATCTTGCTATGGGAACCTTCACTTCTGCATTTCTTAAGATTCCGAATGAACCAACCTGACCTTGCATTATTGCATACCTTCCTGTTTAATGTTTCATGACTGGCATGGAAATGTTCGAACAAGCATTTTTATCTTGAGAATAAAGCTCTGATACTGTTAGCACTTACACAGGGGGTTACCCTTTGCACACATCAGTAGACGTTGAAATTGCTGTGACTTCACGTATTCAAAGTATTTGCAGGAGAACAACCTACAACATGCAAAATGTTTGTTGAGTATTCCACTACAAGAAAACATTGGTAGTACTAAGCAAAACCATAAATGTTTCATATATGAAAACCAATTGAGATTACTTGCTTGGTTGCGTTTTTATAAACCGAATCAATTAAAATATGCACCCACAATATGCAAAATATGCAATATTTTGTTAGGTTTAACAAAATAGCACTTTGTCATGTGTCTTGAAAAAAGTGGCATTATGAACATAAGAAGTGTCATACTGGGTCAGACCAATGGTCTATCGAGCCCAGCATCCTGTCTCCGACAGTGGCCAATCTCAGTTGCTCGGAGAAGTACCCAACAGTTCACTATGGGGGTCAATCCATTCCCTGCTGTTCACTCTCAGCTCCCGACAGTAAAAGGTTACATTCCCCAAACCTACTTGGCTAATAGCTGCTAATAGACCCATTCTCCAGAAAATAGAGGTTACTTACCAGTAACTCTGTTCTTCGAGAGAGCTCAGCGTATTCTCACTAATGGGATTCACTTCCTGCTTCGCAGGCACCAGAGACCTAGTTGTCAGCAGTTTCCAGGCAGATTCCAGGAATGAGCTAGAACATGGTGAGAGCTCCGCCCCTCCTCCCTCCCACCCTGTGAAAAGCGCGGGCTTACAGTCTCGCAATGACGGAGCCACATAAAAAGAGGGGAGAGGAGCCCTCGCCGCCTCAGTTCCTTCCAACCTGTCCCAGAAGACTGGCAAAGTACCTCCGAGACAGAGGGGAAGGAGGGCGGGTCGTGAGAATACATGGAGCTCTCTCAAAGAACAGAGTTACTGGTAAGTAACCTCTATTTCTTCTTCGAGGATCGCTGCGATCCTCACTAATGGGAGAGTGAATAGCAGTAGCACCTACCTCCAGGTGGTGGGAGTCGAGGCTAGCGGAAGAGGGAATGGAGAACTGCCCTTCCAACAGCTGTGTCTGCTCTAGCCGCCATGTCTAAGCAGTAGTGCTGGGTAAACGTGTGGGCTGAAGACCACGTCGTGGCTCTGCAGATGTCTGAGATCGGGATGCCATGGAATCTGGCCAAGGAGGTGGCAACCGCTCTAGTAGAGTGTGCCCAGATCGGTGAAGGCAGCGTCTTGCCGGCCTGTTGGTAACATCGCTGGATGCAAAGGAGGAGCCATTTCGAGAGATGTTGGGAAGAGATCTTGACTCCAACCCTCTGACCACCGTAGGAAATAAAGAGAGCGTGGCCCTCTTAACATAGAGAGTGTGTAAGGTCTGTTCTGCAACAGAGGAATGAGGCTTTGGAAAGAAGACTGGGAGGGATATGGTTTGGTTGATGTGGAAAGGAGTAGCCACCTTGGGGAGAAAGGCAGGATCGGTGCGGAGATCAACCTTTTCCTTGGAAAATCGAATGTAAGGAGGAGAGGCATGTAGTGCGGTTAGCTCGCTCACCCTATGGGTAGAAGTGATGGTGACTAGGAAAGCCGTCTTGATGGTCAAGTTCTCCATAGTACAGGATGCCATGGGCTCAAAAGGAGGCCCATCAGTTTCACCAGGACTAGATTAAGGTACCGCTGGGGAGCCAGGAGGGATACGGATGGGAAGGTATTAGTGAGGCCCTTCCAGAAGTATCTCACTATAGGGTGAGAGAAGAGAGAGACTTTATTGTCGACGTGAAAATGGTAGGATAAGGTCGCACGGTGAACCTTGATCGAGGGTAAAGAGATGCCCGATGATTGCAGGTGGAGCAAGTACTCAAAGAGGTGAGACATGTTTAGGGAAGATGGAGACAGCCCGAGAGGTGAACCATGAGGAAAAATGCTTGTACTTGGCTGCGTAGCAGGCTCTGGTGGAGGGGCGGCAGGAGTTGAGAAGGAGGTTAGCTACCTCAGTAGGCCAGCTCATTGTAGATGAGGAATCAACCAAGCACAGAGGTGGAGCCTGGTAAGGTCATGGTGCAGGATGCTTCCTCATTGGTGAGAGAGAAGATCGGGGCACTGAGGCAGGTGTATGACCTCTGAGGACATCTGGTTGATGGTCTGAAACCACAGCTGCCGTGGCCAGAACAGCGCTATGAGTTTGATGTTGGCGTGGTCAGTTTTGATCTTGTTGAGTTCCCTGTGGAGGAGAGGAATAGGGGGAAAAACATAAAGGAAGGCCCCAGTCCAAGAGATCATAAAGGCGTCGGCTATGGAACCGGGCGCATGTCCTGCTCAACTGCATAAGTGGGGCAACTTTGCATTGTCTGCGGAAGCAAAAAGGTTGATGTGAGGCGTGCCCCAAGCGCTGAAGATGCTGTGTAGAACGGCATCGTTGAGGGACCACTCGTGGTGGTCTGCTGTTTGTCGACTGAGCCGGTCTGCGAAGAGATTGTCCTGACCTGCAAGGTGTATAGCGTGCAGGTGGATGTTGTGAGATATGCTCCATTCCCAGATGGCCTCTGCCTCGAGGGAGAGGCGGGTAGAACGCGCACTGCCTTGCTTGTTCAGGTACCACATGGCTGTGGTGTTGTCTGTGCTGAGGAGAACGTTCTGTCCCTGTATATGTCTGAGAAGGGCCTTTAGTGACCAGCGTATGGCTCGAAGTTCTAGCATGTTGATGTGTAACAAAGTCTGGTCTGGAGTCCAAAGGCCGGAGACTGTGAAGTGCTGCATGTGTGCCCCCCAGCCTGTGGGGGAGGCATATGTTGTGATAGAGACTTGCATTACTGGTGTCTAGAAAGGAACGCCCACGAGGACATTGGAGGGTTCCGTCCACCAGAGTAGGGTCTGGTATACTGGGTAGGGGATAGAGATGTTCTTGTGAAGAGGATGAAGAGATGGGCGATATGCCTGCTTGAGCCAGTGTTGTAGGGGGTGCATGCGTAGTCTTGAATGAGGTGTGATGTTTGTGGTTGCCGCTAGATACCCCTGCAGTCTGAGAAAGAAGTGGACTGTTTGCGTGGTTCGAAGAGGGATATTTTGAATGATCAAAACAATCCTGTCGAATCTGTCCTGCGGCAGAAAGGCTTGTGCACAGGACGTGTCGAGGACTGCCCCGATGAATTGGAGGCATCGGGTAGGGGTAAGATGGGATTTTTGCAGATTGACTAGGAGGCCAAGGTTCTGTAAGAGGTTGAGGGAACGTTGGATATGGAAGAGGAGATTGTCTCTGGAATTGGCTACAAGCAACCAGTCATCCAAGTAAGGGAAGACTCTTATGTCCTCCTTTCTCAGGTGGGCGGCGACCACCGCCGTGAATACCCTGGGCGCGGTAGAAAGTCCAAATGGGAGGACGGTGTACTGGAGGTGCCATTCCCCTACAACAAAGTGTAAATACTTCCTGTGAGTGGGAAGGATCAATATATGGAAATAAGCATCCTGGAGGTCAAGAGAGGCTAGCCAGTCTCCCTCATGTAAACGTAGTAGAATAAGGGAGGAGGAAGTCATACGAAATTTGAACCTTCTGATGTACCGATTAAGGGCTCTGAGATCCAAAATGGGTCTGACACCGCCGTCCTTCTTTGGGACAAGGAAGTAGTTGGAGTAGAAACCCAAGTTGTGCTCCAAGGGGGAGGAACGAGTTCCACAGCGCCCTTGTCAAGGAGCTTATTAATCTCCAAAAGTATTTAATGTTGGGGTGGGGAGCCCCGAAGGGCAGAGGGAAGGGGAGTTAGGCAGTAACGAAATAAATTGGATGGGGTAGCCCTGCCTAATTGTCAGTGACCCAACAGTCAGAGGTGATGAATGCCCAGGCATCATAGAAGGGCAAAAGGTGGTTGAAGAAAAGAAGGGAAGGGATGTTATTAGTTCTCTTGACCTCCAAGGAGCTAAAAACGCTGTTTGAGCTGCTGGCCAGAGGACGAGTTGGGGGGCAGACGTCCCTTTCCTCACTGTTTTTGGAATCTCCTGAGAGGTTGGTTACCCAAACCCTGATGTTGAACTTGATAGTGTTTGGGGTGGTTAGTCTGGGAGAACTGGAAAGAGGAGCGCTGTCTAGGCTGATAAGAGTAAGGAGCGGAGGCAGGGTGAAACTTCCTATGTATGGAGTGGATTACACTGGTAGAACTGGCTGTTTGATTAGTCTCCTTAATACGTTTTAAAGTGTCGTCTGTGGAGGCTGCGAACAAGCCCTCACTATCAAAGGGGAGGTCCTCTATCCTAGTCTTGTTTTCAGGGGGTTAAAGCTGTGGATCGGAGCCATGCGTGCCTCCGGAGGGTAATAGCCAATGCGATGCTTCTAATACTGCAGTCGGCTATGTGAATGTTGGCGGAGAGAGAGAGTTGGAATTGCGCCATCTGCACACCCTCCCTTTAAAGGGCCGCTATCTGAGCCGGATCAGAGGCCTTGCAGAGTTGAGACCATAACCAGTGCTGATAGGCGCACATGGCAGAAGCATAATTAGTGGCTCGTAAGGAAAGGGTCTCGGATGAAAACAAAATTCTACCAAGGACATCGAGGCGTCTTCCCTCCCGGTCGGAGGGCGAGGTGAGGATACCACCAGCCCAGGATTTGATGGATGCAGCGGCTATAACTAAGGAATTTGGGGCAGGGTGTTTACAAAATATCTGAGCCCCCTCCTTAGGAATAGCATAGAGTCTGCCAATTTGTTGGGGGGGGGAGGCCGAGGACGGTTTGCTCCATATGGCTATGGAGGGCTCCAAGAGCTGCTCCAGCATGGGAAGCATGACGTGGCCTGGTTCACCAGAACAGAGTATTCCAAAGACCGGTCCCGATTGGGTCTTTTTTAGTACCTTAGTAGGCAGGTTGGGGAGTGTGGAGGTCATCCGCTTCAGCATAGCCTGAAAGGCCTTACGATCATCAGTGGAAAGGGTGAGGTTAGGATCTGAGACTGAGTCTGCCAGAGGAGAAGAGATGGTTTCATCCTCCTCCAGATTCTCTGGTGAGGAGGAGGAGGAGGAGGAGATTGACGCCTCAGAGCCCCCTGAAGAGAAGTCCTGAGTAAGGGATATGTCAGGTTGCGGGTGGTGCTGAGGGTGGCCTAGCATTGAACTGAGCAGAGTGGCTCCGGTAGGCTGAACAGACCTCGTAGTACCATTGGTACCGGCAGAGGCGGTACCGTGGTGAGTGGAGGCTGAGGTTGTGAAGTAGTGGTGTTCCGGTGCGACGTGTCTCCTGTCTCGTCAGAGGGAGCCCTGGAGACCGTTGCTGTAGGCAGGGCCCTAGGAGGCGCAGGTGGTTAAAAGCACGGAGCTCTCTGGGGCGAATTGGTGGCAGTCTCCAGCTGGAGAAAGTCTGCACGTCCCGGGTATGGAGAACGGCTCCGGGATTGATTGCAGTACCGGTGGTGCTCCTCAGTGTGTCTAGGAAGGTATCAGGAGGTGTAGCGAGGAGAGCAGCAAGAGCACGGTGAATAGTCCCAACGCTCTCTATGGTATCTCCAGTATGAGGAGGCTGGAGGGGATTCATGCACAGGGCCCCTGTGTCGGGAGTGCGACGGTGAACACTGTGTTGAGCCTAGGTGCATGGGTGATCTGTAGGCAGATCTGCTATGCCTGACAGAGTGCTTGGAGCCATGTCTGCTGCGTCTGACAGAGTGGTTCAAGCCCTGTTCAGACCGGGAGCGGGAGCGCTGATGTCCCTGTGCTGGACCACGCTGAGGAGAACATCGATGTGACTGCGGCGGTACCATGACAAGCTCCGTCTCTACAATGGTGGGTACCGTCGGAGTGGTAGCCATCTGTGGAGGGGCCTGTACTGCTGGTACCAGTGTCACCGGAGCCGGTATGGCATTCTAAGTACCGGAGTGTACTGTCTCAACTATGAGAGTGCACGGGGACAAGGGCAGTGCGCTACATTTTTTCTTGTGTTTTCTCCTGCGTTCCTCGGGCTGCCTATGATGGGTGTCCCTTCATGCTGAACGGGAGCGGAACGAGTCACTGGTACCGGCTGGAGCAAGTGACTCGGTGCCCAAGACGCCTACAGAAGTCTGAAGATTCAGCGGAACTGAGGCAGCGGAGCCCATCTGTGCAGATGTAGAGTGGTGAGGTGGGGAGCCTGAGAGGCCCCTCTTCTCCACCTTGAAGTGCCTGGCGGGTTAGCAGTTCCTGTAGCCGAAGAGCTAACGACCTTCTGACTCTGGATGAGAGACCTGCGCAGAAGCTGGTATTGTGTGCCTGGCCCAGACAGTCCAAGCACAAATCATGCTTAGCGCTCATGGAGAGCGTGGCGGGGCAGGATCGGCAGCACTTGAAACCCAGAGGTCCGGGCATACTCCGTTGCCGCGGGAGGGGTGCCTGGGGGCGAGCCCCGTGGGCAGGGCCCCGCTCTGCACTCTTCTTCCTTAGGCAGTTCACAGGAAAGTGATAGTAATCCTTTTTTCTTTTAGAAGCTGACAAAGTACTGAGAAGTATAGAAAGGTCTTCCAAGTGCAATGTGGTTGGAAGGAACTGAGGCGGCGAGGGCTCCTCCCCCCCCCCCTTTATGTGGTCCCGTCATTGCAAGACTAAGCCCGCACTTTTCACAGGGCGGGAGGGGGAGGGGCGGAGCCCTCACCATGTTCTAGTTCATTCCAGGAATCTGCCTGGAAACTGCTGATAACTAGGTCTCCGGTGCCTGCGAAGCAGGAAGTGGATCCCATTAGTGAGAATCGTGGAGATCCTCAAAGAAGAACTTGTCCAATCCTTTCTTAAACTCAGCTATACTACTGACTTTGATCACATCCTCTGGCAACAAATTCCACATCTTAATTGTGTGTTGAGTGAAAAAATACTTTATTTTATTTATTTTAAATCTGCTACATATTAATTTCATGGAGTGTCCCCTAGTCCTAGTACTATCTGAAAGAGTAAATAACCATTCTCTATTTACGTGTTCCACACCACTCATGATTTTATAAACTTCTATCCTATTCCCTCTCAGTCGTCTCTTCTCCAGTCTGAGGAGCCCCAACCTACCCAGCCTCCCTTCATAGGAGAGCCGTTCCATACCCCTCATCGTTTTTGTTGCCCTTCTCTGTGCCTTTTTCTATTTCAACAATATCTTGTTGGAGGTAATAATAATGGTAAAGTTCACAAAAATTCTCGCCAACTGAAATAGAGTCTCAAGAAGGACAGACTAAGTGGGTGATCTTAAAGTCTCCAGATTGAGCAAGACTGAATTGTAACTTTAAAAAACAATACTTGAAGCTTAGAGTAAAATCATGGCTTCCACAAAACCAATGGCAAAACTCACTTTGATTTCAGTGAAGCCACTCTCTCACCTCCACTTTTTATATATAATACGTTATCAGTAAAAAAGACACATGGGAATCTCCAGAGATGTATAGTAGACTAGCTTTTCCCATTGGCATGGATACTGCAGTTGCCCACTGCACTGAAGATTGAAAATCACATTTCAGTAGATAACTTCATAAACCAGGGGTACAGGAATTCTGTCCCATGGCTGCTTTTCACTTGGCCCCTTTCAATTTCCTGGATCCGTCCTCACTCTTAAGCACTGAAAGAGTGAGCTCAAGAGAAGGGAACAGAGATGAGGGCATGCACACAAGGACATGGATCTATGGTATAAATCCATCATCTAGAGCAGGGGTGAGAAACCTCAGGCCCAGAGAGCAAACTAGGCCCATTTATTCTGCACCCTTTCCAGTTTCTGGCCCCTGGATACAATTCCTACTGCCTAGCATTGAGAGACTGCGCTCAGGATAAGGGAACAGAGATGAGGGCATGCACACATGGATAGGAGAGTCTATGATCTGGACCCTCCTCTTCCCGAGGGCACCCCTTACGTACCCCCCAACTTCTACGTGGTCCTCAGAGGCAGAGTCTGTACTGTCTAAAGTGTCCCCTAGGAGGAAACCGGTTTCCTATCCCTGATCTAAACCTTCCCCTTCCTTCTCTCATCATGAGCACACCCTTTAAACACTCTCCAGCCCAATCTCTACTTCTATCTGGCTTGCAGAAATTGTACTAATTTTTCAAGTCGCAATTGTGGGAGAAAAACTTCCTCATCTATTATAAACTGTAGCTTTCATCCCCAGACTCAGTGACTATGTATTTATTACCCACAGAGATGCCACAACTAGAGTAAGGACTCTTTGGATGTGAATATACTGGCTACAGCGGAGGGGTGGGCGTTGGGGGTCTCCGGGCGTTAAGTATGTTACCTTACCTTGAAAATCGGGTCCCAGCTAATTGTATTTGGCACAATAGGCTTAAAAGCACTGCACAGTGAAGGGTGTATTTGAATTAGCATTTGCACATTTGGGACCAACACACTCACTAGTATTAGATTACTGGCTTTTGGGATTCTTGCTGCTTTCAACTCTTCTGTCATCTCTCCTTGTTCTTCCCTGCCCTCCCCATAAATTCCCCAGATCAAAACAAAGGCAGGCGTGTAAAGTTGGTGGCTGGCCTATCACAAGCGCGTGTGACGTAAGTGCCGTTAAATCATCCCACGGTCTCCATTTGATTCAAGCATCAAAATATATTTCAGCGTAACTGTTTCCGTATTTGCTTGATTTTAAATGCTAGACAGCCGCAAGCCATCAGACTTCACCACACAATAAAAGACGCTGCCAATCCAATCAGCATCTTCAGAAATTGTTTTATAGTCTGACAGAGGATTTAAAATCCAATACAGATTGAACCAATTGTAGTCCTATCGTCACAGGTCCTGCTAAAGATAGCCTTTAAGAGAGTCAGTCTCTCCATTCCATAGTGTTAGAAAGCCTGGGGCTTGCTTTGATAACACTTTGGTAGAATGCACAGGAAAATGGACGTTGTTGTTATTAGCAAACATTTATATAGCGCCAGCAATGTACCTGGCGCTTTACAAAGTAATTGAATAGACACGGTCCCTGCCCTAGGGCTTACAATCTGAGAGACGGGGGCGGGGGGGAGGGAGATTGACACTAATGCTTCCTTTCCACAGCAGAAAAGAATCAAGGCCTGTGGCTTAAGAAAACTATACTTCAGACATTCAGCAACAACGACTGGTTTCATGAATATAGGTTGCCCTCGGTAAATCAGAAGACTTTGAATGATGCCAAATTTCTAAATGTACTTGAAGGATAACTGTGTGGGAAGACAGTAAAGTCATCTAAAAATTAAAGGCTATATAGAACTATTCTAGATTTGAACAATGAATTTGAACAATAGTTCAAACATTTCGGGGCCATTACCCAATTTTGGTCTCATTTCCCATAAGAGACTAAGTGAGAGTGTGGGTGCTTTTAGACAGACGTGGGGACAACCACCCCTGGAGCTGTTCCGGGGGTGCACCCTTACATCCACCCACTTGCAGCCCTTCCTGGGTTGGCTTTAGATGGACCCAGCAAGTTTCCCAGCTTGTGGTCCCCCCGGTGCACACCTCCCCGCCCCGCCCCATAGGGTGTTTTTAGATGAGCGCCTCCCCACTTATTATCCACCAGGCACCTACCCATCATGCATGTTGCAGGGCAGCGTCGGTGCCCTATCTAGCCCTGCAACATGCATGATGGTTGGGTAATAGGCAGAGAGGAGCTTGTCTGAAAACACCCATAGCATTGTGGGTGATCGCCCAACACTCTAGGCTGGTGCCTGCAACTCTATGGCATGGCCCGGGGCAACAGCCAGCCAAAAGTGGAGTTGCAGCATAGGTTCGCCAAGCAGACAGACAGCTGTTCCACTTCGGGTCGGTGTCCCGGGTTTGGCCCACCGGCTCCACTGCCAGCACTTCAGGATGTCCCAGAGCGCCAGTGGTAGGGCTCCCTTACGATAGACAAGCCACCCTGGGGAGAAGCAGGCTGGCACAGCCAGCAACAAGACAGCCATCCATCTTAAAGCACCCAGCGTGTGTGGCTGCTGTGTTGGCAATCCAACTATTCCTTCCAAAGGCAACGAACCTCACCCCTTGGAAACTTGCTTCCCACTACACACTCCCTTAATGTTTACATTTTGTCTTTATCAATTGATTCTTGGTTTCCAATACCATCATTAATAGTTTTCACCTGATTGTGTTTAAATGTTAGTCCAATGAAAGATACCATCTGAACTACTTTCTCTCCATCTCCAAAATGAAGCAGGAAAGAGGAGTTGTCAGCCATACTTTGCTTAGAAAACTTGGACCACTGAGTTCTCAAACCACAATTTCCGGAAGTGGCCTTACCTCCAGTTTTTAGCTACCCAAACTGAAACAGTTTTAAAAGAGCCTGATATTCAAGAAGGTAGATTTGTCAGTACTTTCTGGAAAATTAAAGTTCTCACAAGTATCTCAAGCCAGGCACCCAGAATTACTAGCCATTTCTGAAATTCCCTGCCAGCATTTGCTCTAGGGACAGACGTTTCATTACCATCTTTGCAGGAGAGAAACCGTTACACGTAACTGCCCTTTGCTACAACTTATCTTGATTGAGAGCACCAGTGTAGTGTAGTGGATAAGGTGCTGGACTTGAACCTGGGAAGTCAGGGTTCAAATCCCATCATCGCCATGAACTCACTGGGTGGCCTTGGCCAAGTCACAACCTCTCAGCCTCAGTTTCCCCATCTGTAAAATGGGAATATGTTTGTATGTCTCTCTCCCTGTGTTTCCCTTACCTTACCCTTGTCTACCTTAGATTGTAAGCCCACTAGGCAGGGACCTGTGACTGTAAAGCGCTGTGTACGCCTAGAAGCGCTATAGAAATGCTAAGTAGTAGCAGTAGATTGAGAGAGGGTGGTTGCTGCGTTGGTAGAAATGGAGACAGCAGTTCAGGTCATATCTTTTTTTGGACCAACTGTAGTTGGTGACACTAGGCAAGCTTGTGGGCCACATAGGCCTTTCCTCAGGCATGTTACAAGTCAGATCCATAGTCTAATAAAAGAGATCACCTGAACTACTTTCTCCATCTCTTTGCTACAAGTGACAGCCTGAGCAGAGTCCCAATTTTTGTAAGCACTAATGGATCCTATAGCTAATCTTGCGGTTAATTAGGACACAGTGTAATATAACTGCAACACTAGAAGAGGAATCCATACGACTTAGTTGATGCTTCATCTCCCCAACTCATGGAAATCAAGTTTACAGAAAAATCCCTTTCACTTGGAATATTTCAGTTGGAGGCCCATTTTAAAACAACTGAAAGGTCTTAATGAATATAAATGAAGAAACAAAATCCTATTAATTGTAGTTCTCATTTTCTTCTATTAACCTCACATTACCAGCTTCTGTATTGGAACTTACAATTTCATCGATATTTAACACTCAGTTTAACACCACTTAATACACGCCAAATATACACACACACCAAGGTATTTTCTTTTCCTAACGCTTCTCTGATTAAGCAGCATCTATTGTCTTTTACTAGAATTACGGTAAAGTAAGTTTCCAGGGAGATGTCCTAGTTAAGTGGAATATAACGTACAAGATGGTCTACATCTCACATTTGGCTAAAAATACTTCACATGTTCCTCCTCAAACACCCCATAGAATTACACAACATGCAAGTTAATTCAAATACTCACCCAGTGAGTTCAAGCATGATTGTAAATTGGTTTTATCAGTACACTATTTTGCATGCATATTTATTTTGTTTACAGATATAACTAATAATTAAGAATATCCACACAGAGGTTTAACTGAACTGGTTTTTAAAACAACTTAACCTGATGCAACCTCCGTGTTTAGACAAGGCCTAAGAAAAGATCTGACCTGAACAGCATTGATGATTTCAAACAAAAAGATAACACACACAGAGCATTTTTTAAACATCCATTCCATTTATTACAAAACTCCAAGGGAAGTTAGTCTCAGGATATATATAAAAGGTTCAGTACATGCCATCATTCTCTCAACTGAGGGATACAAATGTTCTTAATAGAAATTCTTGCAAGCATGACTTGAAAACGGAAGACAAGTCTTGGTAGGCATCCATAGAAGGGATTTGGCATGCATGGAGTGGACAGGATTTAAGGCACTCTATTTTAGGAAAGTCAGCTTCTGCATCCTCCCCGGTGTAACGTTGTATTTTGTACCTTTCTTAAATATTATTCATACTAGAAGCCACCAGAGACAATTCTACCACAGTACACAAAAGCACAGCTAGGGAAACAGGTTTTTTTTAATATACGAGTTATGAATAAACTGGTGACAAGCTATATAGATGTTTCCACTAAGACAAAAAAAAAAAGAAAGCTAAGATACTGTGCAAACACATACACATTTACTGTAAACAGTTCACCAACTCTTCTAAGGAATTAAATCACAAAATTGTCAGGAATTACCTAACTGAAATGGGGTACATCTTCATAAACACATTCCCAATAACTAGTACAAATAGCATGGCATATTAGTTTTTGTATAAAAAGAGAAAAAGAATATAAGCGGACATTGTAAGTGTGAGAACACAGTTACCAAGAGGATCAAAGGAGGACAAGTCTAACATGATTAAGGGTGGATATATAAAAAGAAGCTGTTTCGCAACATGATCTTCAAGATTAATATTTTTGCAGGTCTTGCTTGACCTGCAGCATCCATCATGGCATCCGAGTGTTCTCATTGGTGTTCACTAGTGTCGTCAAACAGAATAAAGCATTTATCCGTTATTCAAGCGAACCGTAGACCACTGTGGGGGGGAAAAGAGAAAACAAGAATTTAGTGAGAGAGATAATAAGAGAGGCTCACCACTAACAATGCTAACGTTTTTCAAAGAATAGTAAAATGTATGGCCCACAAAGGTCAAGTCACTGGAGCATATTGGCCCAAGTCATCCCCGAGTAAAGCACCTTCATTTTTTGTATTTCGCTCACCCCTCACAACAACTCTTTGTGGTAGGTCATTATGGGGAACCAAATGACAGAGTGACTTGCCCACAGCTACCCAGTCAGCTCATGGCTAAGACAGGATTTGAACTCAAATCTCCCAGGTCCAAGTCCTATACCTTATCCACTATGCTACAGGGGCTTCTGGAGATAAGTCCAATAAATTATATTTCAAATATTTGTGGTTTTTTTATCCACCATCCCAAGGCAGTTATTCCTTAGGGAAAACATATATAATAGCTCTACAAAATCATCTACGAATGGGACAGGAAATAAAGATCCACTTAGGGTGCTTGCCCACGTTAACATGCTGGGGGAAACTAAGACGACACAAACTCCCGGTGGGTTGGGTTTTGCGCGATTGAAAACAATAGTACACATTCCATGATGCTTTTAACCACATGCCACGCTTCTCGCTAGTTTCCCTCAGCACAGTAACATGGGCAAACAGCCTTATTCAACTGCAACAAATGCATGCATGCATTGTATATTAGGCAGAATGAAAACTACCCAGAGTGGAATTTAACCCTGATATCCAGTTAACCCTCTCTACTCTTATGAAGAGTTGTACAAATCTTGGAACTACTACAAACAGTCACAGCAGTAGAGCCAAATATTAACCAAACCACAGTGTCTCCGGCTGCATTTTGTCACCTAGCACTACAGTGGGGCACTGCCTAAATACTGCTTCAGATACAGAGGACCACTGTGCTGAATCCTCAATCCAGTTTCCCAGTGTGTTCTTTGCAGATGAAGCCACCCAAGTTCTGATCAAGGCAGAAGCTGTTAAGTTTATTAAAGCCAAGGAGATCAAAGTCCGAGGTGACCTGTCTTTAAGACAATTCTCATACCTGTTGCCACATCTTTTACAAAAGATGTTAGTGCAAAAGAAAAAAAATAGAATATCTACGTTCATCAGCCTAGAAACACTGCAGAACAATCAGGTAGCAAGCTAAGATTACATATAGGAGTCCATCCAAGCGGTTTCCTTCGAAATATTCAGTTCCTTTCAGGAACAACAGTGTTTACATGACAGTTAAGGCATCGTGTCCAAACAGGTTCTCACTCTTCCTAAGAGGTGAGAAATCTGATTTACAAATGTAGCTGTCCACATCTCATGACCCCCAATTAATTGGCTTTTCTTCAGATTTCAGTCATGTGCTTTATGTTGTAAGCACTGCATCTAGATCAGCCATTAGCAATAGCTCAGATGCCATCTTTTTGAAAGGCTTGCACATTAAAGTAGATTCACAGAGTTATTATGTATTACTACGCGCTGCATTAGGAAAGCACTGCTGCAATTCTGAAAGACAGTTTCACACTTGGCATTTTGCTAGCCACTTTTGACTCATGCACACATGATAAATATATTTTGAGAGAAGTGCCAGTTATTTCACAAGTCCTTGGATGATTTGATCTGCTCATTTCATGCTTCCTTGCACTGAACTAAAAATACTTATTTAACAAAACATGGGCATAACTATTAACTGATGGTTTTGCTGCCAGTTCCTTCTGGAATTTTAAAATGTGATTGATCATGAAAACACATGCTTCATGGGCCCCCACTGCCATTTACAAAGGATCAGTAGCAAGCTTCTGTCCACCACAAGTGTTCAAGCAGCAATACCAGAAACAGTGCCGTTTGAGTAACAGAAGATGCTAAAAGCCTTGTCCAAAGCAATGGATCAGAGACCCTATCCCATGTAGTCGAGTGAGAAAAGACTGTGAGGACAATCTAGCGGCCTGCGTATGTCTCCTGCAGGCACCATGCGCAGGCCAGAACGTGCGTGCACATGCTGTGCGTGCAGCACAGGCCTGGGTGGCTGGGCTGTGCGTGTATCACGCAGGTGCACCCAAGTGCACACGTTCTGGCCTGTGCACGGCACCTGCGGGCAGCATACACAGCCGCTGAATTGTCCAGTGTCGACTGATCATTTCATAAGCCTAACGTTAGACTTAACTAAAGGCATCTAGGTGCTGCCATAGCACAAGTGATCATTTCTCTTGCATCCTACCAGAGGTAGTTTTGCAGAGAGCCATGAGGAACTCTTAGAACTCCAGAGGAAAAGCTTCTTAGTAGCCAACAAAAAAACCTACCCAGACATTTACATCATTTAATCAGCTTTTGTAGTATGTAGAGAGCCTGTGTTGTATTGGAGTCTTTCTGCTGTGTGTGTGTGTGGGGGGGGGGGGGGGGGGGGGGGGGGGGGGTCGAGGAAGTGAAATCAAGCCAACTTTCATTTATTTGGTAACTGACAGGACAGCTGATGCTGAGATACAGTGTGTGTAAGTTATAAAAATGATTACACAGGAATGCCTCCTCGCTGGCGAGAATACACCCCATCGCTTTTCATTATCATTCCAGACATTTCACCCATCATGCTGAGCGTCTTTCCCATGCAGACACACAAAACCACCCAGCACTTTCAAACATCTTGTGTTGCAGAGTAGTGTCTTGGGTAGTGTCCTTTTGGCAAGTCTAAAAGTCTCCTGAATGAAGGATTAGTTTAATCTCCCACTGCTAAAATATATAGCAAAAATAACTAGAACCTCTACAGCCTGTGCAAGAGCTCAGACTAGATCAAGGGTGGGGAGCCTCAGGCCCAGAGGCCAAGTGTGGCCCGTGGCTAATTTGTATGTGACCCCTTTCCAGTTCCTACTCCTAAGCACTGAAAACTTCCTGAACACATCCCTTAAACACCCCTGCCCCCAACTTCTGTGTTGCACTCACAACCTTGCACTAGTTTCCAGAGTCGCTCCTGGGACAGGTTCCCCACTCTGGACTAGATGATGATGATAATCCCTTTTGGCCTTAAACTATAGGACCTTTTAGATAAGACTTTACCAGACCAGAGGCCTGGCACCACTTCAAAAATGGGATAGCTTCTGCAGAAATGAATGTTTATGGCTCACTTAGTATAGATTGTGAGAAACACTTCTTCCGTGCTGTCGTCTGAGAACCACCACTTTCCTCAAGTCTTATGCCTACTTTACGACAGAAGCCACGTGATTCACCCAAGGCCACAGAGAAGGTTGGTGAAAAAACCATGGTTAAATGAAAAGAAAAGA
Organism: Sphenodon punctatus; assembly: GCA_003113815.1. Taxonomy (NCBI): domain Eukaryota; kingdom Metazoa; phylum Chordata; class Lepidosauria; order Sphenodontia; family Sphenodontidae; genus Sphenodon; species Sphenodon punctatus. The sequence goes on from QEPC01011180.1 coordinate 4,527,428, forward strand.
AAAAAAGATAGGTGTTGGCGGGTGTTACGTTTCCAGCTGCATCCAAATATATTTAATTTGACCAAACCTGGAATTACGGGACACTAGCCATTTTTTTAGGCTTGGAAAGCCCACATGAATGGTTTTATTATTTCTTACCTCAAGTATTAAGAGCTCCATAAAAATAAACCCATAATCCTCTAAGCATATTATAAAATTATAAGAGTTTCTGTTATATGGTGCCTTTCGTATAAGGAGCTCAGTCACTTAACATCCTTCCAAGTTAAAAGTTACCTCCATTTTAGAGCAGGCTAAAAACAGACACAAGCTCCCAAGGAGTCAAAGACAAGAGAAAGCAGTGACAGCACATTCCTCATATTCCCTAGCCTCTCTCTAATAAGTCAACAAGACCAGTATCTTTAAAAGCTGTCAAAGGATTCCCTTGTATTATTGCCTTTTGTCTTTTACCAGATCACTTCCTGGATCGTTATGATCCCAAATTAGAGACCTGCCTTAATTAAGAGGACCAACCATGTTTACATTGTTACTAAGGTGAGCGTGAATCCTCACAGCATGCCGGCTCAGCATTCTGGAGTGAATGATTCAATGATTAAGGGGAAAGCCAAGCCAGTCTAGGGAAGGCTGATTATGGACAGGCTTACATGACTCACGGAAGACAGGAAAGCTTAAGGAGTGAGGGAATGGTGCAAGCTCAGCTATTCTAGATAGGAAAACATCCACAGGCTGTGCCAGGTGGTTGCTCCAAATGCTAAAAATCTGCCTAAGCTTCACATTCCAGCTGCCAAAATCTAGAGGCACAATTCATTCTTCCTCAAATGACATTTCTAATCACATCAATTTGGCATCAGGCAACATTACTTTGTAGTTCCAGTTGCTATGACAATGTGGTGCTTTTTTTAAAAAGCGATTCAGTTCACCCGTTCACTAGCTATTTTCTCCTTTTTGAAATATGACTGTCAGGAATAGGACTGAGAAGAGGAGAAACAAAGCAACATTTCACAGCAATCGAACATAGAAGGAATCAGCTACATTCACAGGCTTTTCAATAAACTTGCATCATGTCATGGGTAGCCATGTCTTGATGACTAGATTTCACCTAGTCTGACTCCACTTCCAGGTCGCACAGTTCTAGGCTGTCAGGGCTCAACTATTGCCAGTGTTTCAACACTACAATGAAACTATCCAGAACAAATTGAGTAGAAGATAAAAGCAACCCAGATCTGAAAGAGCTGAGAGGAAGAACAGAAGGCGGAAAGCTGAAATTCTTTTTTTTTTTGCAAGAGGAAAAGAAAAACATCTAAGGCACTCACTTCCATTTTCAAGAAAAACAGTCTACCAGCCTGGCATAGTTACTCAGACGATGCAGACAGGTTTAGAGAATGAGCACTAACTCCCATAGCATACCCCACTAATCTAACAGGTTAGAAGAAACAGTTATGTTTTACTGGAGTCTGCTGCCAAAGAAAGCTAAATTTGAGAACTCAAGCAAGGAATGGGGGGAAATAAAGTTACCAAAACCTAAATTAAACAAGAACTAGGAGAACTCCTGTACTTAAGGAGATACAGTATTTAAAAATGGAATCATTTGGAAAAACCCACAGTTCATAAAACTTGTACTCACAACATACTCCAATGGGCATTATTTTATTTTTTTAAAAACATTTCTTCAGTTTCTCTTGTAGTGTTGTTTCAAAAACCTTTAAAACAGACATCAAAAAAGCAGAAATACTCTGTGGGCACAGATATGGATCGGATAAAGGAATGAAATCAGTATGTATTAGATCACCAATGTGTCCAAGATCATATTTCCCTCCTAGTGCTGGGAATTCCTCCAACATGATTGCCCATCTTAAATCCTTTACAATTTTCTACTCTTCCACATTAACTTCAAAGTTACTCATCCTGTTTCATGGCTCTACACTGTTCTGTTCTGTCTGTCTTTAATCTCTACCTACACACTATTATTTTATTATATAGTGCCAGCAATGTACCCAACACTGAACAGTCATGACTAGAGACAGGTCCCTGCCGCAAGGAGCTTACAACCCCAGATGTCAAAGGGAGAGAGGAAACAGAAGATACAGTTATGAAGTTGCAGGTGCACCTGCTTAGCCTAGTTACACTGGGAGGAAGGGGATCATGAAGGGCAAGACAGCAGAAGCAGAAGCATCCATGAGCAATTTACAAGAGTGAAGAGATGGAAAAAGCTTGAGGAAGAGGTAGGTCTTAGGAGGGACCTGATAGTCAGAAGAAGCAAAGTAAACCTCAGGTTTTCACTCTCTTTCCCTGCTTCATTCCATGACACCCCTTTATAACTGAACAGGCATCATAATTCTTGCTAGCCAACTACCCAAAATGCTCTTAAAGTCCTGTTTCAGGAAGCATTCTAGTTATGAAGCGGTCACAACTTTAGGTTCTGCATAGCATGTTCTAATCTACACTGTACAGATTTACATTTTGGGATTATGAGCACTTTCAGATTAGCCAATTTTGCTTGGTGCATTTTTAATCATGGTATAAAGCCATTTACATCTGAGGCACTGCAGGAATACATGTGTACAGTATTAAAAACAAAATTGCCCATAACACACATTTATGAATGAGTGAATGTTTTACATATTTGAATGTTGCTACCATTTGATTTGCCTGTCTTTTACAATGCCAACTTTTTATCTATCCATCCATCTAGATGGAATGCCAACTTTTTATCTATCTATCCATCTGTCATCTACCATCCCCCTGGTCCTCTCTCTTCCTTTCTTTCTGACTTTGAGTCCTGGCTCACCTTCTTCCTCTCTGTTGATATCCCCACTCTCATCCTTGGTGACTTCAACATTCATGTTGATGACCCATCTCAGCGCTCAGTCTTTCGCTTCCTCTCCCTAGCCTCCTCCTTTAACCTCCACCTTGGGACCAACTCGCCCACCCATACTAATGGCCATTCTCTTGATCTTGTCCTCTCTAGAAACTGCTCTGTTGCTGATCTCTCCTTCGATCCTCATCCTATATCAGACCACTTCCTTGCCTCTTTCAACATTTCCCACTGTCCCCCCTCCTCTTCCCCTTCTCTACGCCCCTTCCGTGACCTTCAAGCTATTGATCCCCTGGACTTTGCCTCCTCTCTCTCTCCCCTTCTTCCTACAGTCTTCTCTTCCTCCTCCCCTGACTCCGCTGTCTCTGCTCTCAACGCCTCTCTCTCCTCCACACTTGACTCCCATGCCCCTCTCTCTTCCCGCCCTGCCTTCTCCCACAACCCCCGTCCTTGGCTCACCCCTAGTATCCGCCACCTCCGTTCTTGCACTCGTGCTGCTGAACGACTCTGGCGCAAATCCCATTCTCACGCTGACTTCCTTCACTTCAAATTCTGTCTCTCCACCCTTACTTCTGCTATCTCCCTTGCTAGACAACACTACTATGCCTCCCGCATTGAGTCCTGTTCTCGGGACCCTCGCCGCCTGTTCTCTACCTTTGACTCCCTCCTCAAGCCTCCCTGTCCTCCCCCTCCTTCTTCCCTTTCTGCTCAGGATCTTGCCTCCTTCTTCACCTCCAAGATAGACAAGATCCGCCTCGACATCGCTTCCCACTCCTCTCTTCCCACTCCCACCCCTCTCCCTCCTCCCCCTCCTTCTCTCATGTCCTCCTTCTCCCCTGCCTCCCTTAAGGAAATCTCCTCTCTGCTCTCCTCCTCCAACCCTTCCACTTGCCCCCTTGATCCCATTCCTTCCCGCCTCCTCACCTCCATTACTCCCACTGTCGCCCCTTCCTTCCTGCACATCATCAACCTCTCCCTCTCTACTGGCTCTTTCCCTTCTGCCTTCAAACATGCCACAGTCTCTCCTATTCTCAAAAAGTCCACTCTTGACCCCTCTGACCCTTCTAGCTATCGTCCTGTCTCACTCCTTCCTTTTGCTTCCAAGCTGCTTGAACGTGTTGTCTACTCCCGCTGCCTTGACTTCCTATCCTCCAACTCCTCCCTTGACCCCCTCCAATCTGGCTTCCGCCCCCTTCATTCTACTGAAACTGCTCTCGCTAAGATCACCAACGATCTTCTGGTGGCTAAATCTAAACGTCTCTATTCCATTCTTGTCCTCCTTGATCTCTCTGCTGCCTTCGATACTGTTGACCACTCACTCTTGCTGGATTCCCTTCACTCCCTTGGCTTTTGTGGCTCTGTCCATAACTGGTTCTCCTCCTACCTCTCTGACCGCTCCTTTAATGTGTCTCTCTCCAACTCCGCCTCCTCCTCCTTCCCCCTCTCAGTTGGTGTTCCTCAAGGCTCTGTTCTTGGCCCTCTCCTCTTCTCGATCTATACCTCATCCTTAGGCAAACTCATTGCCTCCCATGGCTTCCAATACCACCTCTATGCTGATGACACTCAACTCTATCTCTCTACTCCCTCTCTCTCTCCCTCTGTTCAAGCTCGTCTCATCAACTGTCTCTCTGACATCTCTACCTGGATGTCTCAACGTCAACTCAAACTCAACATGGCTAAAACTGAACTCCTTATCTTCCCCCCTCATCCTTCCTCTCCTTCCTCACTGTCAATAACTATTGATGGAGTCACCATCCTGCCTGTCCCCCAAGCCCGTAGCCTAGGCTTCATCTTTGACTCAGCCCTTTCTTTTAAACCCTACATTGACTCTGTTGCTAAATCCTGTCGCTTCTCCCTCCATAACATTGCTAAGATTCGCCCTTTTCTCTCTGTCTCGTCTGCCAAAACTCTTGTTCATGCTCTGGTCATCTCTCGCCTCGATTACTGTAACCTCCTTCTCACTGGCCTTCCCCGGTCTCACCTTTCTCCCCTCATCTCTGTCCAAAACTCTGCTGCCAGGGTCATCTACCTCGCCAGTCGCTTCGACCATGTGCAGCCCCTCCTCTCTTCGCTTCACTGGCTTCCCCTTCCTGAACGAATCCTGCACAAGCTCCTAGTCTTCACCTATAAAGCTCTTCACAACCTTGCTCCCCCCTACCTCTCTGCACTTATCGCCCTCCATACTCCAGCCCGTGCACTTCGCTCCTCCTCTGTCCCTTCTCTCACCCTTCCACGCCTTCCCTGCTCCCCTAAGCGCCTTCGTCCCTTCTCACTTGCTGCCCCCCATGCCTGGAACTCCCTCCCTGTCCACATCCGCCTTGCCCCCTCCCTTCATACCTTCAAATCTCTCCTTAAAACTCACCTCTTTCGCTCTGCTCTGTCTGACTCTTTATCCTGCTGAGCCACTATTCCTATACCTACGATCGGTTTACCCTTATCCTTGCAACATGGACCTGCCTGCTGTCATTCTCATCGTAACCAAGCCAAGTACGTGCACTTGAGACCTCGCATCTTCATGAATGTTAGACCCCTTGTCTCTCCCTCTGTTCCCCTTCCTATGTCTCTCCCCCAGCTCCTGTCTCTCAGATTGTAAGCCCTAGGGGCAGGGACCGTGTCTGTTTTATTACTTTGTAAAGTGCCAGGTACACTGCTGGCGCTATATAAATGTTTGTTAATAATAATAATAATAATAATAATCTAGATAGCTATATTATTCGCAGCCTCCTCCGTGTACCTTGTGTCTTGCAATTTTTGTTTACAGAGAAGAGGATAAAGTGCCATATATCTAGAAGCCTTACATTAATTTTGCCTAGTTTTTAAAAGGGTGTTTTAAAAAAAGAAATCTGGAAAAAATTGTTCAGCATTGTCCACCCTTGACAATAAGGCGACTGTAATGAGGATAGCATAATAGAATTTTACCTGCTAAAGGCTCAAACGTCTACTGGATTAAACTTTAAGATTTTATTTCCATTAAAAATATTAATGAAGACTCCTAAATGCACATGACATGGTTGCTATTTCTCAGCGAATTCTATAAAATATTAACAGCCCACAAGAATAACTGGATTCTACAGCCACGCTCACTCCTTAATGCCGGTGTGATTTTGCAGCAGTAAGTGACGCAAGACATACCTAAATACCAGACACAAGATCAGTCTACTTCAATTGATTTTGATAACATTTAGGCCCTTTCTATCCGTCAGGTAAGGTTTGTGGAAACCTTGCACTGCATTATGCAACTGCACGCTCTCTTTTGTTTGTGGGGAGGGGGGAGCACATCATCAATTTATGATAAAGTCCATTTAAACAGCCATGGATGGCTTGGGGAGTTCTAGCAGCACACTCTGCAGAGTGACTAAAGTATTAGTATAGGCCAGGTAGCTTGGGTTCTCATTTATTATTCATATAGCACCAGCAATATACCTGGCACTGTACAATCATAATTTGAGACAGGTCCCTGCCCTAAGAGGTTTACAATCAAGGGGAGAGAAGGGAAAAAGAAGAATAGGAGACAGGGATACATTCATGAAGTTGAAGGGTATTTTCAGACGTTATGAGATCACAGTCAACCACGGTCAATTCCTGGTGGTGGCTGTGATTCCGGAACATCTGTTGGGGGGAACGGATGTTCACCCCCAGATGTTACCATGGCATGGAATTACATTCACCACGCGAGCGGCCGAAGCGGAGGGGCCGGAGGCCATCATGTGTTGAATGCAATTCCACGCCGGAGTAAACCCCGGCGTCATGTCTGGTCGGGCGCCACGGCCCAGGATCACCGGCGGGATCCTGGGCCGTGGCGAATCCGGCCTGACGCGGCGGCCTCATTGGCCCCACCACCCGCCCGTCTCCCCAGAGGGCGGGCGGCGGGGCGCGTGGAGGGGGCGGGGCTGTGCGGTCGCACGTTGCGCCACGCGGCCCCGCCCCCTCCCAGATTCCCCACCGGGATCCCCCCGGCACGTCTGATACGGCGTGACGGGGTCATCCCGGCGGGGAATGGATAGGGTGTTTTCGGTACGAGGCCAACGGGCCCCGTAATGTCTGAAAACACCCGAAATTAGCAAGAGGATTTCCAGTCAGGTGATCTGCTCATCATCAGACAGAAGCATGGAGAATGTCTAGACGTCTGACAGGCAATGGCTACAAATACTCCTACAAGGGAATTCATTAGCAGGAGTTTTATGTGGAAGTGAAGCCACAGTAACGTGCCAATGCATGGTACACAGGAGGGCAAATGGCGGCTCAGGAGCCACATGTGGCTCTCTGGCACCTGTAATACAAGGGGGCGTGTGCATGTGGCTCCCTCAGGTGCAAGAGAAGTCAAACCACCATTTCTGCCACTGGAGCCTCCTGGGGGTAGGGGTGGGTCATCAGAGCAGGGGAAGCATGCCCTGCGACGCTGTTACTGCCACCCTAGCTTACCAGACCACCTGGGACTCAGAGCTTTGATGTACGGGGGAAAGAGTTGAGGGACGTCATGTTACCCCATCCCCAGGATCAGGGGATGCTGTGATTGATGTCATGTGTTTTGTGGCTCTTGAGGATATGAACATTTTGGACATGGCGCTTGGCTCATCCCAGCATAGTAAGATCAGTAGTGTGGTTTTCAAGATAGACTGCTGTGAAGTTATGTCGATCTCACTTCCTTCATATCTACAGAATTTCTGGGCTAAGTCCTCTTAAAACGCCCTTCAGTCCCAACATTCTGGGCCTGTAAGGTTGTCAGCTACAGTGTAGATTAACAGTGTCTATCTCATAATAAATTAGTTTAATACAAATTACTAGTGTGTCATTTAAAAAAAAAAAAAAAGGAGCTGAAATGGCCCTAAATCTGAGCTTTTCATTTAAGCCAACAATTAAAATGATGCAAGAGAGAAGTCTGCAGTATTAGCTATCTGTCTGAATAATTCAGAGGCTGGTAGATTTTATTTAGCCAGTAATTCAAAGCTCCCACAAAAGAACTTTGTGCACGTGCACACATGCATGCTTAGACCTTTGTTTGGTCACGTGTTTATCATTGCAAACACGGCCTGGGATAAATCTTGCTGCAGTTTTTAAAAAGCTACTCATAGCAGAATACAAGGAGATCCTATGAGCCCATCAATACTTGGAACGCTTCACTGGACATTTTCAGTTGAACAAGCTGACTCGGAGCGTGTGTGTCCGTGACTGCTGCGGAGCTCTGACACAGAACTCCTACACATGTGAGGGGAGCCAAACAGGCAGCTTCTAGCATGGCTACCGTGGTCACAGAGGCAGTCACTGCACCCTTGCCAAGCCCCACATGGCTCACTCCGGATTTCCTGGCATTGATCTGCAAGTTGTTGAGAGTGGGTGCTCTGTGGGTCATGGGAGAACACATCCAGCTGCTCCACCGTCAGACGGACAGATCTGTGGCTCATGGGTGGCCATGCAGGGTAGCATCTCATCTGAAAACACCCACTCTTGCAGCTACTGTAGTCATAACAGGATCTGTAGCAAATGATTCTTCTGTGCACGAAGGTCAGGGGTGCTTTGCAAGTAAGGTATTCTGCTAGATTTGGTGTGATTGTATACAGTGACAAAGCTGTCTAATATGCGACATTCACTTATAATTTACAAAGTATCAATGGAAGTTTTTTTTCATCTGGAGGGAAAAGAAGAGTGATACTAGAAGATTTTTTTCTCTTGACAGAAATAGTTAACAAAAAAGATAAGCATGTAGACATGTCAACACAGCCAAGTATTTCACCTCCAATTCAAATGACAAGTTAAAAACCCCACAAAATAACCAGCTGCTATCCATGCAATTGAAAGACGAGCGTTGAGTCATTGCTATTGTACACAGATACTTCTTATGGCTGACTGTACTGTGCAATGTTTAGTCTTTCAATTCTCGGACTAAGTATTTTAGTTTGATTTTAAGGCAAGGTAGGCATAAGGTCAGTCTGGTCTCCGTAGGAAAGACTTCTTTTTGCTGAGAAATTCAGAATTTTAAGAAGGTAAGATTCTTGGATTGGACTCTCTCTCCCCCCACCCCCCAATGCCCATTTCCAAAAAGGAACATGGTATTACACCAGTGTAACCACCAACTTCTTCTTAAGTAGAAGCCCAGTGGATAAGTTTACTCCTTTATGGGACTTAATTTTAAGAAGTTATTTTTTAAAATGTAAACAGGAAGAGTGAAGGTTCATGTAAAGGCAACAAAAATTTCCTTATTTTAGGCCTGGAATGTTGGCAGCTGTCACAAGGTCATAATCCATTTTATTCAGGCTTTACATTCCAGCGGACCAACAAATCAAAACTGGAGTATTAAACTGAAGTATTAAGCAACAGAAGCTAGGCACCTCACGTGTTTCTATTTCTTGATTCTTGTATTTGTGAAAACAAAAACAGGGCTTCCTAAACCCTGAAGAAAACATGAAGGTTTACAACAGAATTTCATTCTGCTTGAGTTCTTGCAAGCGTGGCATGCTGGCCCTAGGGACTATCGTGCCACGTGCAAACTTTTCAATTTCAAACAGCCTACTTGGCTAATAGTCAATTTAGAGCACGATCCAGCTCCACGCCAGCGCTGGGGGAAATGGTGCTGGAGGATGGTGCTAGGGCCCCGGCAGCCACAGCACCACATCCAGCTCCACTCCCAGATGGGGAAGGTGGAGCAACGGTGCCAACCAGCCATAGGGATACAGGCACAAGCCGCCTGGAGTCCCTGCACCCCCACCTGGCCACGCCCGAAAACACCCAGGGCTCAGAGCCCCAGCTGGTTCCACGTGTGACCAGGTTCGCACTGCAGCACGTAGAGTGAAGAGAAACTGAATCTGGTAAGGCACTAACATCAAGTGATGACTGGGGAAATAGATACCAGCATAAACCTCTACCAGAATCTACTTAGGGAAGGAACCATCAAGGTCAAGTCCGCCCCCTGCTTGGTGCCAGATCAGACAATGCCCAATCCCAGATTTTACAGACACACGCTCCCATTAGCATCAGCTAGAGCTCACTTATCACTGGTCTTGAATTTGACTAAACAAGCAACTGAGAAAAAACACAAAGGCCCAATGCTCATAAAAACCACTGGGGAGGGGGTGGTGTGGTTGCTTTCTCCAGATCAATGAAGCACAGTGCAAGATTGTCACAAAAACATGAAACACACATTACCTTGTGCAGCCAGATGTTCAGCATCTCACTCATCACCAGGTTTCATCCTCATTTGGGCTTGCATCTGCGCAATCATCTCCTGCATGCGACGCAGCTGAGAGAGAGAAAAATTGACACCTTTTATGGGCTGACTTTACACAATTCACTTTCCTACTCTTATCTACTGTGATGTACAGATACACAGGAAAGCATCAACGCCTTTTCTTCACCCTGAATTTACAAAGGGCATCCAAGTACGTGACTCATTTTTTGTGTCCCCCTATCAGAGATACATTTGCTATGTAATGTTCAAGGAAAGCTGGATCAAAGACTGCAAATTTCAAGTCATTAAGCCACTCAAGAGCCCTGACCATGCAAAATTAATGGTGGAAGCTTGAATTTTTCAGACCATGTACTCATACATGTGAATTACAACACGCAGGGAGTAGAAGAAATTACCCTCCTTCTGTACCCATATGTAAAAATGTGCTGTCCAAGTATTAAAGTTCCCTCTTTGTTCTCACCCAGTTCCTTAGAGCATATAGTAAACTCAACTGTGATGAAGTGGCTTTCATTAGACTAGCTGGAGGCTCGTTTGGTCCGGGACCGTCACTCCTTCAGACGTCAATGTAAAACCTGGTTGCTCCGTCAGGCGTTTGGTGGGAGAGACAGGTAGGGGAAGGGGTGGGAATTGATGGTTTTATTATTGTTTCTTGTTTTAAGCTATGTGTATATGTTATTTTATGCCTTTACATTGCACACTGCCCCAAGCGGCCTTTGGCAGGAGGGGGCGGGATAGTTTAGGTTTATAATAAATAAATAAATAAATTTCTCCAGCTTGAGTAATAACCTACACGGGCACAGCAGTGGGGTTGGAGTCTGCTTCCAAAGTAATTTAAAAGATGAATGCCTAAATCTCTAGTCTCTCTCTTTTGTCTACTGCTTACATGGAGAGAACATTTTCTGGGAAATAATTACTATTTGTTTTTATGTCTTCTTCAGGTGATTACGTTAAAACAAACCACTGATATGTAATTCACTCATTCATTCACGGGAAACCACACTAGTTAGTAAAATATTATATGCATGCATTTTAACAAAAAAACCTCAACTGGCAAAAACACAAAAGTGAAAGAATTTAAGTTCTACCATTAATATAACTATACGTGACAGCAATGTGCCTGGGACTGTACAGTTGAGACTAGACACCCCCCACCCTGCCCTATTCAATCTAGAATGGACAAAGCAAGGGAGGGGCACTTAGGGAGAGACAAGGCTACATCCAGGAAGCCGAGAGGCTTCAGGTGCACTTGCTTAGCTTAGTGACAAGGAGAAGAAGGGGATCCCAAAGGGGGAAAGCAGCATAAATAGAAGAGCTGTCAATGAACAAAACACTGTGCTTAATTGGTAAAAAAAAATTAAAATGAATTGCTGGTCTGCAAGCCTGCCCCAGAAGCCACGCCCCCTGCCCCAGAAGCCACGCCCCCTTAGAGCAGGAAAATGAACCCTTCTCTCCAGCTGGCAACGCAGCCACTGGAACAACCTGCCTCTCTACAGTTGGATATAAAATAGTTGTTCTTGTGATTCAATTGTATGATCACCAGTGCAGAGGGCAGGACAGGAAAGTAATCAAATAAAAGCCAAATAAACGAACCAGATTTTCTCTGGCTTTCATTTCCAACCCTGAGATAGCCAATTTTCCTGGGTTTTTTTGCCGAGCCTGGAGGGGTGGGGTGGGGTGGGGGGCGCAGACAGAGGGCATAACTGGGAATGTTTCCCAGAACTCAGCCCCCCTCCCCCTTGAGTTTAATTGCTGGGGCTGAGCCTTGGTAGCCACCCCACCCCACCCAAACTAATCCATGGTAAAAGCAACAAAGCGATACAAAAGACAACATTGATCTGCATTTTAATAAGTGCATGAATTACAACTGCACTGCTATTTTCACACAAAAATAGCTAACTGTACATTTGCACATATAGTAATTAAAAACTGCACCCCAAACCTAGGCTCACCTGTTCCCTATGCGTTCACTTCTGTCCTGAATAGTTATGAAAAAACCCAAGCCGTGTGCAATCTACACATACCCTTTAATAGCCTTCATGTAAGCAGTTCAACCACCACCAGGTTCACAAGCAAAACCAAAAGAGATTTTAAGCAGCAGTCACATTTGTTGCTATGACAACAGGTTTCCAGGGTTCCATAAAATACTGACAATTTTTGATCCCAAACACACAGGCCGTGCATTAGCTTCATTTAGGAAGATTGATCTGAAAATGTGGTTTAATTTATTTTGTGGGAAAGAGCTTTAATATATAAAATTCGGCTCTCTCTTCCATTCGAGAAAGATGAGCTGGCAAAAAAAGAAAAGGCTCAAAGATTAACCGATCCTCAAAATTAAGAAGGGTGTGGCAGCAAGCAGTGCCTTGAAGACATGCTGTGTGTTACTACACGCAATTTAAGTTTGGCTACATGAGTTGTCCTCAATCATTCCCCTAGTTCAGCATCAGGAGGAGACAAAGGTCTGGAGAGAGCCCTGACGTGCCAAGGCTCCGCACGGAAAAACGTGATATTTATTTATTTTATTTTTTAAAAAAAGCTTTTCAGAAGACATTTTAATTCTCGATACTTTTGGAGAGTAGAGCAGTGGTCCCCACACATTTTGTCTCTGTGATCTTATTTTGAGATTTAAATACAATCTCATAAATTCAAGCAGAAACAAGGGCATGTGAAATATATCAAATGTCAATTGGGATCACAGCTCCATCCACACATGGCATGACCCCCTTTGGGAACATCTAAGGTAGTTGACCAAAAAGGAGGGAATCTGAGTGTTTATGACTTACATTGCAAGATGCCAGTGCATCATAAAGTGATTATTTCTGCCATTTTTCATTCATGTTATAACAAGTACAAAATAACTGTCTGCTTCACTTTTTTAAAAAAAAAAAACCTGTCTTCTTGGATCTTGAAGCAAGACTCAAGCAAAGCTTTTACCCAATATATTCCTTTTATCTACCATACTTGCAATGCACATGTATTACAGAATTCCAGTCACAAGCCAGTCAAGATGCCCCAGTTAAAAAGACAAGGCCTGGCCTGACAGTATCACAAATACAGGCCAGATGGATTGTCTGGACCAAGCAGAAAAAAAAGAAAAAAAAGATCCTGATCTTTTGACCATACCTTCCCCTAAATTTCTGCCAGATTTAAAATTTGCTCCTTGGAAATTACTTTATACTAGCTTTTCCAAGAACACACCGATAAACTGATCTATAGAACACCCCCACAACAAAAGCCATCGTGCAACTGCAGAGACAGCGCTTGCTGTTCTCAGACTGGGGTAGTCTGACGGAATGCAGTGATGCCACTGGTTACTTTAACAGCATCTCCTGAGATTTACACAAGACACTGAAGACTTATTTTCCCAGCCTTCCAAGCCTTCCCAGCATGTGCATAAACTTCAAGACAGAGGATACCGTGTGTGTGGCCCAGTGGATAGGACAGGACATGACTGAAAAGTCAGGGAAGGGGAATTAATTATAGAGATGCAATCGTGCTCCCTTCTGCCTTCAAACATGCCACAGTCTCTCCTATTCTCAAAAAGTCCACTCTTGACCCCTCTGACCCGTCTAACTATCGTCCTGTCTCACTCCTTCCTTTTGCTTCCAAGCTGCTTGAACGTGTTGTCTGCTCCCGCTGCTTTGACTTCCTATCCTCCAACTCCTCCCTTGACCCCCTCCAATCTGGCTTCCGCCCCCTTCATTCTACTGAAACTGCTCTCGCTAAGATCACCAACGATCTTCTGGTGGCTAAATCTAA